>CM038677.1:502570964-502964616 GCA_021605205.1 Aegilops longissima | reverse complement strand
CCTTGCCGCTTTATTCGCCTCTCTTTTCATTCGCCTTTTTCGCTTGCTTTTTGTTTGCTCGTGTGTTGGATTGCTTGTTTGTCACGATGGCTCAAGATAATACCAAATTATGTGGCTTTACCAATACCAACAATAATGATTTCCTTAGCACTCCGATTGCTCCTCTTACCGATACTGAATCTTGTGAAATCAATCCTGCTTTGTTGAATCTTGTCATGAAAGATCAATTCGCCGGCCTTCCTAGTGAAGATGCCACTACTCATCTAAATAGCTTCGTTGATTTGTGTGATATGCAAAAGAAGAAATATGTTGATAATGATATTGTTAAACTGAAGCTATTTTTGTTTTTCGTTTAGAGATCGTGCTAAAGCTTGGTTTTCGTCTTTGCCTAATAATAGTATTGATTCTTGGAATAAGTGCAAAGATGCTTTTATCTCTAAGTATTTTCCTCCCGCTAAGATCATCTCTCTTAGAAATGATATTATGAATTTTAAGCAACTTGATCATGAACATGTTGCACAAGCTTGGGAGAGGATGACATTAATGATACGTAATTGCCCTACTCATGGTTTGAATTTGTGGATGATTATACAAATTTTTTATGCCGGATTGAATTTTGCTTCTAGAAATCTTTTAGATTAAATGCATGGAGGCACTTTTATGGAAATCACTTTAGGAGAAGCTACTAAACTCCTAGATAATATTATGGTTAATTATTCTCAATGGCACACTGAAAGATCTACTAATAAAAAAGTGCATGCGATAGAAGAAATTAATGTTTTGAGTGGAAAGATGGATGAACTTAAGAAATTATTTGCTACTAAGAGTGTTTCTTCTGATCCTGATGATATGCCTTTGTCTACTTTGATTGAGAATAATAATGAATCTATGGATGCGAATTTTTTTGGTAGGAATAATTTTGGTAACAACGCGTATAGAGGAAACTTTAATCCTAGGCCTTATCCTAGCAATTCCTCTAATAATTATGGCAATTCCTACAACAATTCTTATGGAAATTTTAATAAGATGCCCTCTGAATTTGAGACTAGTGTTAAAGAGCTATGAATTCGCAAAAGAATTTCAATGCTTTGCTTGAAGAGAAATTGCTTAAAGTTGATGAACTGGCTAGGAACGTGGATAGAATTTCCCTTGATGTTGATTCTTTGAAATTGAGATCTATTCCTCCTAAGCATTATATCAATGAGTCTCTCAAAGCCATGAGAATTTCCATTGATGAGTGCAAGGAAAGAACCGCTAGGATGCGTGCTAAGAATGATTGCTTTATGAAAGCGTGTTCTTCAAATTTCTATGAAAATAAAGATGAAGATCTAAAAGTTATTGACGTGTCCCTTATTAAATTTTTGTTTTGCAATATGAATCTTGATAATGATGGGACTGAATATGATCCACCTTTACCTAGAAGGCATTCCAAAAATTCAGAGTTTTTAGATCTTGATGATAAAATTGATAAAAGTGGGATTGAAGAAATCAAAGCATTAGATGTTAATAAACCCACTATTTTGGATTTCAAGGAATTTAATTATGATAATTGCTCTTTGATAGATTGTATTTCCTTGTTGCAATCCGTGCTAAATTCTCCTCATGCTTATAGTCAAAATAAAGCTTTTACCAAACACATCGTTGATGCCTTGATGCAATCTTATGAAGAAAAGCTTGAGTTGGAAGTTTCTATCCCTAGAAAACTTTATGATGAGTGGGAACCTACTATTAAAATTAATATTAAAGATCATGAATGCTATGCTTTGTGTGATTTGGGTGCTAGTGTTTCCACGATTCCAAATACTTTGTGCGATTTGCTAGGTTTCGGTGATTTTGATGATTGCTCTTTAAACTTGCACCTTGCGGATTCCACTATTAAGAAACCTATGGGAAGAATTAATGATGTTCTTATTGTTGCAAATAGGAACTATGTGCCTGTAGATTTTATTGTTCTTGATATAGATTGCAATCCTTCATGTCCTATTATTCTTGGTAGACCTTTCCTTAGAACGATTGGTGCAATTATTGATATGAAGGAAGGGAATATTAGATTCCAATTTCCATTAAAGAAAGGCATGGAACACTTCCCTAGGAAGAAAATAAATTTACCATATGAATCTATCATGAGAGCCACTTATGGATCGCCCACCAAAGATGGCAATACATAGATCTATCCTTGCTTTTATGCCTAGCTAGGGGCGTTAAACGATAGCGCTTGTTGGGAGGCAACCCAATTTTATTTTTAGTTTTTTTTATTTTTGCTTCTGTTTAGGAATAAATATTTGTTCTAGCCTCTGGTTAGATGTGTTTTATGTTTTAATTAGTGTTTGTGCCAAGTTAAACCTATATGATCTTCTTGGATGATAGTTATTTGATTTTGCAGAAATTTCCAGAAACTTTCTGTTCACGAAAATAATTGTTAAAAATCAACAGAACGTGATAAAATATTGATTTTAATTTCTTCTAATCAATAAACAAATTGCCTATGTCTTCCAATTTTGGCTGATTTTTTGGAGTTCCAAAAGTTTGCGTTAGTTACAGATTACTACAGACTGTTCTGTTTTTGACAGATTCTGTTTTTCGTGTGTTGTTTGCTTATTTTGATGAATCTATGGCTAGTAAAAGAGTTTATAAACCATAGAGAAGTTGGAATACAGTAGGTTTAACACCAATATAAATAAAGAATGATTTCATTACAATACCTTGAAGTGGTCTTTTGTTTTCATTCGCTAACGGAGCTCACGAGATTTTCTGCTAAGTTTGGTGTTGTGAAGTTTTCAAGTTTTGGGTAAAAGATTTGACGGATTATGGAACAAGGAGTGGAAAGAGCCTAAGCTTGGGGATGCCCATGGCACCCCCCAAGATAATCTAAGGACTCCATAAAGCCAAAGCTTGGGGATGCCCCGGAAGGCATCCCCTCTTTCGTCTACTCCCATCGGTAACTTTACTTGAAGCTATATTTTTATTCACCACATGATATGTGTTTTGCTTGGAGCGTCTTGTATTATTTGAGTCTTTATTTGTTAGTTTACCGCAATCATCTTATCTGTACACACCTTTTGAGAGAGACACACATGATTCGGAAATTATTAGAATACTCTAGGTGCTTCACTTATATATTTTGATCTATATAGTTTTGCTCTAGTGCTTCACTTATATCTTTTAGAGCACAGTGGTGGATTTGTTTTATAGAAACTATTGATCTCTCATGCTTCACTTATATTATTTTGAGAGTCTTAAAATAGCATGGCAATTTGCTTTAATTAATATCATGAGAAATTTGATGCTTGATAATTGTTTTGAGATATAAAGGTGGTAATATCATAGTTGTGCTAGTTGAGTAATTGTGGAATTGAAAAATACATGTGTTGGAGTTTGCGATTCCCGTAGCATGCACGTACAGTGAACCATTGCGTAACGAAGTCGGAGCATGAAATATTTTTTGATTGTCTTCCTTTGTGTGGCAGTCGGGATCGCGCGATGGTTAACTCCTACCAACCCTTCCCCTAGGAGCATGCGTAGTAGTACTTTGCTTCGAGGGCTAATAAATTTTTGCAATAAGTATATGAGTTCTTTATGACTAATGTGAGTCCATGGATTATACGCACACTTACCTTTCCGCAATTTTCTAGCTTCTTCGGTACCGCGCATTGCCCTTTCTCACTTTGAGAGTTGGTGCAAACTTCGCCGGTGCATCCAAACCCCGTGATATGATACGCTCTATCACACATAAACCTCCTTATATCTTCCTCAAAACAGCCACCATACCTACCTATCATGGCATTTCCATAGCCATTCCAAGATATATTGCCATGCAACTTTCCACTGTTTCATTTATCATGACATGATCCATCATTCTCATATTGCTTTGCATGATCATGTAGTTGACATTGTATTTGTGGCAAAGCCACCGTTCATAATTCTTTCATACATGTCGCTCTTGATTCATTGCATATCCCGGTACACCGCCGGAGGCATTCATATAGAGTCATATTTTGTTCTAAGTATTGAGTTGTAATTCATGATTTGTAAGTAAATAAAAGTGTGATGATCATCATTATTAGAGCATTGTCCCAAGTGAGGAAAAGATGATGGAGACTATGATTCCCCCACAAGTTGGGATGAGACTCCGGACTAAAAAAAAGAGAGGACATAAAAAAGAAAGAGAAAAGGCCCAAATAAAAAAATGAGAGAAAAAGAGAGAAGGGACAATGTTACTATCCTGTTACCACACTTGTGCTTCAAAGTAGCACCGTGATCTTCATGATAGAGAGTCTCTCATTTTGTCATTTTCATATACTAGTGGGAAATTTCATTATAGAACTTGGCTCGTATATTCCAATGATGGGCTTCCTCAAATGCTCGAGGTCTTCGTGAGCAAGCAAGTTGGATGCACACCCACTTAGTTTCCTTTTGAGCTTTCATACACTTATAGCTGTAGTGCATCCGTTGCATGGCAATCCCTACTCCTCGCATTAACATCAATTGATGGGCATCTCCATAGCCCGTTGATTAGCCTCGTTGATGTGAGACTTTCTCCTTTTTTTGTCTTCCCACATAACCCCTACAATTATACCTTATTCCACCATAGTGCTATATCCATGGCTTGTGCTCATGTATTGCGTAAGATTTGAAAAGGATGAAGCGCGTTAAAAGTATGAACCCATTGCTTGGCTAAAATCAGGGTCGTACATGATATTAATATTTTGTGTGGGGAAGATGGAGCATAGCAAGACTATATGATTTTGTAGGGATAACTTGTTTTGGCTATGTTATTTTGATAAGACATAATTGCTTAGTTAGTATGCTTGAAATATTATTGTTTTTATGTCAACATTAAACTTTTATCTTGAATCATATCAAATCTGAACATTCATGCCACAATAAGAAGAATTACATTGAAACTATGCCAAGTAGCATTCCGCATCAAAAATTCTGTTTTTATCATTTACCTACTCGAGGACGAGCAGGAATTAAGCTTGAGGATGCTTGATACGTCTCCAACGTATCTATAATTTTTGATTGCTCCATGATATATTATCTTGTGTTTTGGACATTATTGGGCTTTATTATTCACTTTTACGTTATTTTTTAGACTAACCTATTAACCGGAGGCCTAGCCCAGAATTGTTGTTTTTTTGCCTATTTCAGAGTTTCGCAGAAAAAGAATATCAAACGGAGTCCAAACGAAATGAAACCTTCGGGAACGTGATTTTTGGAACGAACATGATCCAGGAGACTTGGACCCTAAGTCAAGGAAGCTTCGAGGAAGCCACGAGGTAGGGGGCGCCCTACCCCCCCCCGGCGCGGCCTCCACCCTCGTGGGCCCCATGTTGCTCCACCGACGTACTCCTTCCTCCTATACATACCTACGTACCCCCAAACGACCAGATACGGGGCCAAAAATCTAATTCTACCACCGCAACCTTCTGTACCCACGAGATCCCATCTTGGGGCCTGTTCCGGAGCTCCGCCGGAGGGGGCATCGATCATGGAGGGCTTCTACATCAACACCATAGCCCCTCCGATGAAGTGTGAGTAGTTTACCTCAGACCTTCGGGTCCATAGTTATTAGCTAGATGGCTTCTTCTCTCTTTTTGGATCTCAATACAATGTTCTCCCCCTCTCTCGTGGAGATCTATTCGATGTAATCTTCTTTTGCAGTGTGTTTGTTGAGACCGATGAACTGTGGGTTTATGATCAAGTTTATCTATGAACAATATTTGAATCTTTTGAATTCTTTTATGTATGATTGGTTATCTTTGCAAGTCTCTTCGAATTATCAGTTTGGTTTGGCCTACTAGATTGATCTTTCTTGCAATGGGAGAAGTGCTTAGCTTTGGGTTCAATCTTGCGGTGTCCTTTCCCGGTGGATGAGGGGCAGCAAGGCACGATTGTATTGTTGCCATCGAGGATAACAAGATGGGGTTTTTATCATATTGCATGAATTTATCCCTCTACATCATGTCATCTTGCTTAAGGCGTTACTCTGTTCTTATGAACTTAATACTCTAGATGCATGCTGGATAGCGGTCGATGTGTGGAGTAATAGTAGTATATGCAGGCAGGAGTTGGTCTACTTGTCTCGGACGTGATGCCTATATACATGATCATACCTAGATACTCTCATAACTATGCTCAATTCATCAATTGCTCAACAGTAATTCGTTCACCCATCGTAAAATACTTATGCTCTTGAGAGAAGCCACTAGTGAAACCTATGGCCCCCGGGTCTATCTTCATCATATTAATCTTCCAACACTTAGTTATTTCCGTTGCTTTTTTACTTTGCTTTTATTTTACTTTGCATCTTTATCACAAAAATACCAAAAATATTATCCTATTATATCTATCAGATCTCACTCTCGTAAGTGACCGTGTAGGGATTGACAAACCCTTATCACGTTGGTTGCGAGGATTTATTTGTTTGTGTAGGTGCGAGGGACTCGCGCGTAGCCTCCTACTGGATTGATACCTTGGTTCTCAAAAACTGAGGGAAATACTTACGCTACTTTGCTGCATCACCCTTTCCTCTTCAAGGGAAAACCAACGCAGTGCTCAAGAGGTAGCAGTTTGCAAGAATATAAAGAGTATGTAAATAAAAAGTACGGGCTGTTTAGATAAAGACACAATAAAGTTAGTATAGCGAGTGTGGAAAAAGTGGTGGTAGGAGCTGCAAAATTGTCCCTAAGCAATTGACTAGTTTACTAGACCAATAGCAAGTTTTATGTGGGAGAGGCCACTGCTAGCATGTCATCCCTGACTTGGAATTCTATGCACTTATGATTGGAACTATTAGCAAGCGTCCGCAACTACTAACGTTCATTAAGGTTAAACCCAACCATTGTTGGGTTCTACGGTAGGGTGCGTCGACTGCAAATTAAAATTCCTACGCGCAGAACATCCAGGAACATGCTACGGGAGATGGATCACAGTTTGTTACCACTAGACGCGCAGTGCCGTGCAGCGGAAGAAGAGTTGGGGCAGCGCGTCCGCGTGGATCGTCTCCTCCTCGTTCGATCTCCCTCGAGCGGTCGGTCGTCCGATCCCACGTACGAGTTCGCCGGAGCGGCGCAATTGCACCGCCTCTAACGGTATCCGCGCGTGCGGGAGGAACACCGAGCAGCGGACTACTAGGTCCGATCACACAGTCGGCGGCAAGTGGAGGTGGCTCCTGAGGCCGAAGCGATCTACCTCCTGAGGCCGAAGCGATCTGCCTCCTGAGGCCAAAAAGCGTTCTCACTATCCTGAGTGTGCCGCACCTCCACTTTATATAGGCGTCCGTCACGAGCTCAACACTTGGGCCTTGCACGGACCCTAAAGCCCAAAGTCTACTCGGTCACGTTCCTAGTCCATTCGGATCACATCCGACCAAAGGTGTCCTAACTGACCTCGAGGTTCCTTCCCTTGCGCGACCCCTTAGGTTCAAGTCGGCTTGGTCACGATTCGGATCACCTCCGACCTGTACGGTTGGTAGCGGCCTCTAGCAAGGCGTGCCGACCACCAAGCGACGATGAAGCTGGTTAAGCGAACCTGTACATCATACTTCCATTCCTTTTGCCACACGATATATGTTGTCGGGCTCAAGGCGAGACTGTCATCCTTGTGCTAGCCCGACCTCGTTCTCGTTCGGTGATACCGACCACTATCCGGATTATCTCATAATCCTTGTCGCATGGCCATGCTATTCCTGGTCGAGATCACACGAGGGCCCAGAGTATACCTCTCCCGATCGGAGGGCAAATCCCATCTTGCTCGACCATGTCTCACAAACATGGGACTGGACAAACCGAAACCTACCTTTGTAACTACCCAGTCACGGAGTAGCGTTTGGTCGGCCCAAAGCAAGTCTATCACCATCTCGAGTACATGCGTCAGCTCAGGTCTTAGGACATAGAATGTATGTTGTACTAGAGACTCACAGATGACATAACGCTGTGTCTCATAGTTGGGTCTGTCCGACTCAGACCTTATCTCGACTCGGATCCGACTATGTCGAATCTGACCAGACCTTTCCAAGTCCATATTATCCGGTTAGCATCCAATGCTCCATGGCTAGTGAGACCGAGCCATCGATCCGTGTCATATGCTAGTCTAGTAGGCTGCGTCCACACAGCCCTTTCGACTAGGGACCTTTAGGACAGTCATCATACAATGCATAGTCCCACAAACAAGTCACGTACTTGCTGATACACATCATTGATAATGTCCAAGGACTATATTTATTCATAAACACATAGGAAATATCATCATACATGATTGCCTCTAGGGCATATCTCCAACAACCATAGCATTAAGATATATTGGTCCCCCTTCAATCCCGTACGCATCAATTTCTATGCTAGGTTGAAGCTTCTGTCACTCTTGCCCTCCAATACGTAGTCCTATCAACATACAACTAACCCTATGGTGTGATCCACGCGCGCGCTCATATGATGGGCACCAAAGGACAGCAACATAACCACAAGCAAATTAAATCAATCATAGCAATTCATCAACCAGCGATAGGACAACGAAAATCTACTCAGACATCATAGGATGGCAACACATCATTGGATAATAATATGGAGCATAAAGCACCATGTTCAAGTAGAGGGTACAGCGGGTTGCCGGAGAGTGGACCGCTGTAGATAGAGGGGGGAAGGTGATGGAGATGTTGGTGAAGATGGCGGAGGTGTTGGTGAAGATCGCGGTGATGATGATGGTGGCCACGGCAGCGTTCTGGCGCCACCGAAAGAGAAGGGGAGAGGGGGGCTGATACGTCTCCGTCGTATCTACTTTTCCAAACACTTTTGCCCTTGTTTTGGACTCTAACTTTTATGATTTGAATGGAACTAACCCGGACTGACGCTGTTTTCAGCAGAACTGCCATGATGTTGTTTTATGTGCGAGAAAACAAAAGTTCTCGGAATGACCTGAAACTCCACGGATGTCTTATAAAAATAATAAAAATCCTCGTAAAGATGAAGACCAGGGGCCCACACCTGTCCACGAGGGTGGGGCGCGCCCCCTCTAGGGCGCCCTACCTCGTGGGCCCCTGACACCTTCCGACGCCAACTCCAACTCTATATATTGGCTTTCGGGGAGAAAAAAATCAGAGAGAAGAAATGATCGCGTTTTACGATACGGAGCCGCCGCCAAGCCCTAAAACCTCTTGGGAGGGCTGATCTGGAGTCCGTTCGGGGCTCCGGAGAGGGGGATTCATCACCGTCGTCATCATCAACCATCCTCCATCACCAATTTCATGATGCTCACCGCCGTGCGTGAGTAATTCCATCGTAGGCTTGCTGGACGGTGAAGGGTTGGATGAGATTTATCATGTAATTGAGTTAGTTTTGTTAGGGTTTGATCCCTAGTATCCACTATGTTCTGAGATTGATGTTGCTATGACTTTGCTATGCTTAATGCTTGTCACTAGGGCCCGAGTGCCATGATTTCAGATCTGAACCTATTATGTTTTCATGAATATATGTGAGTTCTTGATCCTATCTTGCAAGTCTATAGTCACCTATTATGTGTTATGATCCGACAACCCCGAAGTGACAATAATCGGGATACTTCTCGGTGATGACCATAGTTTGAGGAGTTCATGTATTCACTATGTGCTAATGCTTTGTTCCGGTTCTCTATTAAAAGGAGGCCTTAATATCCCTTAGTTTCCAATAGGACCCCGCTGCCACGGGAGGGTAGGACAAAAGATGTCATGCAAGTTCTTTTCCATAAGCACGTATGACCATATACGGAATACATGCCTACATTACATTGATGAAGTGGAGCTAGTTCTGTGTCACCCTATGTTATGACCGTTACATGACGAACCGCATCCGGCATAATTATCCATCACTGATCCGGTGCCTACGAGCTTTCCACATACTGGTCTTCGTTTATTTACTTTTCTGTTGCTACCATTACAATCACTACAAAATACCAAAAACATTACTTTTGCTGTCTTTACTTTTGTTACCGTTACCACCACTATCATATTACTTTGCTACTAAACACTTTTCTGAAGATACTAAGTTTCCAGGTGTGGTTGAATTGACAACTCAGCTGCTAATACTTGAGAATATTCTTTGGCTCCCCTTTTGTCGAATAAATAAATTTGGGTTGAATACTCTACCCTCGAAAACTGTTGCGATCCCCTATACTTGTGGGTTATCAAGACCCTTTTCTGGCGCCGTTGCCGGGGAGCATAGCTCTATTCTTTGAGTCACTTGGGATTTATATCTGCTGGACACTATGGAGAACTTGAAAGGCGCTAAGACAAAAATTTATCCCTCAACTACGAGGGAGGTAAGGAACTTCCATCTAGCTCGCACTTGATTCACCTTCATTATGAGTAAGCTAGCGACACCTAAACCTGCTTACGCTATTAGTTCGGATATGTCACATGTTATTGATGATGCCACTTCTGCTATGCATGATACTTATGATGAAACTACTTCTATGCTTGATACTACTGTGCCCCTTGGTGAATTTCTAGATGAACAAATTGCTAGGGCTGGAGAGAAAGAAATTATTGAATCTGAATACGATGATGAAAGTGATGATGAAAATATGCCTGTTATTCCTGAGGGTTATGTTTTTGATATGGAATCTTCTGCAGCTATTTTTGCTTGTAAAGATAGATATGAACTTAAGAGGCTGCTAGTTAAATGGGGTAAAGAATCTCTTAGAGATAGAATGAAACCTGACCCTGCTTTTGCTACTTCACCTATTTGTGTTCCCGATAAGGATTTTGAATTTTCTGTTGATCCAAATATAATTACTTTGGTCGAATCTGATCCTTTTTATGGCTACGAATCTGAAACTGTTGTGGCACATCTTACTAAGTTAAATGATATAGCCGCCCTGTTTACTAATGATGAAAGATCGCGCTACTTTTATATACTCAAAATATTTCCGTTCTCATTAAAGGGTGATGCTAAGATATGGTTTAATTCTCTTGATCCTGGTTGTGTGCGTAGTCCCCAGGATATGATTTATTACTTCTCTGCTAAATATTTCCTGCTCATAAGAAACAAGCTGCTTTGAGGAAATATACAACTTCATGCAAATTAAAGAAGAGAGTCTCCCACAAGCTTGGGGAGGCTTCTCAAGTTTATAATGCTTTGCTGATCATCCTCTTAAGAAACATGAAATACTTGATATCTTTTATAATGGACTAACCGATGCTTCCAGAGATTACCTGGATAGTTGTGCTGGTTCTCTTTTCAGGGAAAGAACACCGAATGAAGCTGAAATTCTATTGAATAATATGTTGACAAATGAAAATAATTGGGCACCTCCTGAGCCACCTCCTAAGCCAGCTCCAGCTCCAATTGCTGAGCCTATTCCTAAACCAACTCCGAAGAAGAGAGGTGTTCTATTTCTCAGCCCGAAGATATGCAAGAGGCAAAGAAATCTATGAAATAAAAAGGTATTAAACTTGAAGATGTTAAGAATTTACCTCCTACTGAAGAAATACATGGTCTTAATTTACCGCCCGTTGAAGAAGTATATGATCTCAATTCTTTATTCACTGAAGAACCTCCTAATCCCGATATCCCGACACAGGTAGTAAAGGTAAATTCTCTCTATAGATATGATAAAGCTAAAGTCCCTCCTACTAAAATTGCTAGTCAGTGCTTGGATGAGTTTGATAACTTTATGTTTAAGCAAGACGACTTCAATGCTTATTTTGGTAGACAATTAAAACAAGATGCTTATATGATTAAACGCTTGGGTGATTATATGGCTAATATTAGAGGTGAACTTAAACTTGTTAGCAAACATGCTTCTATGGTTACCACTCAAGTAGAACAAAAGCTCAGAAAGAAGTGCTTGATGAAATGAATAGTAAGAAAAATTATTATGTTGTTAGAGTGGCTACTAGAACTGGTAGAATGACTCAGGAACCTTTGTATCCTGAAGGCCACCCTAAGAGAATCAAGCAAGATTCTCAGAGAAATAATATTGATGTACCTAGTTCTTCTAAAAGGAAGAAAAAGAAAAATGATAGGACTTTGCAAACTTCTAGTGAACCTATTGCTGAACCACCTGAGAATCCAAATAATATCTCTATGTCTGATGCTAAAACACAACCTGGTAATGAACATGAACCTAGTGAAAATGTTAATGATGATGCTCAACCTAGTAATGATAATGATGTAGAAATTGAACCTGCCGTTGATCTTGATAACCCACAATCAAAGAATCAACGTTATGATAAAAGAGACTTCGTTGCTAGGAAACATGGTAAAGAAAGAGAAACATGGGTTCAGAAACCCATGCCTTTTCCTCCGAAACCATCCAAGAAAAAGGATGATGAGGATTTTGAGGGCTTTGCTGAAATGATTAGACCTATCTTTTTGCGTATGCGATTAACTGATGTGCTCAAAACAAATCCTTATGCTAAGTATATGAAGGATAACATTACCAATAAAAGAAAGATACCGAAAGCTGAAATTTCCACCATGCTTGCTAATTATACTTTTAAGGGGGAATACCAAAGAAACTTGGAGATCCAGGAGTACCCACTATACCATGCTCCATTAAAAGAAATTATGTTAAAACTGCTTTATGTGATCTTGGAGCCGGTGTTAGTGTTATGCCCCTCTCTTTATATCGTAGACTTGACTTGAATAAGTTGACACCTACTGAAATATCTTTGCAAATGGCTGATAAATCAACTGCTATACCTGTCGGTATTTGTGAGGATGTGCCTGTTGTGGTTGCAAACGTTACTATTTTAACGGACTTTGTTATTCTTGATATTCCCGAGGACGATAGTATGTCTATTATTCTTGGAAGACCTTTCCTTAATACTGCAGGGGCTGTTATTGATTGCAACAAAGGCAATGTCACTTTTCATGTTAATGGTAATGAGCATAAGGTACACTTTCCGAGGAAACAACGTCAAGTTTATAGCATCAACTCTATTGGAAAAATTCCATCGATTATATTTGGAGGTTTTGAATTTCCTCTTCCTACTGTCAAGAAGAAATATGATATTCTTATTATAGGGGATGTGCATATCCCCGTTGAGGTAACATAGTGTTATTCGAAATTTCTCCGGTTCCATGTTAGTCGGAATGAGTTTGTTAACAAGACCTGATCAACCTTGTTAGTGGATTCCTTTTGATGAGCATGAGATGGACGAAACTAGAAGCACAACCTTCTGTACCCTCTTTATATTTTCTGTTATTTAGTAAAGTAAAATAGTATTTTTTTTTTCTGTCTGTCTCCTAACTTATCCGTGCAATATAAAAATACCCCGAAAATAAAAGTCCTCAGAATGCCATGCCAATTTAATATGATTTTTTCGGGAATATTTGAGGATTTATAGTGCAAAAATCACCGCTGGGAGCTGCCACTGCCACGAGGGTGGAGGGCGCCCTACCCCCTGGTCGCGCCCCTGCCTCATGGGCCCACTGTGGCCCTCCTCCACTTATCCCTGCACCCATCTTATTCCTCTGCCTCACACAAACCCGAAAAACCAACTCAAGCACGAGTCCCAGCCACTTTTGCTGTGATTTTCGATCTCCTTGCTCAAAGCACCTCTCGCAAAACTGCTTGGGGAGATTGTTCCTTGGTATGTGACTCCTCCATTGGTCCAATTAGTTTTTGTTCTAGTGCTTTATTCTTTGCAAATTTGTGCTGCATAGGTGACCATGCTCTTGAGCTTGCATGTCAAATTTATATGGTTCCAAGTAGTTCTAATGCTTGATATAGGCTCAAGGCACCTGTAGGAGTAGTTGCTATCAATTTTATTGAATTTGGTTCACTTTTGTTTGAAGTTACTAAAAATTTCAGATTATTTCAGAAAATAATGAAGAGACTTTTGAGGGCTCGTCACCAAGCTCAAGTAAAAACAAAAGGAAGAAGCACAGAATCCCAAATATAATTTGCCTCGCACCGCGGAGGTCCGGCCGTGTGAATGGCCTTCCGATGACTTCTTGAGGAGAGCCAGAATTTATGAGGATTTTTATTTATTGATTGAGAATGCTGGCCTCACCAACTTCCTCCGCGACCAACGTCATCAGTATCTCTTACTCACAAATACTTTTGTGCAAAACTTCTACTTTTTCCCTAAGGAATCACCTCCATCAGTACAATTTCATTTATATGACATTGTTAAGAAGATGCCATTAGCTAAATTCTACGAGGTTTGCAAAATACCCTTTGAGGTCACCTTAGATGAACCACACTGTAATGAAGTGGAAGCTTTTATTAACACTATCACTGTGGGAGAAACCAGGAAGGTTTATGATGCAAGGATTACTAGCATACATTTTCTTGTTTTACGCTACTTTGCCTTATTTGCTAGTCGTTGCTTGATTGGTTGCGGAAACTGTGGAAACCTTAGTGTTCCTGATATTATTATTTTGTTCCATGGTTTATACCGCAATAACTCTGTTAGTATGGGTGGAATTGTTGCTAGACGGTTAAGTCTGAACCGTACTAAGGGCCCCATATTTGGAGGCATTTTTGCTTCACGCCTAGCTGAATATTTTGACATACCTATTAGGCATTTGGAGAAAGAAGAAACATCGTTGCCCCGTGCTTATTTAGATTATAAGAGTATGCTAGCACATGATTTTATTGTTAAGAGTCGTGAAGGGGAGCTCAAATATAAATTGTACTTTGATAAACATCACCCTGAGACTATTACTTTGCCTGCTCCTTCTTTGTTTAACTTGTCTGCAGGTCCTCACCTCGTTCCGTGGCGGCCGTTCAAGCCTATCGAATTCTGCACCAGCCCGGAACCGGAACCACAAGATGAGCCTCCACGACAGTCTGTTTATTCTTGGGATTGGAGGCGGTTGCCAGCCGATGGCGATCGAGTCCTCTTCATCACAGTATGATCCCAACTATTCTTCACGCAAGATGACCCCAGCTACACCTACGGGTATCCGCCAGCTATCCACGGCAATAGACCAACTTAGGCCAAAAGCCTAAGCTTGGGGAATCGTATTTCTCACCGACATTACATTTATGTTCACACACTCATTGCTAGATGTTGGTGCTCATACTCTTTCACTGTAATATCCATGCTAGTTTATTTTATTTTTCCTCCTTTCTTCTTGTGTGTTTAATAAACCTTAAGAAAAACAAAAAAAATTAGTAGTAGTTTATTTCTTTGCTGCAGTAATTAAAAAGAAAACCCAAAAATATTTCCCGTTCTTCTTTTGCTTGTTGGGAGCTTTCCCGTGTAAATAGTTTTTCTTTTCTTTTCTTTGGGGGTCAGTAGGAGAAGACCATGATTAATTTGTTGAAGTGGCTCTTATATGCATCATTGTTGATTTAACCAAGAGCCCATATTGCCTTGTCTTCTCTTGTTTATTGAATGCTCGCAGATTCTAGCTTAGTCCAATGCACGTGCACTCTTATTATTATTCACACCGTTCGGTCGTGCAAGTGAAAGGCAATTATGATGATATATATGATGGACTGACTGAGATGAGAAAAGCTGGTATGAACTCGACCTCTTTTGTTTTTGTAAATATGATGAGTCCATCGTTCTTGATTCAACTTATTATGAATAAACATGTTTTGCACTGACAATTAGAGATCATAGTTGCTCGTGCCATGCTTGATTAGCTATGAGTTATAATGGTTTACCTTGCGTGCCAACATGCTATTAAAATGGTTGTGATGTGGTATGATGGGGTGGTATCCTCCTTTGAATGATTTAAGTGACTTGACTTGGCACATGTTCACGCATGTAGTTGAAACAAATCAACATAGCCTTCACGATATTTATGTTCATGGTGGATTATATCCTACTCATGCTTGTATTCAATGTTTATTAATTTTAATGCATGTTCATGATTGTTGTCGCTCTCTAGTTGGTCGCTTCCCAGTCTTTTGCTATCCTTCACTTGTACTAAGCGGGAATACTGCTTGTGCATCCAATCCCTTAAACCCCAAAGTTATTCCATATGAGTCCACCATACCTTCCTATATGCGGTATCTACCTGCCGTTCCAAGTAAATTTGTCTGTGCCAAACTCTAAACCTTCAAATAAACATTCTGTTTTGCATGCTCGAATAGCTCATATATCAACTAGGGCTTCCCTTATCTTTCGTGTTAGGCAGGTTATTCTCAAGAGGAGTGGACTCCGCTCCTCACTTACGAGAAAATGGCTGGTCACCGGGATGCCCAGTCCCATGCTTTATGCAAACTAAATCAAAATAATTGCAAACAAAACTCACCCTAGGACCCGTTGAATGTTGGAGGCACTCGTTGTTTCGAGCAAGCCATGGATTGATGCTTGTGGAGGAGGGGGAGTATAAACTTTACCATTCTGTTTGGGAACCGCCTATAATTTGTTTAGAATGGAAGATATCGTCATCTCTTAGTTGTTATGTTGACAATGAAAGTATGCCGCTCAAAATATAATTTATCTCTATTTCAAAATCGAGCTCTTGCACCTCTACAAATCCCTGCTTCCCTCTGCGAAGGGCCTCTCTATTTACTTTTATGTTGAGTCATCACCTTCTTATTAAAAGCACTAGCTGGAGAGCACAGCTGTCATTTGCATTCATTACTGTTAATTTATATTGGGTATGACTATGATTGGATCTCTTTTACCATGAATTACAATGTCTAGTCAGTCCTTGATCTTTGAAGGTGCTCTGCATTTATGTTTTGCGGTCTCAGAATGGGCTAGCGAGATACCATCTTGTTATATCATATTATGATTATTTTGAGAAAGTGTTGTCGTCCGAGATTTGTTATTATGGCTTGCTAGTTGATTATGTTATTGATATGAGTAAACATGAGACCTAGGAGCTATTGCAAATGCGGTTAGTTATGATCTTTGCTGAAAACCTGAATGCTGGCTTGACATAGTTACAACAACAAGAGCAAACAGAGTTTGTAAAAGTTTTTCTTTTTCTCTTTCAGTTTGTCAACTGAATTGCTTGAGGACAAGCAAGGGTTTAAGCTTGGGGGAGTTGATACGTCTCCGTCGTATCTACTTTTCCAAACACTTTTGCCCTTGTTTTGGACTCTAGCTTGTATGATTTGAATGGAACTAACCCGGACTGACGCTGTTTTCAGCAGAACTGCCATGATGTTGTTTTATGTGTAGAAAACAAAATTTCTCGGAATGACCTGAAACTCCACGGGATGTCTTATAAAAATAATAAAAAATCCTCGCCAAAGATGAAGACCAGGGGGCCCACACCCTGTCCACGAGGATGGGGGGCGCCCCCCCCCTCTAGGGCGCGCCCCCCTACCTTGTGGGCCCCCTGGACACCTTCCGACGCCAACTCCAACTCTATATATTGGCTTTCAGGGAGAAAAAAATCAGAGAGAAGAAATCATCACGTTTTACGATACGGAGCCACCGCCAAGCCCTAAAACCTCTCGGGAGGGCTGATCTGGAGTCCGTTCGGTGCTCCGGAGAGGGGGATTCGTCACCGTCCTCATCATCAACCATCCTCCATCACCAATTTCATGATGCTCACCGCCGTGCGTGAGTAATTCCATCGTAGGCTTGCTGGACGGTGATGGGTTGGATGAGATTTATCATGTAATTGAGTTAGTTTTGTTAGGGTTTGATCCCTAGTATCCACTATGTTCTGAGATTGATGTTGCTATGACTTTGCTATGCTTAATGCTTGTCACCAGGGCCCGAGTGCCATGATTTCAGATCTGAACCTATTATGTTTTCATGAATATATGTGAGTTCTTGATCCTATCTTGCAAGTCTATAGTCACCTATTATGTGTTATGATCCGACAACCCCGAAGTGACAATAATCGGGATACTTCTCGGTGATGACCATAGTTTGAGGAGTTCATGTATTCACTATGTGCTAATGCTTTGTTCCGGTTCTCTATTAAAAGGAGGCCTTAATATCCCTTAGTTTCCAATAGGACCCCGCTGCCACGGGAGGGTAGGACAAAAGATGTCATGCAAGTTCTTTTCCATAAGCACGTATGACTATATACGGAATACATGCCTACATTACATTGATGAAGTGGAGCTAGTTCTGTGTCACCCTATGTTATGACCGTTACATGACGAACCACATCCGACATAATTATCTATCACTGATCCGGTGCCTACGAGCTTTCCACATACTGGTCTTCGTTTATTTACTTTTCTGTTGCTACCGTTACAATCACTACAAAATACCAAAAACATTACTTTTGCTGTCTTTACTTTTGTTACCGTTACCGCCACTATCATATTACTTTGCTACTAAACACTTTGTTGTAGATACTATGTTTCCAGGTGTGGTTGAATTGACAACTCAGCTGCTAATACTTGAGAATATTCTTTGGCTCCACTTGTGTCGAATCAATAAATTTGGGTTGAATACTCTACCCTCAAAAACTGTTGCGATCCCCTATACTTGTGGGTTATCAGGGCCCCTTCTTCTTCTTCTTCCTTGACCTCCTCCCTAGATGGGAGAAGGGTTTCCCCTCTAGTCCTTGGCCTCCATGGCATGGGAGGGGCGAGAGCCCCTCCGAGACTGGACCTGTCTCTCTGTCTCTCTCTGTTTCTACGTTCTGGTCTGCTGCCCTTTCACCGTTTCGTATATATATATATGGAGATCCGTAACTCCGATTGGACTGAAATCTTTGCCGTGATTTTTTCCTAAAAATTAGCTTTCTTGCGGCCGAAGAAGGGCATCAACCGCCTTATGGGGAGCCCACGAGGGTCAGGGGCGCGCCCCCTACCTCGTGCCCCCCTCGGGCACCGTCTCGCGTGGATTTTTCTTCCGGAATTCTCCAAATATTCCAAAAATATTCTCTGTCCGTTTTTATCCCGTTTGGATTCCGTTTGATATGGGGTTTCCGCGAAACATAAAACATGCAACAAACAGGAACTGGCACTGGGCACTGGATCAATATGTTAGTCTCAAAAATAATATAAAAAGTTGCCAAAAGTATATGAAAGTTGAATAATATCGGCATGGAACAATCAAAAATTATAGATACGACAGAGACGTATCAGCATCCCCAAGCTTAATTCCTGCTCATCCTCGAGTAGGTAAATGATAAAAAAGATAATTTTTTTATGTGGAACTAGCTAAGTGCCCGTGCGTTTCCACGGAACATAAATTTGAACGTCACTCACCATTGTTGTTCGCCACCAACGCTGATCCAACCTTGCTAGTGGCTCGCTGCTATCAACAAACCCACGATAAGCCCTCTTGTAGCCCCGACAACCCCTCCCGCTTAATGCGCTCACCCCACATAATAGTATGACACCGTCTTCCATATACAATGTACTCCCTCCGTTACAAATTTCTCTCTAAAATGTACCAAAGTAGCCTAATAGACAAGTAAGAAGCAAGAAAATATTAAAAAAAGAGCACACATCCATAACAAAGGAAGCATTACTGCATCCACATAACTAAATAAGCATCCTATCAAGCAGGCACATCAGATATGTCCATCTTCAATCTATGTTTTCTTCCTACTAAATAGCTACTATGACAAGCTCATATTGCTCTGCATTTTCTGACAACATATGTCAAAATGATTGTCAGCGTTGCCATGGAATAAAGAATATGAATACTTTTTTTTCTTCAGATATCGACTTTGAAAGAAGATAAACATGTTTCACTCTTGTATGTCTGTAGACCGATATCCACCCTCTTCATCACCTTACTGACATAATGACAATGAACTTCTTAACCTCCCTCCACTTGTTTTGACAAAAGCACATAATTTGGAAATGGAATAACGGTCACTTGAACACATACGTCGAATAATACATATGTACTTTCTAACGGTATCATTCCTCATCCTCACGCATCCGCCTTCATTTACTCCTTGCTCTGGGCAAACTACTGCCCTCTAACCACATGCCTGTCTTGGCTAGCCTCCTCATATCTAGAGCTCACCATGCATGATAAAATCAAATGAGAAATTAGAAAAAGCCCAAAATTTAGAAAAATCAAGGATATTTCAGAAAATATGTAGAATTAAAACAAACATAAAAAGTAGGTATTTAAAAATTTGAAATTTATTGAATCACACCATTTCTCTAGAATATTTTTACTTATAAAATATTCTTGTGAATGGTACATAGGCAAAGCGCTGACAACAATTCCTGCAAGCTCTACAACGTTCAGCTCAGATGTACTTGTCTCAGTGCAGAAGTATGCCATCCCAACCTCGCCCTTCCCAAGCTTCCGACCAAGGATATAAATATAATGTTCCCTTAGGTCTGCCGGTTCAGCCCAATGACAGAGATAGATGTAGGAACAAACCTTCCTTCAGAATCCCATCAACAATGGACTGCTAAAACTTCTTCAAATGTGAGAGCAATCCTCTTCAAGGTGATCATCAGCATACCTAGCTTAAATGAAAATATATTCTCTTCTGCATAGGATTTCACAAATGTACTTAGTTGAGTTTGGGTGTTCCATTCAAAATATAACATCATTTTTTTTATGTTTTTCTATTTTAACAATCGACACATGAAATACTTGGTGCATGTATTTCCATACGAGATCTAACATGTAGCTGTAGTTTCAAAACAAAGCCATGCATAGTTATGTATAGTCATAGTTACCATGCCCTTTTAACATACTCACCACCAAGTCCTAAGCAGCAATGGAGTTTCTTCCTTCAAACCAAAGAAGTGGTTTATAATCTGAAAAATAGAACCAGAAAACAAATAGTGAAGATAAACCTAAGTTGGAAGAATGTAGATTTTTGTCCTCTTTAGTGAAGACTGTATACTAAAGTAGTACTCCCTCCGTAAAGAAATATAAGAGCATATAGATGTACTAATATGCAGCACTGCAATCAGAGGTATATCAGCATCATGGTTTCCACTTTCCAGAGGTTTTCTCAAAAGCCAATTCAACCTGATTATTGCAGGTGTAGGTCTCTCATATTTTCTTAAATTTATCAATCACGGGTATATCAACATTATGTTTATCTCCAGTATAGTTATAGTGGAACAATCGGATGTACTCAATTGATAGTGAAAGAGCCAAGATTGCAAGGTGAGATGTATTCCATTCCCTCCGTCCCAAAATAAGTTTCTCAACTTTTGTACTAACTTAAGTTGAGACACTTAATTTGGGACAGAGGGAGTATATATATAATGAATATAAATAAAATTACTATGATGTAGCACTAAGACCTTTGTAGTATTTTCCTTGTGAAAAGCTTATGTGAACACAACGTACATCTCATACTTGCCTGTGTCACTACCTCACTATAAAATGCTACAAATAGACATACATCTATGTGCAGTGATTTACTGAACAAAATCTGAAGATACTTAATGTTATTACTTTCAACACATACTTTTTATTTGAAAAACATTAAAATACTCTGTAGAAATTGTTATTATCATATAAAGTACACTTTGTAAAACAATTATAGAACTAACTTTTTATATAATTCGAGAGCAACATCTTAAAGCTGGAATTAACAAAAAGGCATGTACTACATCCATCATCATCTTAAGTAGCAACAGACAGATATTAGGTAGGCGTGTGTACAGAAAGCTCTTGATTGAGCAGCATTTTAGTACATCATATATAGTAGCTAATTTTCAGGACATATTGGTCATTGAATAGTCGGAAGAAGTAAACAGATGGTTACCGAAAGTTTCACCATTGTGGAGCTTACATAGTCTTCCACCTTATCCTGACCTTGGTATTGAATCATTGTTACAGCACACACAAATACGGATATCAAATAAAAAACAGAAAACAAGTTGCATTCTCTGCCAAAAACCATATGCAATACCTCCTGTAGTAGGAGTATTTTCAGTAACTACTCTGATGTACTACTGCTCCTAGTTTCAGTAAACAAATAAAATACATGCAGAACTAACACATGGGATACTGAGAAAAACCAAAACATAAAGAATAAATTATTTTCAGCCCGAAATATGAAGGTAAGTCTGATGGACTGCTATAGCCGTCCGTGTAACCTCGTCAGTTATCCACCCCATCCGCCAAACTCTCCTCCGATTGCTGTCACCGCGGCCTATCCATCACAACAAGAAGACTATATGTAGAGAATAGCGTAACAAAATAAACAAGGCTATCAAATTTCTGCTACAAAGAACGCAAACTCTATCAGTAGTTACAAAACTGAAAAAAATATAATTTCTCCTACATCTACATATTAGCAATGATGGATTTACTTTCTTTTTTGAGCTCATGCCTTTCTTTTTTTGAAACGGGCATAACCCCTTTCCATTACTGCGACATAACGGAAATACAAACAAGTCCACAAAATGAGATGGGAGAGGGGAGAGCGGGTTCAAGCATCGCCGGGAAACCTACTGTGAGCACTCGCCATCGAGATAACCCACTGTAGGGAAAAAACCTGGCGACACCAAGTCATTCAGAGTTTTAGACGGGGCAACCCCCCAGATAGCTCACAGGCGAGCATCAAAATGACAGTCCCACACATGGGAGAGACTTTAGGAATGAAACATAAAACCGAGGCAACATCAGAAGTACGCATCTTCTTGTGATGACGCCTCACCATTCCCTCCAGCAGTTCTCCAGTGAGCTTCTCAGTCTTCATTTGCAGCGCAGATGCGCATCAGCCTCGACGCACTATTCTTCAGCATGTCCACACCTGCTCGCAGGTCCACCGCATCCTCTTGCTTCAAAAGTCCCGCCCAGTAACCAAGAAAAGCACACATAGAGAAGCAGCATTCAAAAGGTGTTTGCAAACGCTTAGATTCGAACATAACACCATTGCGACATGTCCAAATAGCCCAGCAAAGTGCAACTATGCCAACTGTGTAGAAAATCTCCCCACTCGGGAAGTAAACATAACACCAGGAGTAAGCCTGCCATAAACTGTTCGGGCACAGATCAGTGCCGAGCATGCAGGCAACACTTCTCCAAGTCACCCTAGCTATAGGGCAGGTAAAGAAGAGATGCTGAGAAGTCTCATTCTCTCCACAGAATGAACACTTCGGGTTTCCTTTCCACTCTCTTTTTTTCATCACCTCCCAAGTAAGCATCCTGGAAAAGCTGCCACATAAAGATTTTGATCTTTAAAGGAATGCCAGCTTTCCAAACCCACCCAAAATTGCACCCTGTGATGTTTCTTTCCAAGAAAGAATAAACCGATTTGGTCGTAAAGACTTTTTTGGGACCGAGGCCCCACTTAATGTAATCTGATTCATCAGATACACAACTACCTCTAGCAGTGACAACCACCTGCTGTCATTGCTCCTTGAGCTCATTGTTTAATCTCCTCCGAAAGAAAGTTAAAGGATCTACCTCCCAGCATTTTTCCACAGTGCATTCAGGGGAGTTGCAGATCGAGAATAACTGAGGGAACTGGTCCTTAAATGGTTTTTGATCACCAATGGGATCTATCCATACCCTTTCTATATTCCCAGATCGAATAATGACTCTTCTACCAGCCATATAAAGGTTTTTCACCTTCATAATAGCTTTCCAGCAAGGCGAATCATTCACCTTTGCTTTGACAGAAGCTACCGTGTCTCTACCAAGGTATTTAGCTTTAATAATCTTCTGCCAAAGACTAGTTTTGGTCTCCAACTTCCACCACCATTTAGTAAGAAGGCTTAGGTTTTGCTTATGTAAATCTTTCACACCCAAACCACCTTTCTCCTTCGATCTACAGATACGAGTCCATCGCACTAAATAGTAGCATTTTCTCTTTTTAGACACTTGCCAAAAAAAATCTTCTACGGTGTTTATCCAACCTGTCAATAATGGTCTTCGACAGGAGGAACATAGACATGCAATAATAAGCGATACTGGATATATTAGCATTCAGCAGCGTCAGTCTACCCCCCGAGGATGCATTACAGCCTAATCCAGAATCACATCTACTGACAAATTTGGCTTCCAAAAAGTCCCAATCCACCCCTCGAATGGATGAATAACTGACTGGTACCCCCAAATATTTCATAGGGAAGTGGCCAATCTGACAGTTGAAAATGTCAGCATAAGTTTGCAAGATATTGTCATCCCCTCCAACACAGAGAATCTCACTTTCCTGGTAGTTTATTTTTAAACCTGACATGATCTCGAACATATAAAGAAGAAGCTTCAGATTCACAGCTTTAACAGGGTCGTGCTCAATACAAAGGACTGTATCATCTGAGTATTGCAGAATTTCTACCCCATTCTCAACCAGGTCCGCGACCAACCCAACAAAGAGATTATTTTTTTGTGCTTGCAGCACCATTTTACATAAGCACTCAGCAGCAATATTAAACATGAACGGGGAAATAGGGTCTCCCTGTCTGACCCCTTTATGGCTTTGGAAGTATGGGCCCATTGTATTGTTTAGTTTGACACAAAATGTGCCATTATGTAGGATCTTTCTCATCCACTCACACCAAGTCTTCCCAAAGCCTCTGTTTTCAAGACACTTCAAAAGGTAGTCCCAGTTAACCTTGTCATATGCTTTCTCAAAATCGAGCTTAATGACAATACCACATTTTTTCTTAACATAGGTATGATGAAGAACCTCGTGCAAAGATAGAACCCCATCCATGATATTCCTGCTTTTGATAAAGGCATTTTGATGTTTGCTAAACAGAACATCAGCAAAGAGGGCCACTCTATTATCTAAAACTTTTGTAATTAGTTTATAAGGACATCTCAACAGACATATCGGCCTGAATTGTTGAATCTTATCTGCTCCAGAGATCTTAGGGAGAAGGGTAATGATGCCATAGTTCAACCTATAAAGATCCAACCTCCCTTCATGAAAAGCACGAAACAGACCCATGATGTCATTCTTTACTATCTCCCAACAATGTTGGTAAAACTCGGCCGGAATGCTATCCAACCCAGGAGCCCTATTACTGTTCATAGAAAACAGAGATTTTTTCACTTCCTCTTCAGAAAAAGGCCTAGTTAGCATCATATTATCATCCTCACTAATCCTCTCCCCCTCACCCCAAACCTCAGGGTCCATTTGGAATAAGTTTCCAGGGGCAGGTCCAAATAACTCTTTGTAAAATTCAGTTGCATGCTCAAGAAGGTTCTCAGTTCCTTCAATGACCTGGTCACCAACCTTCAGAGAGTGAATGGTGTTTTTCCTCTTATTACCATTAGTGATCTTCTGATAGTAAGTTGTGTTACTATCTCCTTTAAGCAACCATCTCTCTTTAGATTGTTGCAGTAGGTATAGTTCCTCATTGAAAAGGATTTCATTGAGCTCCACCAATAGACTTTGCTTTTTACACAGCAACTCAGGGTCGAGATTGCCATCTTCTTCCAACTCTTCATTCTTCTCCAATTCTTCCTTAATACTATTCTTCCTAATTCTCTCATTCCCAAACTTGTTAGACCCCCATCCTTTAAAGAATTTTTTCAATCTCTTCAACTTGATGTTCAAGACATCAACAGGGTCAGTTGTATTGACATTCTTAGTCCAGATCTTTTCAACCAGTGGAAGGAACTCTTCAGACTTGAGCCAGCTCAACTCGAATCTGAACTCTCTTGTGTGTGGGACTCGTACAACATTATTGTCCGAGGACACCAAGAGAGCATTATGGTCTGAAATATCCCTGACCAACTTTCTAACATTAACAAGAGGGAACATATTCTCCCAATCATTACTCATCAACACACGATCTAACTTTTCTAGGGTCGGGTGCACTTGATTGTTAGTCCAAGTGTACATACCCCCATGCATGTAGATCTCGCTCAAGCACATAGAATTTATAAATGAATTGAACATGTCAGTATAAGTGGAGTGGTGCCAGTTCTGGTTCTTCTCTCCACAATGTCTGAGAATATTGAAATCCCCCCCAATAAGGAAAGGGGTTTGAATGTGACTATAGAAATCTGCTAACTCCACTAAGAAGTCATTTTTGTCACATTCATGAGCAGCACCATACACTGTACATAGGGACCAAACTTTCTGTATTTTGACATCAAAGAAACATACTTGGAGAATGAATCTCCCTTTCCTCCAAGAAATAACTTCAAACCTCTCCTTTTTCACTCCACTGAGGATGCCTCCTGATTTCCCAATAGCTGGGATCCAATCCCAGTCAAACATATTATGAGAATCTATCTTTCTGAAGTAACTGTCCAGAAAGTTTTTCTTATGGGTCTCTTGCAAGCAAACAAAGTCCAGGGAATGATCTCTGGTCATATGGGATAGGCAGGAACTCATCCCCTTTTTTCCTGCCCCCCTATAGTTCCAAAATATGCCTATCATTTAATATGACTTTTCCTCCCCCCCTCTGGTAGCCCTGTAATGATGGACAGGGCTGCCAGCTTTTACCTTATCTTTTCCTATAGCAGTTTTTTGGCTCCTGGTCACAGGTTTAGATATAGCTATTTTAACCTTGGGGCTTTTCTTTTTCCTAGACTTCACAAGAATAAAATTGGTCTCAAGATCATCTCCCTCTTTCCCCCATTCAGTACTAACAGGAGTTTGATCACCCTTTCCATTAGTGATGTACATCATACATCCCCCATCCTGATTATCAGAGGAGGGGGCCTGTACATCATTACTATTTCCCCTCACTTTCTCTAACTCTCTAAGAATATCCACACTAGAGAAATTAGAATCAGGAATAATCACACCCATATTAGATGCCCTAAGCATAAGGTCATGATTTGTGAGCACATCAAAAGAATTGTGGCATAAGGAGGTACCTTCAAGGTTTCTCTTCTTTAGATAAAGCCACAGCCTTATCCTGCATTTTGCCAGCCATGTTCTGCAAATTCCTCATGCTGAATCTAATCACATCTTCAGATATAAGTGGAGGAGCAGGTATCACCTCCCCCATATCATCAGGTGAGGCAGGATACTGTACCATATACTCCACTTTTTCCTGCATCTTGTCTTCCAGATCACCTTCAATCTCTTCAACCTGGACACATGAGTTGCCCTTCTCTGTATGAGATATTTTTTCACTTGGGATATCAACAACAGAATTAGATGAAACATCATTGCATACCTGGATCTCATCAGCAGATATCCTGTTGTTATTAACAACCAGGAGTGCCTGAGATCTCAATTGCCCTTCCTTGTTACAAGCCTCTTTAGCAATAGTCTCAATAAGTAGAGTGTTATCCTCCTCTGACTCATCTGATTCCTCCTGTTCTCTCTCAACAGAGTTTGTAGGAGCAGATTTTCCAGGCAAGTTACACTTGCTGGACTCCCAACCTCTCTCCTTTTCTGAAACACTGGGGTTAACTCTGCTTGGAGTTTGTTTTCCCATAGGCATGTTCTTTTTGGCAGAATCCACTTGAGATGTGCCAGTCTATCTTTCAGGATCACGAACCAAGACCTTTTCTATCTCATAAAAGAAATAAAAAAAGTGCGTTCCAAGCACAGCTTCGGCCACCTCAGGAAGCTCATCAACATTGCGACATCCAAGCCGGACCCGTACATATTCAGGTTTATGCAGGGTGGCCATGTCTATCTTCAAAGGAACACCAACCAATGAGGAAACATAGGCCAAGTTTCTCTAATTTCTTCTCTCCAGAGGTACATTGATCACTTTAACCCAAGCAGTTTCCATCACACCCTTGGCCCCAATATTGGCTGTCCATGGAACAATTTTCACTACCACACCACAAGATCTAAGCGTCATTCTGTCATTGTAACACACTTTATTAACGTCTCTCTGATTCGGAAAGCGCATCACATAAGTCTGGGGTCCAATAGGATGAGCAGTACAGTGCCATTTCGTTCCTATGTAATCAGAAAAAGCATCTTCTAACTCCTTAACAGTAGCACTTCCTTCAATCACAGTAATGACCACACTCGTAGCTCTCTCTTTGAGCTGCTTAGCTGTGCACGAATCAGGAATGTAAAAGAAGCCCTGCCCTTTGGCTTGAAAAGCACACATGGGTGCCACACACTCCCAGGGTAAAAAAAGCAGTGCAAACAGAAGCTAAGTGACCCATCTTACTGCATCTCTCGCAAAAAGCTTGCGGACAACTAGCAGGGGCATGAGTAGAAGCTTTGCAGATCACGCAAGGTTCATAAGCATAGGTTGGGATCACCTGAGCCGAAGAACCCGCACGTTGATCGTTGGTGGCGACTTGATTCTTCCTGAAGTTCGTCGCCTCAGATCCAGTGGGGTTAGGATTTTTCTCCACCCATACCCCCCCAGATCTGGCCTGCTTGGCTCGATCCGCCGCGTCGTCCCAGCGCTCAGTGTTGTCCGTCGCCGACGCCGCTTGCTTGTTGGTGGAGTGGTCGTCACCGTCCGTCTCCCTGGACTAGGAGAAGCGGCCTCTCCCGCGCCCACGATCGAAGCGACCCGCGCCGCGCCCCATCCGCCCAGATCCGAAGCCCTCGCGCTGGTTCCCATGGAAGCCGCGGCCGCCGTGCTCCTCCATCGCCAGAGCCCTTGGGGAGGAAGCTACCACCTCCGCGAACGATCTGTAGTCACCTCCAATCTTCACCTCCCACCACTGGAAGGAGGGCGAGATTTCCGATCTAGGGTTTCGTGGCGCCGCCCAGAGATGAGAAAGAGTGGCGTCTAGGTCAAGAATGGGGCGAGCCGCACGAGATCGAGCTTTGTACCCTCGCGCGCCCCCCCGCCATGGATCCTCTGATCTTCGTCCATGTGTCTCGCATCCGCTGCGGGCGGCAGCACCACGCTCGGGTGCGGACCCAGGATTCCTGGGGCCCAAGAACTCCGACCCGTGTCATGTCGACCTGACGCGTACGCTACATCCCCACCGGAACGAGCCGCGTCCCCGTGTACCGCCGAGTCGGTAGCCGTAATCCGATCATGAATCCTCGCGAAGTGGCACGGGAAAGATACGATCTGCCCGATGTCGATGCATTCGCCCTCCCAGAGATAACGCGCATCCACCGTGATCCCCCTCTGATCAATCAACACGAGCCGGAGAGCCCCTCGTCAGAGAAGAATCTCCCTGTCGGCGAAGTTGACGGTGCGTGCCGCAACGAGGTCCGGTGCGAAGGAGACGTGCTAGCGTACGTCGCACGCCATCAACAGGTCCCTTCCTTTTGAGCTCATACCTTTTCTCTATCCTGAAAACATGACAGTTAGCAGGGGCACATGAACCTGCACCACATTTGGCACAAAAATTCACAATAAGTCGTGAAATAGAAGAACAATATAACTATGATTCCGTCTCCATTAGAAGTTTTTTGATGAATTTGTATCAACAATAACAGTGCAGGTCATAACCAAGAAATCAAGATCGGGCTCGAGTTCTGTATTAGGAATCAGATCAAGAAGAGAACTAAACAAAAATTCAGAGAGGAGAAGGAAGAAAGAGAGCTTACTGGTAGTTGTAGGTGGCACTGTGGAATCGGTCTCGGAAGGCCTCAACGTCAAGAGGGCCGTTGACGTGCTCCACGCGCAGGCCCGGGACGAACTCCTCGAATACCTCCGCCACTGGTTAACGACGGGTCAGCCGGGTCGGCGGGTGCCTGGGCGAAGGGAAGTGGCAGATAGGAGGCAGATAGGACCTTCGATGACACCTCCTTATCAAAGGACTGGCCTGATTCCCATCTCCCGGCGGCTCGTCTAAGATGAAGGCGCGGCGGACCCATGGCACGGGGTAGGGCGGCAGGGTTGCGTACTTGCGTAGGGATGTTTGTCGCCTGAATTGCTGGTGAGGGGACGAAGGCACGTGGGTGGTCGCGGGAGGGGGCGCCGCTGCTCCAGGCCGGATGGTTCTTCTTCGTGAGCAGGTTTGGAGACGAGAACTTCTGGTTTCGTGAGATCACTGCTACGGGATAGTGAGGCTGATGGGGTGGTTTCGGGTTCGAGGGAGATCGTGGTTGGGTGGAGACGTGCGGGATTTTCTCTTTTTTTCGCTGGTTTGGAGGGTGGGTTCGTGCATGGGGGTGGGGTATCGAAGGAGGCTGAACCATCAAAAGAGGTCGAAGCATCACGACGACAACTGCAGATCCCCCTTTAATAGTAGAGATGCTACCTAGCATAATCTTGATCATGTATCTAATAATGGCATGAATATTAAGACACGAGTGATTCAAGGCAATAGTCTATCATTTGACATAAAAACAATAATACTTCAAGCATACCAACCAAGCAATTATGTCTTATCGAAATAACATAGACAAAGAAAGCTCATCCCTACAAAATCATATAGTATGTCTATGCTCCATCTTCACCACACAAAGCATTCAAATCATGCACAACCCCGATGACAAGCCGAGCAATTGGTTCATACTTTTTAACGCGCTTCAGCCTTTTCAACCCTTATGCAATACATGAGTGCAAGCCATGGACATAGCACTATAGGTGGAATAGCATATGATGATGGAGGTTGTGTGGGACAAAAAAGGAGAAAGTCTCACATCGACGCGGCTAATCAACGGGCTATGGAGATGCCCATCAATTGATGTCAATGTGAGGAGTAGGGATTGCCATGCAACGGATGCACTAAGAGCTATAAGTGTGTGAAAGCTCAAACTGGAAACTAAGTGGGTGTGCATCCAACTTGCTTGCTCATGAAGACCTCGGGAATTTGAGGAAGCCCATCATCAGAGTATACAAGCCAAGTTCTATAATGAAAATTCCCACTAGTATATGAAAGTGATAACTCAAGAGGCTCTCATATGAAGAACATGGTGCTACTCTGAAGCACAAGTGTGGTAAAAGGATAGTAACATTGCCCCTTCTCTCTTTTTCTCTCATTTTTTCTCTCTCCTTTTGTCTTTTTTTTGTTTTGGTGGGCTTCTTTGGCCTCTTTTTTTTTATTTGGGCTTCTTTGGCCTCTTTCATTTATTTTTAAAGTCTGGAGTCTCATCCCGACTTGTGGGGGAATCATAGTCTCCATCATCCTTTCCTCACTGGGGCAATGCTCTAATAATGATGATCATCACACTTTTATTTACTTACAACTCGATATTACAACTCAATACTAGAACAAAGATATGACTCTATATGAATGCCTCCGGTGGTGTACCGGGATGTGCAATGATCTAGCATGGCAATGACATCAAAAAACAGACAATCCATGAAAACATCATGCTAGCTATCTTACGATCATGCAAAGCAATATGACAGTAAATGCTCAAGTCATGTATATGATGATGATGGAAGTTGCATGGCAATATATCTCGGAATGGCTATGGAAATGCCATGATAGGTAGGTATGGTGGCTGTTTTGAGGAAGATATAATGAGGCTTATGTGTGATAGAGCGAAGTTTGGATGCACCGGCGAAGTTTGCACCAACTCTCGAGGTGAGGAAGGGAATTGCACGGTACCAAAGAGGCTATCAATGATGGAAGGGTGAGAGTGCGTATAATCCATGGACTCACATTAGTCATAAAGAACTCATATACTTATTGCAAAATTTTATTAGCCCTCGAAGCAAAGTACTACTACGCATGCCCCTAGGGGGATAGATTGGTAGGAAAAGACCATCGCTCGTCCCCGACCGCCACTCATAAGGAAAGCAATGAAAGAACACCTCATGCTCCGACTTCGTTACATACCGGTTCACCATACGTGCATGCTACGGGACTTGCAAACCTCAACACAAGTATTTATCAATTTCACAATTACTCAACTAGCACGACTCTAATATCACCACCTTTATATCACAAAACTATTGCAAGGAATCAAACATATCATATTCAGTGATCTACAAGTTTTATGTAGGATTTTATGACTAACCATGTGAATGACCATTTCCTGTCATCTCTCTAAATAGATATAAGCGAAGCAAGAGAGTTTAATTATTTCTAAAAAAGATATGCCCACACTCTAACAAATATATGTGAAGCAAAAGAGCATTCTACAAATGGCGGTTGTCTATGTGAAGAGAAACAGGCAATCCAAACTTCAAATGATATAAGTGAAGCACATGACGCATTCTATAAAGCCATACTCAAAAGATATAAGTAAAGTGCAAAGAGCATTCTATAAATAAACCAAGGACCATCTCATAGCATCATGGTGCATAAAATAAAAATGAAAACTAAATGCAAAAGACGCTTCAAGATTGCACATATCGCATGAACGAAACAAATCCGAAAACATACCGATACTTGTTGAAGAAAGAGGGGATGCCTTCCGGTGCATCCCCAAGTTTAGACGCTTGAGTCTCCTTGAATATTTACTTGGGGTGCCTTGGGAATCCCCAAGCTTGAGCTCTTTCCTCTCCTCCTTATCCTCATATCGAAGCATCCTCGATCTTCGAACACTTCATCCACACAAAACTTCAACAGAAAACTCGGTAAGATCCGTTAGTATAACAAAGCAAATCACTACTCTAAGTACTGTTGCAAACCAATTCATATTTTGTTTCTGCATTGTGTCTACTGTAATATAGCTTTTCCATGGCTTAATCCACTGATATAAATCGACAGTTTCATCAAAACAAGCAAACTATGCATCAAAAACAGAATCTGTCTAAAACAGAACAGTCTGTAATAATCAGAACATTCACCATACTTATGATACTTGAAAAATTATGCCAAAATTAGGAAAAATAAAAAATTTGTATATAAATGCAGTGCAATAAGTTTCAGAACCGTTCGACGTTCCAGTAAAACATTAAAAATCGCGCACTACAGCCAAAGTTTCTGTCCTGCACCGTACAAACCAACAAGCATTGTAAACATCCTAAAGGCAAACCTTGGCACATTATTTTTATAATACAATGGAATTGTACAAGGGGATAATTATTTTTGTTGAAAAGTTTCTGTAATTAAGGTTCACAAAGTTTCCATGAGCATGAACAAAGTTCAAGGACGTCCCCCCCTTTCACAATGCTCGTCTATCTCACTTTCACTTTTCTTTTTGAAAAATTTTGGGTTCCCCTCTTTATTATTTTTTGTTTTAAAACTATAGAAAAAGCGCTCAACAGAAATAAATGACTCTCTAAAACTTACGGGTTGTCTCCCTGGCAGCGCTTTCTTTAAAGCCATTAAGCTAGGCATATAGTGCTCAAGTAGTGAATCCACCCAGATCCCAAGGTATATCAAAGCCAATTTTAATTAGCAATGATTTGGCATTTAGTAGTGAGCACAAAGCAACATATATCATACGATGATGAATTCTAACTCTCTTACTATGCATCGGCATGTCATAAAAGAACAATTCATGCACACATAGTAAAGGCCAATGCATAGTATAAATAGTTTCTTGCAATTTTATCGTATTGGAAACATAGAGAGGTGGAGATGTAGTTCCTCTCTCATAATAATTGCAAGTAGGAGAAGCAAGCACATGCATATTATATTTATCAAAATCATCATGCACAACGGTAAAAGGCAACCCATCAATATAATCCTTAATAAAGGCAAACTTCTCCGATATAGTGTAGTCGGGAGAATTCAAAAAAATAATAGGACTATCATGTGTGGGTGCAATAGCAACAATTTCATGTTTAACATAAGGAATTATAGCAAGTTCATCTCCATAAGAATAATTCATATTGGCATCTTGGCCACAAGCATAGCAAGCATCATCAAAAAGGGATATTTCAAAAGAATCAACGGGATCATAACAATCATCATCATCCTTCGGTAAGCACGAAGGGAAATTAAACAATGTATGAGTTGGACGGTTACTCTCATTAGAAGGTGGGAACGGGTAGCTAATCCGCTCTTCCTCCTTTTGTTCTTCGCTCTCCTCATCATCTTTTTCATCCAATGAGCTCACAGTTTCACCAATTTCTTCTTCCATAGACTCCTGCAAAATATTAGTCTCTTCTTGGACAGCGGAGGAGTCCTCAATATATTGTTTAACATAGGCATTAGCAGCATAATTATCATAACAATATTCAAGTATGGCAAAATTTTCAGACTTGTAAAGAGTAGCATCATACTTTTCCATCAAAGAAGCAATTTCATAAGCACCCTTAAAAGCAACAAATTCTTTGATTTGTTGTACATCATAGTAAATATAAACACCCTTAGCATACGAAGATACGATTCCATTATCACAAAACTCACATTGATAGGTAAGGTGTTTCTTAGGGTTTTCAGAACAACAAGTAAAATCATATATTTCACATAAATTCCAAGCATAGCATTGCAAATGATGAATTTGACCCAGTAAAAGTTTCCCTTTTTCAGATATGCGATGTCGCACATAACAAGCATGCTCATCTAAAGATTTGCCCTCAACTAAGCTAGTTGGGGTTTCAGCACGAGCACAAAGGGATTGAAGATGATCCAAGTAATAAGCTTCAGGAGTGTGATAGATTTTGAGTGGTTCTTCAACCATTGGTTCAGTAGGTACAACTAATTTTTTTGGTATTTTGCATTTCCTACCCATAACTAAAGATAGAAAACAACTAAGGATAGCAAATAAAAATTACTTAGTGATAAAGCAAACAAGCACACACGAGAATATTCACCCCATGCTATTGCTCCCCGGCAACGGTGCCAGAAAAAGGTCTTGATAACCCACAAGTATAGGGGATCAATTGTAGCCTCTTTCGATAAGTAAGAGTGTCGAACCAACGAGGAGCTAAAGGTAGAACAAATATTCCCTCAAGTTCTATCGACCACCGATACAACTCTACGCATGCTTGATGTTCGCTTTACCTAGAACAAGTATAAAACTAGAAGTATGTAGGTGTTGTTGGATAGGTTGCAAGAATATAAAGAGTATGTAAATAAAAAGTAGGGGCTGTTTAGATAAAGACACAATAAATTTAGTATAGCGAGTGTGAAAAAACTGGTGGTAGGAGTTGCGAAATTGTCCCTAAGCAATTAACTAGTTTACTAGACCGATAGCAAGTTTTATGTGGGAGAGGTCACTGCTAGCATGTCATCCCTGACTTGGAATTCTATGCACTTATGATTGGAACTATTAGCAAGTGTCCGCAACTACTAACGTTCATTAAGGTAAAACCCAACCATAGCATTAAGATATATTGGTCCCCCTTCAATCCCGTATGCATCAATTTCTATGCTAGGTTGAAGCTTCTGTCACTCTTGCCCTCCAATACATAGTCCTATCAACATACAACTAACCATATGGTGTGATCCACGCACGCGCTCATATGATGGGCACCAAAGGACAGCAACATAACCACAAGCAAATTAAATCAATCATAGCAATTCATCAACCACCGATAGGACAACGAAAATCTACTCAAACATCATAGGATGGCAACACATCATTGGATAATAATATGAAGCATAAAGCACCATGTTCAAGTAGAGGGTACAACGGGTTGCGGGAGAGTGGACCGCTGTAGATAGAGGGGGGAAGGTGATGGAGATGTTGGTGAAGATGACGGAGGTGTTGGTGAAGATCGCGGTGATGATGATGGTGGCCACGGCAGCGTTCCGGCGCCACCGGAAGAGAAGGGGAGAGGGGGCCACTTCTTCTTCTTCTTCCTTGACCTCCTCCCTAGATGGGAGAAGGGTTTCCCCTCTGGTCCTTGGCCTCCATGGCATGGGAGGGGCTCCCCTTCGAGACTGGATCTGTCTATCTGTCTCTCTCTGTTTCCGTGTTCTGGTCTGCTGCCCTTTCACCGTTTCGTATATATATGGAGATCCGTAACTCCGACTGGACTGAAATCTTCGCCGTGATTTTTTCCTAAAAATTAGCTTTCTTGCGGCCGAAGAAGGGCATCAACTGCCTTACGGGGAGCCCACGAGGGTCAGGGGCGCCCCCTGCCTCATGCCTCCCTCGGGCACCGTCTCGCGTGGATTTTTCTTCCGGAATTCTCCAAATATTCCAAAAATATTCTCCGTCCGTTTTTATCCCGTTTGCATTCCGTTTGATATGGGGTTTCTGCGAAACATAAAACATGCAACAAACAGGAACTGGCGCTGGGCACTGGATCAATATGTTAGTCCCAAAAATAATATAAAAAGTTACCAAAAGTATATGAAAGTTGAATAATATCGGCATGGAACAATAAAAAATTATAGATACGACGGAGACGTATCCGAGTACATGGTGGGTCGTCTCATTGAAACCGTCCTCAGGAACTGAATTCTGTGTTTGTGATCCATGAACAGCTACTACCACACATTGGGATCCTTAATTGACTCTCTCGGCTTCTTAACCACCCTTGTCCTCTGTCCAGGAGTTGCAAGTAGTTTCTGGTGTTTGTAGTATGCTGGAGGTCGTGCGCAGCGCTGACCCGAGGGGTGGGATGTGATGCGATAGGCACGTGGTCGGGTATGTCGGGCGCCCGTTTGGTGTCGCGGAACCCTGTACACGTCGTTCGGGGCCGTATGTGGAAACCTCGGCCGGACTCCCTGCGGATGGAACCTGAATAGGCGATAAACCTGGACTAGAGACTTGAGTGTTTAGGTAGGTCGTGGCCGACTTCCTCGTTGGGCTTCCGCTTGAAGGTTGCCGAGTACATGTCGTGTAAACGACGGTAAGTGGTGAGAGCGTGTGTGAAGAAGTACACCCCTGCAGGGCTAACAACATCTATTCGAATAGCCGCGTCCGCGGTAAAGGACCTCTGGGTCGCCTATACAGTTCATAGATAACTTGAAGTGGATACTCTAAAATGCGCAAGATAAGCGTGAGTGCTATGGATGGCCTTCTCGTAGGGAGACGGGAGCGGTTCCATAGTGGTGTATTGATATGGTGAATATGTGGACTCGTGTGCGCCACCTCAAAAGAGTTACTTGAAGTCGTAGTTCAGGATAGCCACCGAGTCAAAGCTGGCTTGCTGCAGTTAAACTCCACCACCCCATTTGTTGATACTGATGCATATGTAGCTAGTTCTGATGTAAGTCTTGCAGGGTACATTTGTACTCACGTTTGCTTAATTTATGTTTTGTAGAGAGACTTCAGTCTCACTAGTAGTTCCGCGTGGACTTCGATGTTTAGCTTGTTACCTCAGCTATGATCTTGTGGCCTTGGCAGGGTCTTGTAGATAGTCAGGCTTCTCAGCCTTTTTCATTTGTAGTTGTCTGTACTCAGACAAGATAGGCTTCCGCATGTGCTATTGCTTGTATGACTTGAATGCTGGGTCATGAGACCCATGTTTGTAATATCTGAATCTTCGGAGCCTTATGAATAAATACTTTGAGTCGTAGAGTTTTGTTGTGATGCCATGTTATATTTACACATATCGAGCATATTGTGTGTATGATTGAAATGTTTGGTATGTGTGGGATCCAACAACCTAGTTGTTTATCCTTGGCAGCCTCTCTTATGGGGAAATGTAGTCTAGTGCTTCCACTGAGCGATGTTAGTCTGCTACAGTCTGGTTTACCAGAGTCCTGCTAGCCCAGTTACTACTGCTCTGGAACACTTAGACTGGCCGACATGTGATCCACTTCGTTCCTGTGTCTGTCCCTTCAGGGAAATGTCACGCGGTGACTTCCGGAGTCCTGCTAGCTTGCTTCAGCCTGGGTTCCCGGAGTCCTGTTAGCCCAGTTGCTACAGCCCGGATTCACACGCTGATGACCGACACGTTCGATGTTGGTTCATGTATGCATGTCCCGTAAGTTAGCGCCACTTTGGGTTCACGACTAGTCATGTCGGCCCGGGTTCTCTATTATATGGATGCTAGCGACACTATCATATACGTGAGCCAAAAGGCGCAAATGGTCATGGAACAGGTAAGGTGGCACCCGTGGGAATACCGTGCGTGAGGCCGCAAAGTGATATGATGTGTTACATGCTAGATCGGTGTGACTTAGGATCGGGTCCTGACACCCTACATCGCACACGCAACTAAATTCTAAACCGTGTTTGATGCATCTGTCATCACAAATGTTTTGCACCCTTTTTGACGGTTTTTTACATCACCATTTGTGATTATGGCATCACACACAGTTTCGTCGAAGTGTCTTTGATCATAGTGTCGCGTTTGGACCATCATGCAGTAGTGCCAGTTAGTTTTCATATTGAGATTTCATACACTTATAGCTCTCAGTGCATTTGTTGCATGGCAATCCCTACTCCTCACATTGATATCAATTGATGGGCATCTCCATAGCCCGTTGGTTAGTCGCGTCGATGCAAGACTTTCTACTTTTTGTCTTCTTTATATTTACCCCTATCATCATACTCTATTCCACCCGTACTGCTATATCCATGGCTTGCGCTCATGGATTGCGTGAGGGGTGAAAAAGCTGAAGCGCATTAAAAAGTATGAACCAATTGCTCGACTTGTCATCGGGGTTGTGCATGATAAATACTTTGTGTTAAGAAGACAGAGCATGACAAGACTATATGATTTTGTAGGGATAGATTTCTTTAGCGTTGATATTCTGAAAGACATGATTGTTTGTTGGGATGCCTGAGTATTGATGTCTTTATGTCAAATTATAGACTATTGCTTCGAATCACTTATGTCTTAATATTCATGCCATGACTAGATATATGATAAGTTTTATGCTAGGTAGCATTCCACATCATTTTTTTATCATTTACCTGCTCGAGGACGAGCAGAAATTAAGCTTGGGGATGTGATATGTCTCCGTCGTATCTATAGTTTTTGATTGTTTCATGCTAATATTATACCACTTTCACATACTTTTGGCAACTTTTTATATGATTTATTGGACTAACCTATTGATCCAGTGCCTAGTGGCAGTTCCTATTTTTTTGCATGTTTTTTGTATCGCAGAAATCCATATCAAACGAAGTCCAAATGCAATAAAATTTCACCGAGAATTATTTTGGAATGTATGTGATTTTTCGGAGTTGGAATCACCGCAAACGGAGGCCCACACAACCCACAAGACACCAGGGTGCGCCAGAGGCCCCTGGCGCGTGGTGGTGGGTTATGCCCTCCTCGAACGTCGGTTGGAGCTCTACTTCAGGCACAAGGAAGCTTATATCTGAAAAAAAACTGTGTTAAAATCTCAGCGCAATCGGAGTTACGGATCTCCTGGAATATAAGAAACGGTTTTCGGCCAGATCAGGGGAATGCGAAACAGAAGAGATTAGAGAGGGAGATCCAATCTCGGAGGGGCTCCCACCCCTCTGCCGCCATGGAGGCCATGTACCAGAAGGGGAACTCTCCCCCCATCTAGGGGTAGGCCAAGGAAGAAGAAGAAGGAGAGGGGGGGGGGCTCTCTCCTCCTCTTTCCCGGTTGCGCCGGAGTGCCGCCGGGGCTAGGATCGTGACGGCGATCTACATCAACAATCTTGCTACCGTCTACACCAACTTTCTCCCCCTCTATGTAGCGGTGTAACACCTCTTACCCCCACTGTAATCTCTACTTAAACATGGTGGTCAACTCCATATATTATTTCCCAATGATCTATGGTTATCCTATGATGTTTGAGTAGATCTGTTTTGTCCTGTGGGTTAATCGTGATCTTGGTTGGTATGATTGTATATTTTATTTATGGTGCCGTCCTATGGTGCCCTCCGTTCTCGCGTGAACATGAGGGGCCCCCGCTGTAGGGTGTTGCAATACGTTCATGATTTGCTTATGGTGGGTTGCGAGAGTGACAGAAGCTTAACCCCGAGCAGGTGGGTTGTTGCGTATGGGAGTAAAGAGGACTTGATACTTAATGCTATGGTTGGGTTTCATGACCTTAATGATTGATAGGTCCATTTTGCATCATGCTTTTATATCGATATTTATTGCATTATGGGCTGTTATTACACATTATGTCACAGTACTTATGCCTATTTTCTCTTATTTTACAAGGTTTACATAAGGAGGGTGAATGCCGGTAGCCGGAATTCTGGGCTGGAAAAGGAGGAAATATTAGAGACCTATTCTGCACAACCCCAAAAGTCCTGAAACTCCACGGAAGTTGTTTTTGGAAATAATAAAAAATACTGAGCGAAGAAAATACGGAGGGGCCCACACACAGCCACGAGGGTGGGGGCGTGCCTACCCCACAGGTGCGCCCGTGCCTCGTGGGCCCCCTGGTGGCCCTCCGGTGGCCATCTTATGCTATATGAAGTCTTCCATTCGAAGAAAAATCATAAGCAAGCTTTCGGGACGAGACTTCGCCGCCACGAGGCGGAACCAATCTAGGGCTCTGGCAGAGCTGTTCTGCCGGGGACACTTCCCTCCGGGAGGGGGAAATCATCGCCATCGTCATCACCAACGATCCTCTCATTGGGAGGGGGCCAATCTCCATCAACATCTTCACTAGCACCATCTCCTCTCAAACCCTAGTTCATCTGTTGTATCCAATTCTTGTCTCTAAGTCTGGGATTGGTACCTGTAGGTTGCTAGTAGTGTTGATTACTCCTTGTAGTTGATGCTAGTTGGTTTATTTCTTGAAAGATCATATGTTCAGATCCTATATGCAAATTAATGCCCCTCTGATTATGAACATGAATATGCGTTGTGAGTAGTTACGTTTGTTCCTGAGGACATGGGAGAAGTCTTGCTATTAGTAGTCATGTGAATTTGGTATTCGTTCGATATTTTGATGAGATGTATGTTGTCTCTCCTCTAGTGGTGTTATGTGAACGTCGACTACATGACACTTCACCATTATTTGGGCCTATAGGAAGGCATTGGGAATTAATAAGTAGATGATGGGTTGCTAGAGTGACAGAAGCTTAAACCATAGTTTATGCGTTGCTTCGTAAGGGGCTGATTTTGGATCCATATGTTTCATGCTATGGTTAGGTTTACCTTAATACTTCTTTTGTAGTTGCGGATGCTTGCAATAGGAGTTAATCATAAGTGGGATGCTTGTACAAGTAAGGACAACACCAAAGCACCGTTCCACCCACATATCAAATTATCAAAGTACCGAACGCGAATCATATGAACGTGATGAAAACTAGCTTGACGATAATTCCCATGTGTCCTCGGGAGCGTTTTCCTTCATATAAGAAATTGTCCAGGCTTGTCCTTTGCTAGAAAAAGGATTGGGCCACCTTGCTGCACTTTATTTACTTTTGTTACTTGTTGCTCGTTACAAATTATCTTATCACAAAACTATCCGTTACCTGTAATTTCAGCGCTTGCAGAGAATACCTTGCTGAAAACCGCTTATCATTTCCTTCTGCTCCTCATTGGGTTTGACACTATTACTTATCGAAAGGACTACGATAAATCCCCTATACTTGTGGTTCATCAAGACTCTTTTCTGGCGCCGTTGCCGGGGAGTGAAGCACCTTTGGTAGGTGGAATTTGGTAAGGAAAAATTTATATAGTGTGCTGAAATTTACTGTCACTTGTTACTATGGAAAGTAATCCTCTGAGGGGCTTGTTCGGGGTATCTTCACCCCGACCAGTAGAGCAAAGAGTTGCTCCTCAACCTTCTAAACCTACAGAAACTGAAAATGTCTACTTTGAAATTCCTTCGGGTATGATAGAAAAACTGCTAGCTAATCCTTTTGCAGGAGACGGACCATTACATCCTGATGAGCACCTAATATATGTGGATGAAGTTTGTGGATTATTTAAGCTTGCAGGTATGCCCGATGATGTTATCAAGAAGAAGGTCTTCCCTTTATCTATGAAGGGATATGCATTGACATGGTATAGGCTATGTGATGATATGGGATTATGGAACTACAAACGATTGAAATTGGAATTTCATCAGAAGTTTTACCCTATGCATCTTGTTCATCGTGATCGTAATTATATAGATAATTTTTGGCCTCGCGAAGGAGAAAGCATCACTCAAGCTTGGGGGAGGCTTAAGTCAATGTTATATTCATGCCCCAATCATGAGCTCTCAAGAGAAACAATTATTCAAAAAATTTATGCTCGGCTTTCTGACAACAATCGCACCATGCTCGATACTTCTTGTGCTAGCTCTTTTATGATGAAGACTATTGAATTCAAATGGGATTTATTGGAAATAATTAAACACAACTCTGAAGATTGGTACCTCGACGAAGGGAAGGAGTCAGGTATAACACCTAAATTTGATTGTGTTAAATCTTTTATGGAGACCGATGTTTTTCGTAAATTTAGCACTAAATATGAACTTGACTTTGAGATAGTAGCTTCTTTTTGTGAATCTTTTGCTCTCACGTTGATCTCCCTAAGGAGAATTGGTTTAAATATCATCCTCCCATAGAAGTAAAAGTAGTTGAACCTATTAAAGTTGAAGAAAATACTATCACTTATAATGATCCTATTGTTCCTACTGCTTATGTTGAGAAACCACCTTTCCCTGTTAGAATAAAGGATCATGCTAAAGCTTCAACTGTGGTTCGTAAGAGCAATATTATAACTTATACACCTCCTGAGCAAGTTAAAGTTGAACATAATATTGCTATTGTTAAAGATCTCTTGGCTGATAATATTGATGGGCATGTTATTTATTTCTGTGATGAAACTGCTAGAATTGCTAAACCTTGTGCTAAAGATAAACATAGACCTGTGGTAGGCATGCCTGTTATTTCTGTTAAAATAGGAGATCATTGTTATCATGGCTTGTGTGATATGGGTGCTAGTGCTAGTGCAATACCTATTGACTTATACAAAGAAATTATGCATGATATTGCACCCACTTAGATAGAAGAAATTGATGTTACCATTAAGCTTGCCAATAGAGATACTATATCACCAATTGAGATTGTTAGAGATGTTGAAGTCTTGTGTGGGAAAACTAAATATCCTGCTGATTTTCTTGTTCTTGGTTCCCCACAAGATAGCTTTTGTCCCATTATATTTGGTAAACCCTTCTTAAACACTGTTAATGCTAAGATAGACTGCGAAAAGGATGTTGTTACTATTGGTCTAGGTGATATGTCTCATGAGTTTAATTTCTCTGAATTTCGTAGACAACACCGTGAAGAGGAATTGCCTAGTAAAGATGAAATTATTGGTCTTGCTTCTATTTCCGTACCTCCTAGTGATCCTTTAGAACAATATTTGCTAGACCATGAAAATGATATGTTTATGAATGAAAGAAGGGAAATAGATGAAGTGTTCTTGAAACAGGGACCTATTCTGAAACACAATTTGCCTGTTGAAATCCTAGGGGATCCTCCTCCACCCAAGGGTGATCCCGTGTTTGAGCTTAAACCATTGCCTGATACTCTTAAATATGCTTATCTTGATGAAAAGAAGATATATCCTGTTATTATTAGTGCTAACCTTTCAGAGAAGGAGGAACAAAAATTATTGAAAACTCTGAAGAAGCATCGTGCTGCTATTGGATATACTCTTGATGATCTTAAGGGCATTAGTCCCACTCTATGTCGCACAAAATAAATTTGGAGAAAGATGCCAAATAGTTATTTATCATCAAGACGGCTGAATCCTAAGATGAAAGAAGTGGTAAGAAAGGAAATACTAAAGCTCCTTGAGGCAAGTATAATTTATCCCGTTGCTGATAGTCAGTGGGTAAGTCCTGTCCATAGTGTCCCTAAGAAGGGAGGTATTACTGTCGTTCCTAATGATAAAGATGAATTGATTCCGCAAAGAATTATTACAGGTTATAGGATGGTAATTGATTTCTGCAAATTAAATAAAGCTACTAAAAAAGATCCTTACCCTTTGCCATTCATTGATCAAATGCTAGAAAGACTATCCAAACATACACATTTTTGCTTTCTAGATGGTTACTCTGGTTTCTCTCAAATACCTATGTCAGCTGATGATCAAGCAAAGACCACTTTTACTTGCCCTTTCGGTACTTTTGCTTATAGACGTATGCCTTTTGGTTTACGTAATGCACCTGCTACCTTTCAAAGATGCATGATGGTATTCTCTGACTTTTGTGAAAAGATTTGTGAGGTTTTTATGGACGATTTCTCCGTTTATGGATCCTCTTTTGATGATTGCTTGAGCAACCTTGATCGAGTTTTGCAGAGATGTGAAGAAACTAATCTTGTCTTGAATTGGGAAAAGTGCCACTTTATGGTTAATGAAGGTATTGTCTTGGGGCACAAAATTTTTGAAAGAGGCATTGAAGTTGATAAAGCTAAGGTTGATGCTATTGAAAAGATGTCCTGTCCTAAGGACATCAAAGGTATAAGAAGTTTCCTTGGTCATGCCGGTTTTTATAGGAGGTTCATTAAGGACTTCTCAAAAATTTCTCGGCTCTGACTAATTTATTACAAAAAGATATACCATTTCTCTTTGATGATGATTGTGTAGAAGCATTTGAAATACTTAAGAAAGCATTGATTTATGCACCTATCGTTCAGCCACCTGATTGGAATTTACCTTTTGAAATTATGTGTGATGCTAGTGATTATGCTGTAGGTGTTGTTCTAGGGCAAAGAGTTGATCACAAATTAAATGTTATTCAATATGCTAGTAAAACTCTAGACAATGCCTAGATAAATTATTCTACTACTGAAAAGGAATTCTTAGTAGTTGTGTTTGCTTGTGATAAGTTCAGACCTTATATTGTTGATTCTAAAGTAACTATTCACACTGATCATGCTGCTATTAAATATCTTATGGAAAATAAAGATGCTAAACCTAGACTTATTAAATGGGTTCTCTTGCTACAAGAATTTGATTTGCATATTGTTGATAGAAAGGGAGCTGAGAACCCCGTTGCGGACAACTTGTCTAGGTTAGAGAATGTTCTTGATGACCTACTACCTATTGATGATAGCTTTCCTGATGAACAATTAAATGTCATAAATGCTTCTCGTACTACTCCATGGTATGCTGATTATGCTAATTACATTGTTGCTAAATTTATACCGCCTAGTTTCACATACCAGCAAAAGAAAAAGTTTTTCTATGATTTAAGACATTACTTCTGGGATGACCCACATCTTTATAAAGAAGGAGTAGATGGTGTTATTAGACGTTGTGTACCTGAGCATGAACAGGAACAGACCCTACGCAAGTGTCACTCCGAGGCTTATGGATGACACCACGCTGGAGACAGAACTGCACATAAGGTATTGCAATCCAGTTTTTATTGGCCTACACTCTTCAAGGATGCCCGTAAGTTTGTCTTATCTTGTGATGAATGTCAAAGAATTGGTAATATTAGTAGACATCAAGAAATGCCTATTAATTATTCACTTGTTATTGAACCATTTGATGTTTGGGGCTTTGTTTATATGGGGCCGTTTCCTGCCTCTAATGGGTATAGACATATTCTAGTTGCTGTTGATTACGTTACTAAGTGGGTAGAAGCTATTCCAACTAGTACTGCTGATCATAACACCTCTATTAAGATGCTTAAAGAAGTTATTTTTCCGAGGTTTGGAGTCCCTAGATATTTAATGACTAATGGCGGTTCACATTTTATTCATGGTGATTTTCGTAAAATGCTTTCTAAGTATGATGTTAATCATAGAATTGCATCTCCTTATCACCCACAGTCTAGTGATCAAGTAGAATTGAGCAATAGAAAGCTTAAATTAATTTTGCAAAAGACTGTTAATAGATCTAGAAAGAATTGGTCCAAGAAACTTGATGATAACTGCATATAAAAATCCTATGGGTATGTCTCTGTATAAAATGGTTTAAGGAAAAGCATGTCACTTACCTCTCGAACTAGAACATAAGGCATATTGGGCTATTAAAGAGCTCAACTATGATTTCAAACTTGCCGGTGAGAAGAGGTTATTTGACATTAGCTCACTTAATGAATGGAGAACCCAAGCCTATGAGAATGCCAAGTTGTTTAAAAAAAAGTTAAAAGATGGCATGACAAAAGGATACAAAAGCGTGATTTTAATGTAGGTGATTATGTATTGCTATACAACTCTCATTTAAGATTTTTTGCAGGGAAACTTCTCTCTAAATGGGAAGGTCCTTACGTTATCGAGGAGTTCTATCGTTCCGGTGCCATAAAAATCAACAACTTCGAAGGCACAAATCCGAAGGTGGTGAACGGTCAAAGAATCAAACATTATATCTCAGGTAGTCCTATAAATGTTGAAACTAATGTTATTGAAACCGTAACCCCGGAGGAATACATAAGGGACACTTTCCAGAATGTTTCAGACTCCGAAAAGGAATAGGTACGTGGTACGGTAAGTAAACCGACTGCAAAACAGTTCTAATGGCAATTTTCCTTCGTTTTGGAATATTTAGAAAAATAGAAAAATAAGAAGCAGTCTGGGAAGGACACGAGGGCTCCACGTGGGTGGAGGGCGCGCCCCCTGCCTCGTGGGCACCTTGTGCGCTCTCCAGACTCCGTTTTCTTGCATGATACTTCTTTCGGTCGGTAAAAATTCATTATATAATCTCCCGAAGGTTTTGACCACCGTATCACGCAATTGTCCTCTATTCTTGTTTCGATCTGTTTTTCTGACAGATCTAGATCATCATGGCGTCTCCAAGTGCCCCCAAGTACAAGTTCTCTGAGAAGGTCATCAACCCCTACCTTGCAGAGGTGCTGCAACACCCTCAAACCTTTGAGATGCATGAGGGGGTGCTGCACATCCGCGATGTCGAGGGCCCAAGGAGGACTGGAAGCGTGGAGACAAGGCTCGAGGCAATGGAGCAACAAGTTTTCAAGTGCCAGGAGATGGTGGAGCGTGGACTTGACTCCAATCACATAATGATCACGGAGTTCACCAACAACCACAAGCTGGATGCCAAGGACATTGGGGAGGCCATCTTCAAGCTCCACGAGAAAATCGAGCACCTCCAAGTCCAAATCTACGACCTGCAAAACCAAAACTGTGAGTATGACTATAGATTTAAGAGAATGAGTTTGGCTGCAGGTTTGAGGATCCCGAAGACTCGATCATCCTTCTATGATGGTGAGCTATGCGTTGGAAGATGGACGACAAGCCTACTGTGACGCCCTCGATTCAATCGTACACTAATCATACACGCAAATGTGTACGATCAAGATCAAGGACTCACCAGAAGATATCACAACACAACTCTAGACACAAATTAAAATAATACAAGCTTTATATTACAAGCCAGGGGCCTCAAGGGCTCGAATACATAAGCTCGGATACACAAGAGTCAGCGGAAGCAACAATATCTGAGTACAGACATAAGTTAGACAAGTTTGCCTTAAGAAGGCTAGCACAAAAGCAACATTGATCGAAAGGCAAGGCCTCCTGCCTGGGAGCCTCCTAACTACTCCTGGTCGTTGGCGGCCTCCACGTAGTAGTAGACATCGGCGGTGGCATCTTACTTCTGGGCTCCAACATCTGGTTGCATCAACCGGAAAGAAGAAGAAAGGGGGAAAAGGGGGAGCAAAGCAACCGTGAGTACTCATCCAAAGTACTCACAAGCAAGGATCAACACTACATATGAAACATTATCAAAGGAAGGCTGTATATGTGGACTGGGCTGCAGAAATGCCAGAATAGAGAGAAGGCCTAGTCCTATCGACGACTAGCATCTTCTGGAAACCACCATCTTCAGCAAACAGGAGGGAGTAGAGTAGCATAAAGTAAAGTAGTAGTAGTGTTATCAACCTCGGCCAGAGATCCTTTCTCGACTCCCTGCGAGAAAGAAAACCCAGAGCCATACTATCCAGTTATCATCACAATCCAGTTCTCATCACCATCCAATTCTCCTCACAAGTATCCAGTTCTAGTTGTATCGATCGGGATACAACTCCAAGTGTCCGTTACCGTAGGACAGGCTATCGATAGATGTTTTCTTCCCTGCAGGGGTGCACCAACTTACCCACCACGCTCGATTAACTCCGGCCAGACACACTTTCCTGGGTCATGCGGCCAAACAATACGCCGCAACCCGACCTAGGCTTAATAGAGAGGCCAGCACGCCGGACTAAACCTATGCCCCCAGGGGTCATGGGCCATCTCCCCGGGAACTCCTGCACGTTGCGTACGCGGCCGGTGAGCAGACCTAGCTACCTCCTTCAACAAGGCAGGCGCTTACGCAGTCCAACCCGGCGCGCGCCACTCAGTCGCTGACGTCTATTAAGCTTCGGCTGATGTATACGACGCATAACGCCCATACTATGCCCATGTGATGGTTAATGCTATCAGGCCAGAGGCCCCTCGGATCAAATATCCAATCGTAGTGGATTAGGAACGCGCGGTAACAAGCAGAGACTCACGAAAGATGTGACCCCGTTGCCCCGTCTCGAGGACTTGCGGCAAGGGCTAGGAATGCCTTATCTCGCGGGCACCCTCCAGGTCAACCCGTCTCCACATCACTCGCAATTAAGCTCGCGCGGGTACCCCTCAAGGTCGACCCGTCTTTCCAAGTAACAGGAGTAATGTCCAAGTATCCGTGTGTCCAAACATCAAGGGGAAAACTCGAGGAATCACCCCCGATGAATTCCACTAGATGTAATCATCAAGGTGAACGTAAGAGGAATCACCCCCGAGGTTCACACTTGAGGGGTTGCACGACAGAGTCGTATCGGAAGTGGTTAAGGAGGAAATCACCCTCGATGACCACGACCGAATGACTACACTACAGGGTTAACATCAGAAGTGCTGAAGAGGTTCACCCTCCGTACTCGATAGTAACCCAATAGTGTTGAGCAACTAAGGGGAAAGTGACGTGCGGTGTCGGGGCCTGGTCTTCTGTCCCGTTGATCGGGTCTTCAATGATGAAGCAGGGGCAACAAGGACAAGGTGGGGGTCACTGATGGATCACTAACCAACCTATACTAAGCAGTTTAGGATAAGTAGGTAAGGTACAACAACAAATACAAAAGCAGGCTATGCATCAGAATAGGAGCAAACAATAACATTAGCAAAATCTAATGCAAGCATGAGAGAATGGAATGGGCGATATCTCGGATGATCAAAGGGGGCTTGCTGGTTGCTCGGCAAGGAGGGGCGTCGATGGCGTAGTCGATCACTGTATGCATCGGTCTCGGGGTCTACTAGAGGGGAAGAAACAGTAAGTATAAAGCAGGCATAGCATCACAAAGCATAACATGGCAATAATTTGTGCCGGGTGTGACCTAACGTAAGGCTACGATATAGGAGAAGGGAAAATCAACCGAATGTTTTCCTTGTTCCGGTTTAATGTCGATGATGACCGGAGGGGGGATGTCCCATGTTCAGCATGCTAGGGGCATGTGACAGATGAACGGACCGCGTATTCGGATTCATCTCGTTTTTTCTGGGCGTTTTTCATATATAAACTTTTACGATCCGAGCTACGGTTTAAAAGTTACGGATTTTCAAAGTTTAAACCAATTTCTGAATTATTTTAAAAGCAGAAAAGGTTTATTGCGTCAGCAGTGACGTCAGCACTGCGTCAGCTCTGCTGACCAGTCAAACTGACAGGTGGGACCCACCTGTCACCCTCTGCTCTAACAGAGGCTTAACTAAACTAACAGGGTTAGTTAGGGGGCGTGGGCCCCAGCAGTCAGTGACTAGTTAGTACTAACTAACTAACTAATTTAACTAACATTTTAATTAATCATTTTTATTTAGAAAAACGTTTATTTAACAAAATATGCGATGGGGCCCGCGTGTCAGAGACACTTTGTGCCCAGTCAGCACAGTTGACCACGGTCAACGTGGTCAACTGGGGCCAGGGGGCCCACGGGCAGTGACCCAGAGGTGGGCCCCAGGTGTGCCATGTCGGCGGCGTCGGGGTTTCGCCACCGGCGACCAAAACAGTGGTGGGGCTCGCCGGACTTCGCCGGGAAACGCGCACAGGGGGTCATTTGGCCCGGGACTTAGCGCGTTCGAACGAGGAGACGAAGCTACGCCGCATGGTGTGGTCGATTGGACGCGGGGGTGACCGGAACTGCGTCGGCGACGAGTGGAGGTGGCGGTGGGGTTCGGGACCTCGTCGGGATCGGCGTTGCAGTGCGTGTTTTGGCGAACGAAGGAGCTGGGCGAGGTCTACGGCGCTCCAGAAGCTCGTCGGAGCTACTAGCTCGAGCGGAGGAGCTCGGTGGCGAGCCCTACGATGGCAATGGCGGACGGCGGAGCTCGGCTTGCGGGCGAGCTAGCTACGGTGGAGGCGTAGACGCGCGAGGAGAGGGAAAAGGGGGGAGGGAGGAGCTCATCGAGCGGCTCACGGTGGCCTGTGGTCAGTTTAGTAGCAGCAGAGCTCGACGCAGACGGGGGCACGTCGGTGGTCGAGGGGAGGCGACCTCGAAGCCGAAGACGCGGGGCCACTCCGGCTCCTGCTGTTGGGCGATAGGACGAGGCCGAGGCCCGAGCAGCATCGAACGCCTGGCGCAGCCGGGTGGCGCCTGAGCGCTGGACGACGGGCAAGCGGCGGCATGGAGGGGTTCGGTGAGGCGGGGATCTGATGAGGGAAGGCCGAGAGGGAGAGGGAAGGGACGAGAGGCGGGAGTGGCGGTAGGTGAGGGGGAGGACTCGAGGCGTCCGAGGGTGTGGAGGCCTTATCCTCGGGGGGGGTCGTCGGCGAGGTGGTTCCGCGGCGACCAGCCTCCTGTAGCGACGCACACCGGGGGAACAGTGGGGGAGACGACCGGGGCGGTGAGCTGGGCCTGGCCGGCTGGGCCTGTCTCTGTGGCCTTAGGCCCAGGGGCAGGGAGGTTTCCCTTTTCCTTCTTCTTTATTTTTTGCATTTCTATTTCTTTTCTCTTTTCATAGAATGCTTTGCAAATTTTTGGAGCTGCCAAAAGGATTCTGTAAAATGTGGGACTTGGCCACATAATTACAATGCAATGTTTGACACAGCCACAAAAAGTTTGGAAGAAGTTTGAATTAGATGGAATTTGCAAAAATATGGAAAAGCAATTAATTTGCTGAGTGGCACTGTTTTAATTTGCTATAGTCCATCTTAGCTTGGAGGTGATGTTGTTTTCCTTAACAATCATTTGTTATGGAATTTTTACTAAATGATGGACTATTTTGCAACAACTTTTGTGCAACTTCAAAAATCACTTGCAAATTGAATTTGATTCCAAAGTGGAATTTCAAATGAGATTTGAATTAAAGGTGATTAAGCACTATTTGGAAAAATGATTAGCTTAATCACAGTGGGTTACTGTAGCATGACACTGGGGGTGTTACACCTACTTCATCAAACAACCCCATCACCACTTCTGAGGAAGGAGATATAATCACATGGGTATGGGCACTCCCCTTGGCAACTGCCTAGCTTGGGGGAGGTGCCCCGGTATCGTATCACCATCACACTTCTATCTTTACCGTTTTTCTTAGTTCGATCCTTTTAGTAATATCTTGATTGGTATGATCTAGTTTTGAGTTTTGCTTTATGATCTCTCTATGTAATCGAGTCTGTGAGCTATATAATAAAATTAGTGTTGAGTCAAGGGCTTGATTATCTTGATATGATCTTGAGGGAATAAAAGAAAAGAGAAAGAATAAAAAGAAATAAAAGGAGATCGTATTGATCTTATGGAGAGTAATGACTTCACATAGAAAGAGTATGATGATTAAAAGTTGTTGAGAGTTGACAAATTTAGTTTTGGTCATCGTTGCAATTAAGAGGAAGTAATAAAGAAAGAGAGGTTTCACATATAAATATACTATCTTGGACATCTTTTATGATTGTGAGCACTCATTAAAATATGACATGCTAAAGAGTTGATGTTGGACAAGGAAGACAACGTATGTTTTCTTATATCTGAGATAAAGTATATTGTCATGGATCATCCAACATGTTGAGCTTGCCTTTCCCCCTCATGCTAGCCAAATTCTTTGCACCAAGTAGAGATACTACTTGTGCTTCCAAATACCCTTAAACCCAATTTTGCCATAAGAGTCCACCATATCTACCTATGGATTGAGTAAGATCCTTAAAGTAAGTTGTCATCAGTGCAAGCAATAAAAAAATTGCTCTCTAAATATGTATGATTGATTAGTGTGGAGAAAATAAGCTTTATACGATCTTGTGATGTGGAAGAAATAAAAGTGACAGGATGCATAATAAAGGTCCATATCACAAGTGGCAATATAAAGTGACGTTCTTTCGCATTAAGATTTTGTGCATCCAACCCTGAAAGCGCATGACAACCTCTGCTTCCCTCTGCGAAGGGCCTATCTTTTATCATTATATTCTACCTTATGCAAGAGTCATGGTGATCTTCACCTTTCCTTTTTACATTTTATCCTTTGGCAAGCACATTGTGTTGGAAAGATCATGATATATATATCTAATTGGATGTAAGTTAGCATGAGTTATTATTGTTGGCATTACCCTTGAGGTAAAAGGTTGGGAGGCGAAACTATAAGCCCCTATCTTTCTCTGTGTCCAATTAAAACTCCGTAACCACAAGTATTGCGTGAGTGTTAGCAATTGTGAAATACTAAATGATAGTTGAGTATGTGGACTTGCTGAAAAGCTCTGACATAGACTCTTTCTGATGTTATGATAAATTGCAATTGCTTCAAAGACTGAGATTATAGTTTGTTAGTTCTCAATAAAGTTTCTGATTCATACTTTGCATTGTGAATAGATTATTACTTGAGCATAAGAAATCGTATGACAATATCCATATATGTTGATGTTATAATAATGATCATGATGCCCTCATGTCCCTATTTTATTTTATCGACACCTCTACCTCTAAACATGTGGACATATTTATCGTTATCGGCTTCCTCTTGAGGACAAGAAAGTTCTAAGCTTGGGGGAGTTGATACGTCCATTTTGCATCATGCTTTTATATCGACATTTATTGCATTATGGGTTGTTATTACACATTATGTCACAATACTTATGCCTATTCTCTCTTATTTTACAAGGTTTACATAAGGAGGGAGAATGTCGGCAGCTGGAATTCTGGGCTGGAAAAGGAGCAAATATTAGAGACCTTTTCTGCACAACACCAAAAGTCTTGAAACTCCACGGAAGTTGTTTTTGGAAATAATAAAAAATACTAAGCGAAGAAAATACCAGAGGGGGCCCACACCCTGGCCACGAGGGTGGGGGGCGCACCCTACCCCCCTAGGCACGCCCCCTGCCTCGTGGTCCCCCTGGTGGCCCTCCGGTGGCCATCTTCTGCTATATGAAGTCTTTCATCCGAAGAAAAATCATAAGCAAGCTTTCGGGACGAGACTCCGCCGCTACGAGGCGGAACCTTGGCGGAACCAATCTAGGGCTCCGACAGAGCTGTTCTGCCGGGGACACTTCCCTCCGGGAGGGGGAAATCATCGACATCGTCATCACCAACGACCCTCTCATCGGGAGGGGGCCAATCTCCATCAACATCTTCACCAGCACCATCTCCTCTCAATTGCTAGTTCATCTCTTTGTATCAAATTCTTGTCTCTAAGTCTGGGATTGGTACCTGTAGGTTGCTAGTAGTGTTGATTACTCCTTGTAGTTGATGCTAGTTGGTTTATTTGGTGAAAGATCATATGTTCAGATCCTATATGCATATTAATACCCCTATGATTATGAACATGAATATGCTTTGTGAGTAGTTACGTTTGTTCCTGAGGACATGGGAGAAGTCTTGCCATTAGTAGTCATGTGAATTTGGTATTCATTCGATATTTTGATGAGATATATGTTGTCTCTCCTCTAGTGCTGTTATGTGAACGTCGACTACATGACACTTCACCATTATTTGGGCCTACAGGAAGGCTTTGGGAAGTAATAAGTAGATGATGGATTGCTAGAGTGACAGAAGCTTAAACCCTAGTTTATGCGTTGCTTCGTAAGGGGCTGATTTTGGATCCATATGTTTCATGCTATGGTTAGGTTTACCTTAATACTTCTTTTGTAGTTGCGGATGCTTGCAATAGGAGTTAATCATAAGTGGGATGCTTGTCCAAGTAAGGACAGCACCCAAGCACCGGTCCACCCACATATCAAATTATCAAAGTACCAAACGCGAATCATATGAGCGTGATGAAAACTAGCTTGACGATAATTCCCATGTGTCCTCGGGAGCGTTTTCCTTCATAAAAGAAATTGTCCAGGCTTGTCCTTTGCTACAAAAAGGATTGGGCCACCTTGCTGCACTTTATTTACTTTTTTTAATTGTTGCTCGTTACAAATTATCTTATCACAAAACTATCTGTTACCTGTAATTTCAGTGCTTGCAGAGAATACCTTGCTGAAAACCGCTTATCATTTCCTTCTGCTCCTCATTGGGTTCGACACTCTTACTTATCGAAAGGACTACGATAGATCCCCTATACTTGTGGGTCATCAATGATCTTTAGTAGTAGCGGATGCTTGCTAGGGGTCCAACCATAAGTGCATATGATCCAAGTAGAGAAAGTATGTTAGCTCATGCCTCTCCTCCATGTAAAATTACATGAATGATTACCGGTACTTGTTATCGATTGCCTAGGGACAAATAACTTTCTTGTTGACACAAACCCTTTTACTAAACACCTAACTTTTATTATCTTGCAAAGTACTTCTAGTTTTATTCTTGCAAAGTAGTTCTAGCATCACTCCTACAAACTAGTTTCATACTTGTTTTCGGTAAAGCAGACGTCAAGTGTGCGTAGAGTTGTATCGGTGGTCAATAGAACTTGAGGGAATATTTGTTCTACCTTTAGCTCCTCGTTGGGTTCGACACTCTTATTTATCAAAGAAGGCTACAAACGATCCCCTGTACTTGTGTCTTGTGAGTAATCAGTGGGCGATGGCCATGGTGGGATAGACAAGGTTGCTTCTTCGCGGGCCCTTCATGGGTGGAGCCCTCTGTGTACTTGCGCAACTTTTACTCTTCGTGGGTTGAAGTCTCCATCAACGTGGATGTACGATAGACCTATCGGAACCACGCCAAAAATCTCCATGTCTCCAATTGCGTTTGCACACTCCAATCCCATCTCTTTACTTTCTTGCAACTTGCATGCTTTATTTTCCGCTGCTCATATACTCTTGCCATGCTTTCTTGAAATGTATTGTGAATGCTTAAACTGGTGCTAAAACTCCACCTCCACATTAAGAAATTAAAAACTGCTACTTTTGCTTGTTGAGGGTCTAATCACGCCCCCCCCCTCTAGACACCTCTTCTTGATCCTTTCAATTGGTATCACATCATTGATCTCCATTGCTTTGGTTTAATCACCATTAGAGGAAGACGGATGAGTCTACGATGGGGAGTTTTAGACGTAGAGTGCCAATGCTTGATGGAGAGTTCTATAATGCTTGGAAAAATGAGATGCTTGAGATTTTCAACGAATATCATTTGAATAAGTACATTACTAGCCATTGTGTGCCTCTTATTGATCGATTGCATCCTACCCCCGATGAGTCTCTTGACATGATCCACAATCTTAGAACTATCAATCCTAGAATTAGAGGATTGCCTAGAAATTTGATTGTATGCTTGCCTACTCTTGAATGTGCTTACACCATGTGGAGATATCTTGAGGAATGCTTTCTAGATTATTCCTTGAAAATTTAGATGAGATTCTTCAAAAGTTCATTGCTTTAAATAAGATGAATCCTAATGATCCTAAGTTTGGTGATTGTCTATTTGAGCTTCGTGACCTTATGCGTGCCAAAGGAGATATTGGAATCATTAGTAACATCATCTCGGAAGTCATTAGAATTCATAAAGATGCACATTGCCATGATCATAAATCTAACGAATCACTCTCTCTAGGTGATGATCAATTACAAAATGATGTTGAACATGGATACTATGATGAGGATGATGATAGTGACTTTGATCTCGATGAGTCTATGAGACACTTTGGTCTTATGGCTAACCTTCGCAGCTATATGGCTGGAGGAAAGGAATGGTTTCTTGATAGTTGATGTACCAATCACATGACCGGAGACAAGGATATGTTTTGTGAGCTTGCTAAAAATGACGGCCCTCGAAAGTATGTCACTTTTGGTGATAACTCAAAGGGTAAGGTGGTTGGCCTTGGTAAGGTGGCCATCTCACATGAAAACTCCATACAAAATGTTATGCTCATTGAAACCCCTGGCTATAATTTACTTTCCATACCTAGACTAGCTGACTTTGGTTTCAATGTCCGATTTACTGAAGTAGATTGCCAAGTGTTTCGAAAATATAATCATAATATGGTATTTACCGGTATACGTAGAGGTGATCTATACATTGTTTATTTCACTAAAAAGGCTCAACCCTGAACTTGCTTAATTGCTAAATCATCTAAAGGTTGGTTGTGGCATAGAAGGTTAGGTTACGTGGGCATGCGAAATCTTGATAAGCTTATTAAAGGTGATCATATCCTTGGTGTTAAAGATGTTATATTTGAAAAGGATAGACTTTGCAGTGCTTGTCAGGCAGGAAAACAAGTCGGAGGAAGTCATCACGTGAAAAACAGCATGACCACGAGAAGACTGCTCGAGCTGCTTCATATGGATCTTTTTGGTCCCAATGCCTACAAAAGTGTCGGCGGTAACGCGTTCGGTTTAGTCATTATCGATGACTTTTGAAGATATACATGGGTGTTCTTTCTTGATGATAAATTGCAGGTCCAAAAGATCTTCAAGAACTTCGTTAGGAAGGCCCAAAATCTATTTGAAGTAAAGATCAAGAAGGTTCGCAACGACAACAGAACGGAGTTCAAGAACGCCAGTGTGGATACCTTTCTTGACGGAGAAGGGATTTCACATGAGTTCTCGGCTACGTACACACCTCAACAAAATGGAGTTGTTGAGAGGAAGAACCAGACTCTTATTGAGATGGCGAGAATGATGCTTGATGAGTACAAGACGCCAAAACACTTTTGGGCGGAAGCGGTTGAGATAGCTTGTCATGCAAAAAATCATGTATATCTTCACAAGCGACTCGGCAAGACGGCAATGAACTTCTCACCGGTAACAAACCCCAAGTTGGATACTTCCAAGTATTCGGCTCAAAGTGCTATATTCTTGATAAGCATTATCGTTCGAAATTTGCTCCTAAATCTCATGAAGGTTTCCTACTCGGTTATGGCTCAAACTCTCACACTTACCGTGTCTACAACAATTTCACCTGAAAGGTTGAAGAGACGGTAGATGTGAAGTTTGATGAGTCTAACGGCTCGCGAATAGAGCAATTGCCAATTGATGTAGGAGACAAAGACCCTTCAGAAGCAATACAAGACTTGTCTATTGGCAAGATTCGCCCAACGGAGGTGAAGGAGAGTACCTCATCTGTTCAAGTGGAAGCCCCAACTTCACGACAAGGTGAACCACGAGTTGACTGAGAGCATCCACAAGTGGGACACACCAAGATGAAGGAAACGAGGAAGTACACCAAGATGAACCTCATCAAACTCCTTCTCCACCTCCACAAGAGAACAACAACACCAACAATGAAGAAGGCCAAGAGGAAGAACAAGATGATGAAGAGGATGTTCCACCCTGACCCAAACAAAAGCTCTCACGAGTTAGAGCAAGAGTTTCAAGAGTTCATCTCGTCGAACAAATCTTTGATGATATTCAAACCGAGAGAATTACTCGCTCTAAAAATTGTTTTGCTAACTTTTGTGAACATTATTCATTCATCTCTAGTATTGAACCTATGAAGGTTGAAGAAGCCCTTGATGATCCGGACTGGGTGAACGCCATGCATGAAGAGCTACACAACTTCGAGAGGAACCAAGTGTGGACATTGGTAGAAAAGCCGGACAACAACCAAAAGGTCATTGGAACCAAATGGTGTTTCAGAATAAGCAAGATGAAGATGGACAAGTTGTGCTTAACAAGGCCCGTCTCGTCGTCCAAGGCTACTATCAAGTCAAAGGTATGGACTATGGTGAGACATATGCCCCCGTTGCTAGACCTGAGTCCATATGCATCTTACTTGCTTATGCCAATCACCATGACATCACTCTATATCAAATGGACATTAAAAGTGCTTTTCTAAATGGTGAAATTGAGGAGGAAGTTTATGTTAAACAACCTCCCAGCTTTGTTAATGCCAAGAAACCCGATCATGTTTACAAACTTCACAAAGCTCTTTATGGTCTTAAACAAGCTGCTAGAGCATGGTATAAATGCTTGACCAAGTTCCTTATTGAAAAAGGCTTTGAGATTGGAAAAATTGATTCTACACTTTTTACTAAAAGGGTTAATGGAAAATTATTTGTGTGCCAAATTTATGTGGATGATATTACATTTGGATCTACTAACCCTCATTTTAGTGAAAAGTTTGGAAGGCTAATGTCGGAGAAGTTTGAGATGTCTATGATGAGTGAACTCAAGTTCTTTCTTGGTTAGCAAATCAAGCAAACTAAGGAGGGTACCTTTGTTTCCCAAACAAATTATACCAAGGACTTATTCAAGAAGTTCAACATGCAAGAAAGAAAGGTATTAAAACACCCATGCCTACTAGTGGACATCTTGACTTGACAAAGGATGGCAAACCGGTTGACCAAAAGGTTTATCGCTCTATGATTGGTTCATTGTTATATCTATGTGCTTCCCGTCCTGATATTATGCTAAGTGTGTGCATGTGTGCACGATGTCAAGCGGCCCCTAAAGAATGCCATCTTAAGGCTGTGAAAAGGATAGTGAGATACTTAATTCATACACCAAACTTTGGCATTTGGTATTCTAAGAGGTCTTATTTTGATCTTGTTGGCTACTCCAATTCGGACTATGCCGGTGACAAGGTTGATAGAAAGTCCACTTCGTGTAATTGTCAATTTCTTGGTAGATCTCTTGTGTCTTGGTCCTCCAAGAAACAAAACTTAGTATCCTTATCCACCACCGAAGCAGAATACATTGCCGCCGGTTCATGTTGTGCTCAATTACTTTGGATGACCCAAACTCTTAAAGATTATGGGATATATGTGAAAGATGTTCCGTTGCTTTGTGATAATGAGAGTGCCATTAAGATTGATCACAATCCCGTGCAACATTATCAAGCTAAGCATATTGAAGTTCGTCATCATTTCATTCGAGATTATGTTCCTAAAGGAGACATCGATCTTAAACATGTTCATACCGATAAGCAATTGGCAGATATATTCACCAAACCGCTTGATGAGAAAGTATTTTGCCATTTGAGAGGTGAATTTAACATCATTGATGCCTCAAACTTGGAGTAGAAACTCCATTTGGATACATGCAAGGCATGAGCCTTTGACTAATCCTTGATATTTCTCTTATGATGATGATCATATGTCTTGGAGCTATACTTGTTACCTTGCATGTTATCTAACCCTTGTAGGTACTTGGATGAGCCAAAATCTATGAGATTGCAACTCACTCACATCTTGAGCAATCTCTACATCACCAAGTCTCTACAATATGGTGGTTGAAGACAAGGAAGCATAAATCCTTTCAACATATCCTTTGACAATTTCAATATATCAAATTTCATTTAATATCAAATTTCATGATTGTCATTTGGATACACAAGTGCTCTTCCTTGCAAGACTAACCCATGTAGGTAGATGAACACAAACTAGAAGCGATGCTTCCAACTCTTGATGAACTACATCAACCTCGAGCATCCAACACAAGTTCGACTACATGATCAAGATCAACACCACCACCCAAGGCATGCTATTCCATCTTAGAGAAGCTTTACCCCAAGTCATGGGTCAAAGCATCTCAACAAGATGAGAATACATCAAAATGCTTAAACGAAAAATGGTAACCCCATTTTGAGCTTAAACGATGAGTATGACCTATGATCAAGTGACCTCACTTGACTCCTAAGTCAATATACTCTAACATAGGTGACTTTGTTGCTGACACCTTCTAGATGAAGTTCTCTAGTGTTTCCTTGTGTTCTTGTTTGAGTTTCTCGCTTGTTCCCCTTATCAAAAAAACTTCACCTAGATTTCATTTCTTTTTTGTCTCTTACTCTCTCTGCATCTAATTCAATGCAAATCTCTTAGTTAATTCCTTGCAAATCTTTGTGAGGTCTTATTTTCCAAGTGAGCTGAGATGACAAAATATTTCCTCTGTATTGAACTCGGCTTCACCGATTTCTGTCTATTGGCTAGACCGAACTACAATGATACATTGCAAACTATTCATCGGTGCAACCGATAAGGACGAACCCGGTCTGACCGATATGCATCATCTATGACATCTCCAACTCGGTGTCACCGATGAAAATGAATCAGCATTACCGATTTCACTACTGAGAAAACATTTTGCCATTACAATTGTCATTTCTTCTCCAGCTCCACTTGGTGATTCTTATCCTCTACTAGCATCTTAAATTACATGTTGCTTTATAATGTGACTCAAGGACCAAACCTACTTGACTCATGCTCCAGACGGACCCTTCTTGGAAATTGATGTCAAAGGGGGAGAGAGAGCACATCAAAGCTTATCACATAAGAGAGAAAGCATACTTGAAGCTTCTCCAGATGCTTATTATCCATAGAGAAGAGAAGTAACATGTCTTTAAGAGGGGCAAGACATGTTAGTAGATGTTACTTTGCTCTGATTTTCTATTACCCTACCTTCTCCCATTATCCAATATCAGATTCAGGGGGAGTAAGAGTTTATATCTAAGGGAAGAAAATCTTTGGAATTCATTGCATATCTTCAATCTTTGGGGACATGTCTATATCCAAACAGAGTACTAAGTACTCGCTCTCTACATGTCATCCCAGTCTTGGTACTCTTGTGGTTTTCTCTGTTTGGTCTGTTTAGTAGGTGTTCTTGTGTTATCTAACCTTGTTTTCTCAAGTTCACCTCTTCCAAAGCCAGCTCAAGACCACAAGGTAAGTATATGTGACGGTGTCCTGGACTAGGGGGTACTCACCACGTCGTCTCCCGATCAGTTGGATTGGGCCGAGGACCCCCATGGCCGCATACTCATGGGCCAGTCCGGACAGGTGCCGCATACAAGGAAGATTCCACAAGACTTGGTGGTCAAGACAAGGACTCCTCCCCACCGGGCGATTCGGCTAGGACTCTTGTTATCCTAGGCCTCTGGTGCATTATATAAACCAGGGCCAGGCTAGTCGATAGACAATCTCATATACAACAATCATACCATAGGCTAGCTTCTAGGGTTTAGCCTCCTTGATCTCGTGGTAGATCTACTCTTGTAAACATCCACAATATCAATATCAATCAAGCAGGACGTAGGGTTTTACCTCCATCAAGAGGGCCCCAACCTGGGTAAAACATCGTGTCCCTCGTCTCCTGTTACCATCCGCCTAGACGCACAGTTCGGGACCCCCTACCCGAGATCCGCCGGTTTTGACACCGACATTGGTGCTTTCATTGAGAGTTCCTCTGTGTGTCCGGCAAAAGGTCGATGGCTCGCCCGCAGGTCAACTGCAACTTCGGCATCTTCGTCACCAGCTCGACTGGTCACCTTGGTTCAGCCAAGGGTTGCGCCCTATCTCCGATCGTCATGTTCGGATGAGGGCCTTCATCAACATCAACTCCGATCTCTATCAAGATCATGGAGGAATTATCCAGGGAGCCCGGGGGCTCAACGTCAACATTGCCCTCGGCGATCAGATCAGATTTCTCGACAGCGGACTTGTGTCCGCCGCCGCCGCCTCCTCGGTGTCGCTTTTAACGATTGCTTCGTGGAATTGTGCGGAATTGAGTCTACAACAACCCTGGAAAATTTCGTCGAGTTCCGATGGAGGAATCTCCGCAATCTCCGTATATCGAAGCCGCATTGAATCTGGACGAGAATCCGGACGAGCTTAGGGCGTGGTGTCCAGCTTCTAGCTCGGACTTCCTTTGGAAGATCCTACCGCTGATCGGCTGCGCAATTCCTATATCTACCACCCTCAAAATTTCAGCTCGATCCGACCGCCCAAACTCCGGAACCTTCCGATTAGTGCATCACTTTTGGATCTGTTTTCTGCGCGAAAACGAATCCGACCCGAGTTCATCTTTTTATGAACGGGATTTGGACATCCTTTTGAAGGAAGTTTTGTATGGGGTATTGTGTTTTGTTCCCGAACACATCCCACTAACTTTAAGATCTTTTGAATATGATCTTCAACATCATGCTGGTGTCAAACCAGTCCGGCAATATTGCTCCACGGCTGCCGACCTGCGCTAGACACGTCGTCACTTTGTTAAGCCAAGCTCAACCTCTTCGGATCATCATCTTGGCAAGCCGAACAAGAGTCCGGCATCGCGAAGGATAAATCATCACCAACATCGCCGCCCCACGGATTACACAGAGCGGGCATACTGGCATCACCGCACGATCGCTTCACCAAGCCGGCATCGACCGTGTCACGACCTTCATTGGCAGGGCCGCACTATTGCTTCTTCAAGTTGGTGTCCATCACGCCGACCTACTTCGACATCTCGGCTGGACCGGGGGCTTCGCCATCTCTTCATCAACCTACTCCGGACACTTCGGCGTCACTAGCCGACGAGGCAATGGGCGAGCGGATCGAGTCCCAATTTTGGGAATCACCTTCCTTCGGATTGCTACAACAAATAAACCAGGTGCTATTAATCCTAGTATTTCTTTTTGCTTGTTTGGGTTAATTTTTCCCAAGGAATTATTACTCTGGTTTGTCCATCATATGTACACAGGTCTATCAAATGGTGGCCGCATTATCGACGGTCGCATGACGGTTCGGTCGGTTTCAGACATAGTCCGCTAACGCGCATCCGAACTCGGACCGACCTGTGAATCCAGGCTTTGCCACGCCTTTATTGCATTACGCCGACGACCTGCGTCAACATCGACTTCGGCGCCAGGCCATATTTCTTTTATTATTCACTTTGCATAAGTTATTTATTATGCAACGATTTTTATTTTTTCGTTATTACTATTATCTCTGGTTTGCACTATTTTTTGTGCACATGAAAATGATCCAGCCGGACTATATCCTTTGACGTCACCTCGGCTGGACGGGGGGCTTCGTCAACACTTCATTATCCCATGCCAGGGACTTCGACATCACTCTGCCGTCCTGCATTGACCATGCTATGTCACCACTTCTCAGTGCCGAGCTCTTTGCTCCGCCACCTCAGGACCGGCTTGGGGGATAGAACCTTGTCCCGCATCAAGCTTGGACCGCACCGTCAATATCGAACACATTAACCAGCTAAGTTGCCTTCATGCTCAAAATTTTAAATTTCTAACTAGTGTTCGGTTCGACCAAGCATTATACCTTGTTGGAAAAAAGTTGCTTGTAAAAATTTTCCTTGTCGAAACTTTGTTCGCACACACTTGACGCGCTACCCGCGCTCATTATACCTGGGGGCTTCTTTAACAGAAGCTTATTAATACGGGCTTTATGCCCAACACATGTGTCACACTTCGCATGTACCTTTTATTCACCATTATATGCATCGATATGACTTAAGTTTTGGCCAAGCTGGGTTGCTCGGCTCCTGTGCTTACCCCTCACGCTCCCGATTGTTCGGCTAGGTGGTAAAGGAGCACCTCTGCGATTGTTCTCGCTGGTCAGCCGGATGTGTACCTCGACTGGGTGAAGCCGAAAGCTAGCGTTCTTAAGGGAATACTCGGTCGGTGAACTAAAAGATGATTTCTTACCTATTTATTTACCTGCCCCCAGATGTTTTTCTGCTCTTTTTCACAGTCTGGACATGCACTTTAGGGCATGCCTCCCAGGGAAAGGAACCCCTAACGGAACTATTCTCCCTGGAAGATGTTTCCTACTAACCATGTAATATAACATAACTAGTTGGGCACTTGTCCGATAAAGCACTAATGACCCCTATGCCTGGTCTCCACGCATGCCCCGGTTTTATAACCGCGAGGGTATTCGGACACACTCCGGACTATTGGGTCCAGGGTTGAAGTTAAAAGGTCCGCTACGACAAACGATCTACAATCCGCTAGAAGGCATTCTACATGTCACCTTACATTTTATAGTCAACTTTACCCAAGTCGCTTGGGGCTCTTATGTTTATTTGAGCCGTTTCATACTAAGTGTTTTTCTTCTTAGTCGTTGCAAAGTTAAAGCACGCAGAAGCATTTTTTTTCTAAAGTCCAATTTTCGGATTGGCACCAACACTTGATCTTGTTGGACGCCATGCTTTTACCGACGCTTTTTGGTTTTCCAAGCTTTTGGCACTTTTAACTATTTGTGTGTTTTCAGACAAGTCTCAAAGGCAACGCCGACACCTTTTGAGATTCGGCCAAAACATTCTCGGATATTGCTATATATGCATCAGCTTCGAATTGTGTCTTCGGTCAATAGTTGGGTTGCCCGGCTGCCGTGCTTGCCTCCTATGTTCCACTTTGTTCGGTTAGATGTGCAAAGGGAGAACCACTGCGATTGTGCTTCCAGCTCGCATGGTCAAGCACCTCAGTGGAGAAAGCTGAAAACTGACTGTCACAATAGGTGTAAGCTGGTCAGCGATCCGATGACTATATTAAATGACGGGCCATTCATAACATTGGTCAAGTGTTTCGGCTTGACCTCGACTGTCAGCGAACACTACCGGGGCTATTAACTGGCCTCCCAAACTAAATCCTCGATCTTTTGCTCTTACATTGAGCTGAGGTTTCATGATCATGCTTAGCATGACAACCCAAAGAAAGGAACCGAGAAGCGGGACTATTTTCTTTGGAAGACATTTCTTCGTTAAACAAGAATATAACATGTCTCTCCGCTGCCTTTGTTTATAAAACCATATGGCCAGATTGCCTTGTTTGTTGTAAATCTTTGCCCTCATAAAGGCTTTATAAAGTAGGATAAACACTCCTCGGCTATTGGCCGAGGAGGTGGAAGCCATGGTCGGTCAACAAAATTTTGTACAATGCGGATCCGATCATTAATGACGAAAGTACTTGGATACATAGAGTCATTACACATAGTTTGTGATTTTACTATGGATATCGATCCTTAATTCGCCTCCGTGCCCGCATTAAGGCTCGGGCCACTGGGCTTCGGGCTTATTATTTAAAAATATTAAAGGGCACATCGATCCCTCGATCTAGTGTTGCCACCCGACCAGTGTCTCGGGCTACTGCATTGCCTGTTCTATGCAGAAAATTTTAAGTGCAATACAGTTTCCGAGGAGATTTTGATCCTTAGGTTGGTCGGCCGCACCCAATCTGAGTCTCGAGGACTGAGCACACCGCTTTTGTGTCCCAAGTATTCGCCGAGTTAGATTGATCCTCAGCCGATTTTGCAAATCAACCCGAGTCTCGTGCCACGGGATCAGCGGTCTTATGTCATCCTTCATGTGCATCTCGGTTTTAGACCGATACCCACCTTGAGGGCTACCGCACCAATCAAAATATTGACAAAATCGCCCACATTCGGGTGGTGCACCACCTCGAAGCAGTCCGCATAAAGCTCAGGCGCTAGTGGCTGGCTCCATAGAGGGCATTTCCGCATTAAGCTCGCTAAACTCCTTCAAACTTCTTTGAACCAAGGTGATTTATTACACCTCGGATGCAGTCCGGCGTTGGAGCTCGGATACCATCCGTGTTGGAGCTCGGATACATAGTCCGCGTTAGAGTGGGAAGCAGTCCCGCATTGGTGCTCGGCTGCAAAGATACTCAATGCAGTCCGGCGTTGGAGCTCGGACGAAGAGGACCTTGCCACCCGGAACAACTTCAAACCCGAGGCGTGGCACAAAAATAACAAGGCATTGACAAAGGCCGGAAACTTAAAGGCTCCTCGGATACCCGACGGTAAACTCGTCGAATGCATTTCGCGATCCTCAAGATCAAGATGAGAAGATTTGTTGAACCAGTTTTCAAGACCGACGATCAAGATGAAGAACAGTTCGAAGAATCGAGGAGCGCCCCTAACTTGAAGACCGGTTCAGGGGCTCTGACGGTGTCCTCGACTAGGGGTACTCACCACGCCGCCTCCCGATCAGTTGATTAGGCCGAGGACCCCATGGCCGATACTCATGGGCCGTCCCGACAGGTGCCGATACAAGGAAGATTCCACAAGACTTGGTGGTCAAGACAAGGACTCCTCCCCACCGACGATTCGGCTAGGACTCTTGTTATCCTAGGCCTGCGTGCGTTATATAAACCAGGCCAAGCTAGTCGATAGACAATCTCATATACAACAATCATACCATAGGCTAGCTTCTAGGGTTTAGCCTCCTTGATCTCGTGGTAGATCTACTCTTGTAAACATCCACAATATCAATATCAATCAAGCAGGACGTAGGGTTTTACCTCCATCAAGAGGGCCCGAGCCTGGGTAAAACATCATGTCCCTCGTCTCCTGTTACCATCCGCCTAGACGCACAGTTCGGGACCCCCTACCCAAGATCCGCCGGTTTTGACACCGACAATATGCATCACACTCATGTGCATGACGATCTCTTGCTGATGTACATATTGTTTGCAAGAAGGATTCATGAACATGAAGGTACATTTCCTGTATTTACATCATTTTGCTCTGATGCATATAGACAAGATACATGTAACTCATTGCTTGCTCTGACATGCTTATGCATTCACATGTTCTCATATTCTATCTTTACATGATTGCATACATGTAGCGGGAGCCTATGCATGTTACATGTCTTTCCAAAGCTTTACTTGTTACTCTTTATATATTTATCTAAAGCTTTGATGTATGTTGTCATCAATTACCAAAAAGGGGGAGATTGAAAGCACAAGTGCTCCTTGGGTTATTTTGGTAATTAATGTCAACATATCTCTTGTTGGACTAATATCTTTATCAAGTATATTTCAGAGAGTTCAACAAAGGCGTGGCATGGACAAGAGGATGTGGAACCCCTTCAAAATACTAAGGACAAAGATTGGCAAAAGCTCAATACTCTACATTTCTATTTTAGTGATCCAAGATAAGATTGAGTCCATAGGAAAATCCAATACTATTAAAAGGGGATGAGGTGTTGCTTAATGGTCTACTTGCTCAAAGTGCTTAGTGATATGCTCCAAAGGCCTCAACCACTTTCTCAATTCCAAATATGTCCAAAACCTAAAGTCAAACTCGGCCCCACCGATTTGTTTCATCCGGCGCCACCGAGTTCATTTGACATAGCCACTGCCAGAAACCCTAATCAAATCGGTCTCACCGATAAGATCTCGGTCTCACCGAGATGGCCTTGCAAACTCTCTGTTGTGTGTTGCAATTATTTCGGTCTCAACGAAATAAGCAATCGGCCCCACCGAGTTTGCCTGACCAACTCTCTGTTTGATCATTGCTGAAATCGGTCTCGCCGAGTTCATGCAATCGGTCACACTGAGATGAGGTTTTTCCTTAACCCTAGCACATCGGTCCCACCGAGTTGATGATATCGGTCCCACCGGGAATCCTAACGTTCACATTTTGAACTAAATCGGTCTCACGAGTTCACTTAATCGGTCTGACCGAGTTGGGTCAAATGTGTGCAATGGTTATATTTTGAGTGGAGGCTATATATACCCCTCCACCCCTTCTCTATTCAAGAGAGAGCCATTAGAATGTGCCTACACTTCCACTACTCATTTTCTGAGAAATTACCACCCACTCATATGTTGAGACCAAGACATTCCAATCCAACCACAAGAATCTTGATCTCTAGCCTTCCCCAAGTTGCTTTCCACTCAAATCATCTTTCCACCATAGCCAAACGTGAGAGAGAGAGAGAGAGAGAGTTGAGTGTTGGGGAGACTATCATTTGAAGCACAAGAGCAAAGAGTTCATCATCAACACACCATCTATTACCTTTTAGAGAGTGGTGTCTCCTAGATTGGTTAGGTGTTACTTGGGAGCCTCCGTCAAGATTGTGGAGTTGAACCAAGGAGTTTGTGAGGGCAAGGAGATCGCCTACTTCGTGAAGATCTACCCAAGTGAGGCAAGTCCTTCGTGGGTGATGGCCATGGTGTGATAGACAAGGTTGCTTCTTCGTGGACCCTTCGTGGGTGGAACCCTTCATGAACCCTTCGTGGGTGGAACCCTCCGTGGATAGAAATTGGTGCTAAAACTCCACCTCAACATTATGAAATTAAAAACTGCTACTTCTGCTTGTTGAGGGTCTAATCACCCCCCTCTATACACCTCTTCTCGATCCTTTCAACTCCCCATACTGGTGCTTGTCCCTTGGGAATGATTTCTTCCTGTTCGTGTACGAAGGGTCGATGATGGACGCTGCAAGGTCACCCATGGACTCCCTTTCTCCAACACCTTCACCGTGGAACTGCTCTGCGATGTTGACATGGTGTTCATCTGGAATCGTTATCCATGTATGGGAACGCATGATCTTGTCACCCCACGCCTGGCACCACTTGAACCTGTAGTAGTGGTACACAAGGACATGCTCGCACATTGTGAGTTGCACGACGGCGACCCCTTGTCATCTGTAACTGCTCGAACGGTTGTACTCGAGGTCGATTCTAGCGAACTTCTTCTTCTCCTCTTGGAGCCATTGCTCGTACACGGCAATGACTAGCTCCACAGTCCTAGGTTTGTTGGTGTACACCACCTCCAACATGGTTGTGCCATGGGCAGTGATGTGGTGGGTCTCCGCTGTTAGTTTCTTGTCGTCCATGGCTATAGGGAGGCGGTGGGGACCTGTGGAGGACGAGGAACAACCAAGGAAGAAGATGCAAATGGATACGGTAAAAGGAATGCGATTGTTAATTTCTCGTGCAAAAAAAGTAACTGACCAGAGCAGTTTCGATGTCGCCTGGCGGTTCCAGGACACACTGGAATCAGGCTTCAATGCTCACAATTTTTTATGGTATTTTAGTTGAAGCAATTCTTTTAGGTGGGTTCGAGCAATATATTTTGTGTCGCGCCGACATTGCACGCTCGACATGCCTGAGTTGTGCGTGGTCTTCATATGGTATGCTCCACTTGCTTTGTTTTAAAGCATATCAAATTATGAAGTGACAACTGGCACTCCGGACTTTAATTTCTAACTGGGCGTGACACTTGACACGATGAACTTGCTTTATTCAAGATACCAACAAATATATGTGCATTGCAAACCAATTGGGTTCACCTTACATATACAATGAACATACCAACACATGAACATTTACCCATCAATAGTACATAAGAAAAATTAAAATGTCAAATGCACATACTTTTGTGAACATTCACCTATGGAGGCACCTTTCCGCCTGCTCGTGGTAGAAGCTCAAAGTATGACGTGACAACCGGCCATACGCACTACAATGGGTAAATAGTACACTTCACATGATAAACAAACAAAATGATTGTGCATTTCAAACCCCTTGGGTTCACCTTTATTATGTGAGGAACATGGTACCCCATGAACACATATTGCGATGATCAGAATTATAGAAGCAAACAAGATGTCAAATATGGATAGTTTTATCACCAATCAACTATGGCCGTTATATGATACCATGCATAACCTAAGCTTGTCTGCACGTGAAAGTCCATAGTGTGATGTGAACAATGAATGGTACTTTAATTTTTTTTACATCACTAAGTGGTTTGAATCATGATTGCAAAGTATGTATCGTGTTTGGATTCATGCTCTCTCAAATCCTTCCGATTGTGGCATCTTGCCATGTGCAAAGTATAATCTAAAATTCTGACGTGACAACCGGCACCACGAGATTGAATTTGGAAACAGCCATGACACACTCACACGTGGAATGTGCTTTCTTAAAGTGACATGCATGAACAAAATGCATGCGCATTGCAAACATAAATAAATTAGTGATGAACATGGTACTACATGAACACATTACAAAGCAAAGTAGAACCAACATTTATGCGAGGAACATGGTGTCACATGAACTGTGTTTTATTTTTCTCTTATGAAAGTGGTCACTACTATTTGTGAAGGTGATGCAAGTTTATAGAAAGTTGTTCTCGCATAATATGAAGGAAAAAATAATCTGAAACTGAACAAAGCTCAGTTTTATCCTTGCCTCCCATACTAAACGTTCCGTAATAAAAACGTTCCCTCAAATTTTCCCTTCCCTCCACCCGTTTTTGAACTGCCTGCGCGCCCACCTAATCCAACCATCCCCAAATATTGCCTCTTTCTTCCACACCAATCACATCCCCTACCATAAAACGATTTGTCTCCTCCTTTACCTCTCTCTATCTCTTTGCCTCCAGATCCACCCCCTCCCCGCCGGTGGTTCTCTCTAGCTATGGCCACAAATCATTTGGTAAGGGAGCTGCTCCCGACGGACGGTGTTCAGCTGCGTCCCATTTGCTATGATGGTAAAAGTACCCCAAGATCTCAAACAAATCGATGAGTTCTCTTTGCATTCTTGAGTTTAAACTGCTACCTCATATGCATATTACTTCTCGCTAAAATGGATGATCTACTGCTAGAATATGTCGAGATACATCCATTGGAGCACCAAGTAGTATGGATCGATCGGATGGAGTAAAAACTTTGGGTTCTTATTCAGGTTTACAGTTAGGGTTCTTATTGCACCCTGGGTACACATTGCACGTCATTCTATCTACAGTTCATTGATTAGCAAATCGTTGATGTAATCTATGAGTATATCTTCTTCTGATTAAGTCGGTATGTTTTCTCAAGATGCTTTTGGTCTCAACTAATTCATGTTGACAATATGTCGATTGCTAGTTCATTTTCCTAGATCGTAGAACATGTAAACGAACATGCTGAAACTCACCAAATACCACCACTTATTTATTCAACAGTCACATCCCCTTCAAGAAAAAAGACGTCCTCTCATATCTCTCAATTATTCCCCTGGTAACAAACCAAATTTTCATGTGTGTTCACATTACAAAATCTAGTTAGTTTCCCATTTGAATGTTGTTTCTATGTTTACAAGATATGAAATTGGGGGTTCTTAATCAGGTTAAGACTACTAGTGAATCCAGCTACGGTTCCTATTGCTACATCATTACCTTGATCTAAGAGTAATTAAGCACGTGTTAACTCATTTTGGCACCAATATTTGAAATTCTCGTTGCCTCGTTTTGCACCTACTGTCAACTATTGATCATCATTACGGAACAGATGTTAACACGTCAACAACGGAGTGTGTCGGTGTTCTGGGAACGGGGGTGTGACGCCCCCGATTCAATCGTACACTAATCATGCACGCAAATGTGTACGATCAAGATCAGGGACTCACGGGAAGATATCACAACACAACTCTAAAACATAAATAAGTCTTACAAGCATTATAAAACAAGCCAGGGGCCTCGAGGGCTCGAATACAAGTGCTCGATCATAGACGAGTCAGCGGAAGCAACAATATCTGAGTACAGACATAAGTTAAACAAGTTTGCCTTAAGAAGGCTAGCACAAACCGGGATACAGACGAAGAGGCGCAGCCTCCCGCCCGGGATCCTCCTAACTACTCCTGGTCGTCGCCAGCGGGCTGCACGAATTAGTAGGCACCTCCGGTGTAGTAGGAGGAGTCGACGACGGTGGCGTCTGGCTCCTGGGCTCGATCGTCTGGTCGCAGCAATCGAGTAGAGATAGGGGGAAAAGGGGGAACAAGGCAACCGTGAGTACTCATCCAAAGCACTCGCAAGCAAGGAGCTACACTACATATGCATGGATATATGTAAAGGGCCATATCATGGTATTGACTGCAGAATGCCGTAATAAGAGGGGATAGCTAATCCCGCCAAAGACTATGCTTCAGCAGCCTCCGCCTTGCAGCATGTAGCGTAGAGTAGATCAAGTCCTCCAAGTAGCATCACATAGCAATAATCCTACCCGGCGATCCCTCCTCGTAACCCCGAGAGAGAGCGACCACCGGGTTATATCCGCACTTGGAAGGGTGTGTTTTATTAAGTATCCGGTTCTAGTTGTCATAAGGTCAAGGTACAACTCAAGTCGTCCTGCTATCAAGATCACGGCTATTCAATAGATTAACTTCCTGCAGGGTGCACCACATAACCCAACACGCTTGATTCCATTTGGCCGACACACTTTCTCGGTAATGCCCGCCGCTGAAGATCAACACGCCGCAACCCCACCTAGGCACAACAGAGGTCAAGACGCCGGTCTAAACCTAAGCGCACAGGGTCTGGGCCCATCGCCTCGAAAGCACACCTCGTGATGTTGCGTGGGCGGCCGGAAGCACCTAGCCTAGCAGCGTTCCATCCAATCCGCGCGCGCGGCCGCCGGGCCGACGCCACAAAGTGCTTGGCCGATACCACGACGCCGAGTGCCCATAACTATTCTCTCAGTAGTTGGTTAGTGCGATAGACCAAATGGCCGACTCAGATCAAATACCAAGATCTCGTTAAGCGTGTTAAGTATCCATGAACGCGACCAGGCCAGCCCACCTCTCTCCTAGGTGGTCTCAACCTGCCCTGCCGCTCCGCCACAAAGTAACAATCGGGGCCGTGGGAACCTGTGCCCACCTCTACCGGGATGGAGCCACCGTCCTTTCAAATTTCAACTCCTAACAGTACCATAGGTAATGTAATAGTGTAAAGTATATAGTATATGCCCTTGATCACCTCCCAAGTGATCACAGCCCAAAGAGTATAGCATGGCGACGGACAAGAATGTAGGGCCACCGATGGAACACTAGCATCCTACACTAAGCAAGAGGATAGCGGTAAAGGTAACAACAAGAGTAGCAAGGACATGCTATGCAGCAAGATAGGATTAATCGAAAGCAAGAATATGCTACACTACTCTAATGCAAGCAGATAGAGAAGAGTAGGTGATATCCGTGATCAAAGGGGGCTTGCTGGTTGCTCGCAAGAGAGAGGGTCGCCAACTCCGAGTCGAACCGGGCAAGAAGCAGCGCCGGTCTCAGTAGTCTACCGGAGAGAAAAGGGGAAGAAACAATAAATACAATGTAAACATAAGCATGACGGTGCATGACAAGAAAATGTGCGGTGCTAGGTGTGCCCTAACGCGGTAGGAGGTGATACCGACGAAGGGGAAACATCCGGAAAGTATCCCGGTGTTTTATGCTTCAGATGATGAACCGGAGGGGAAAGTTCGTGTTCGATATGTTAGGTGTGGCGGATGAACGGGCTGCGATCCGGGTTCGCCCTGCCGCCCGAGCAACTTTCATGTACAAAGTTTTTCCATCCGAGCTACGGATTATTTTATATTAAATTTTAAAGATTTTAAATCATTTTCTAGAAATCAGCATAATTAAATTAATTCAGAAATTGCAATTATGATGTCAGCATGACATCAGCATGATGTCAGCAGTACCAAAGGTTGACTAGGTCAACCCTGCAGGTGGGTCCCGTTCGCCATAGTCTCAGGTTAATTAAACATGGTTAATTTATTTAACTAAATCTTTACCTACTAATAAAGCGGCTATCGGTTCTGGTCGTCCGTCATCACCGTTTTTGTAAAAAAGCCCCTCTGTTTCTGAGTATTCAACCCGCAGTCCTATTTTAAGTGGGTATATGAGAAAACGATTCGTTTTTGCAAAAAGAACCCTGCATTTTTGTGTATTCAACCCGCGATCCTTTTTAGGGCCAAAAACGCGTGCGCCCGAGCCACGGAGGGGCTCGCCCCGACCCCGCCTTCCTCCGCTGCCTCGCCGCGCCGGCTGGCCTCACCGGAGATCACCACCACCACGACCAGGTCACGTCGTCGCACCTGCCTTCTCCTCCTCCCTCTCCTTCATCCTTCCCTCCCATCATTTTCTCTCCCTCTCATTGCAGCCGCCATGGCTGCCCTAAGCCGGCAGCTGCGCGCCTCCTCCGCCACAACTCAAGGGATCCGTCGCCTTCCCGGATCCAGATCCTCCGCCTCCGCGCCCGGATCCGCCACCACCAAGCCTCCCGCGATCCGCTTTGTCCATGGCCTCCCCGCCGATCCGGGTGTACGGGTGAAGTTTCGACTTGCCATTGAGTTGACCCAAAGTCTACAGGAGGAGCATTGCTGCCATCGCAGATTAGGGAGGAGGGTCGAGGCAGCCACGAATTCCTGTTATGAAAGCAACTTATATTATTAGGAGGCCAATGCCAACATATATACACATACATGAGGATGCCAAAAGGCTACAAGAGGATGCCAAGAGACTAGAATGCAAAAGACCAAAAGACATCACTTAATATAACTCTAACACCCCCCCTCAAACTCATGGTGGTCCACAACACTGAGTTTGGAGAGATGAAATCCATGTTGCGCTCTAGTTCGAGCCTTCGTGAAGAAGTCCGCTAGCTGTAACTCGTAAGGCACGCATCAAGAGCAACAACATGATCCCGCAGACAGAAGACGCACATAAGAAGCATCAACACCAATGTGTTTGGTAAGCTCATGCTTCATGGGGTCCGCAGAATCTTGATAGCACCTGTCTTTGTCGACAAGAGGGTGGTAGGTGTAGTAACAGAAACACCAAAATCCTGCAAGAACCATCGTAACCAAGTCACCTCGGCCGTCAAAGAGCCATAGCTCGCAACTCGCCTCGTGACTTTAACGAGAAACTGCAGTCTGTTTCTTCGCCTTCCAGAAATGAGGGAACCACCAAGAAAGACACAAGAGGCGAAGTGAACGCGATCCGAGGATCACTAGCCCACGAGCATCCGAATAGGCCGGAGCTGTAACGAGCTGGAACGCGGGAAAAAGAGACGATGAGAGATCGTGTCACGAAGATATCGTAGAACGCGAAGAAGGTGACTATAGTGAACTAAAGTGGGAGCAGAAACAAACTGACTCAGAATATGGACAGGATAGGAAATATCTGGACGAGTGACAGCAAGATACACAAGACTCCCAACAAGATGACGATAACGTGTCAGATCAGACAAGGGCTCACCATCAGAAGCACGAAGGTGAACATTGAGCTCCATAGGAGTCTCAGTAGTGCGCTCATCACTAAGAGCCGCACGAGTAAGAAGACCCTGGATGTACTTTTCTTGGGAAATAAAAAAGCCTGCAGAGGTGGAGGAAACCTCAATCCCAAGAAAGTAACGAAGAGGACCAAGATCAGACATAAGGAACTACTCATTAAGACGGGCTTTGACAAAGGCAATGTACTCAGAATCGTCGCCGGTGATGATCATGTCATCAACATATAGAAGAAGAAGAGTGCGACCACGAGCAGAAAGGTGGACAAACAACGCTGGATCGTGATCACTGGGTGAAAAACCAGCAGCAGTGACCACAGAGGCAAAACGCTCAAACCAAGCGCGAGGGGCTTGCTTAAGGTCAGAGAGAGCGATTAAGACGACAAACCATGCCATCGAACTGAATACTGTGTGGTGGCTGCATATAAACCTCCTCATGCAACTCACCATTAAGAAAGGCATTTTTAACATCAAGTTGTGACACGGACCCGATGGCATAAAAGAGGCCACGGCGAGAAGTGTGCGGACAGTGGTCATATGAGCCACAGGAGCAAATGTCTCATCATAATCACGACCATGCTCCTGCTGAAAGCCGCGAGCCACAAGACGAGCTTTATAACGCTCAAGAGAACCATCAGAGCGAGTCTTAATCTTATAGACCCACTTACAAGTTATGGGACGAACATGGGGAGGAAGAGAAACCAGATCCCATGTGCCGCTATGCTCAAGCGCGGCAATCTCCTCTCGCCATCGCAAACTGCCATTCGGGATGAACAAGAGCATCACGATAAGAGGTAGGCTCAAGTACAACCGAAAGGCCATATCGGCTAGGAGAATAGCGGTCAGGAGGAGGGCAAGGTCGAGCCCGAAGACCATAAGTCGGCTGGGACGAGGAAGACGGTGCACCAGAAGTAGATGGCACGTCAAGAGATTCATCCATAACACGTCGACGACGGGTATAATGAAAAGGAAAAGTGGGATGAGAAGGAACCACCGGAGGTGATGGAGATGGAGAAGACATTGGTGATGAAGGTGGAGTGTCATGCAATAAGGAAGGAGAAGAAACGATAGGAGAAGATGGTGTCGGATCTGCAATAGTGGGACGAGAAGGAGGAGTAGGAATATGAGGCATAGAGGGAGGTGTATCAGGAAACGTGAGAAAAGATATATCCTCTACTGAAAAGGTCGAAGAGGATGGTCGGGTAGAATGGACGAGACTCATCAAAAGTCACATCCCTAGAGATACGATCCGTCGAATCGACAGGATCCCAACACCGATAACCCTTATGTTCATCACTGTAGCCCAGAAAAACACACTCAACAGACTGAGCGGTTAGTTTGGTGCGTTCTCGGGGGGCAAGGAGAACATAACAAACACAAACAAACAAACGAAGAGCAGAATAATCAGGAGAATGATCAGAAAGACGCTCTAGAGGAATACCTCCCTGTAGAGCAGATGAGGGTTGAATGTTTATGAGATATGTGGCCGTGGAGACAGCCTCAGCCCAGAAATGAGGCGGAAGAGAGGCGGCAATCATCACCGCACGAGCTGTCTCAAGAAGGTGACGATGCTTGCGCTCAGCCACGCCATTCTGAGCATGAGCGCCGGGACAAGAAAATTGAGCAAGAGTAACCTGCTCGGCAAGAAAACCACGCAACATTTTGGAGATATACACGCCAGCAGAATCAGCACGAAATACGCGAATAGGTGTAGAGAACTGAGTGTGGACCATGGCGGCAAAACGCTTATAAATAGAGAGAACCTCGCTACGAGAAGACATGAAGTAAAGCCAAGTGTAGCGAGAGAAATCATCTATAAAAATAATATAGTAGCGATGGCCCCCTTTGGAAGAGAAGGGAGCCGGACCCCACACATCTGAATGTACTAAATCAAAAGGGCGCTGCGACACTAACTCGCTAGTAGGATAAGGTAACTGAACTTGTTTACCAAGCCTACAACCCTGGCATTGTAAGGAGACATCTCCTGAGACAGGCCCCAGAAGACCACGACGAACTAAAGACGATAGTCGAGAACCACAAAGGTGACCAAGTCGATGATGCCATTGCTGGAAGGAGCTGGTAGTTGAAGCGGCAAAGGCAGATGGACTGGCAAGTGTGGTGGTAGCGGAAGGAACATTAAGCCAGTCCAACTCCCAAAGCCCCTGAGAATCACGGCGGCGCGGGCCAGCCCCAACCAGAGCCTTCGTGTGACGATCCTGGATAGTGCAAGAATCAACGTCAAGAATGACACGACAACCAGAATCAGTAAGCTGACCCGCAGAAAATAGGTTCATGGTAAGGCGAGGCACATGAGGAACATCTGGAACATAAAAGGAAGAAGTGGTAAGAGTGCCTCGACTCGCAACAGGAAGAGGAGTACCATCAGCAGTAAGAACATTAATTGGAAAATCGAGAGATCTACGAGAGGACAAGATAGAAGAATCGGAGGACATATGAAATGAAGCTCCAGAATCCAGAACCCATGGGGATGTACCTGACTGTGTAGACAGTGGTCGCTCAGCACTAGAAGCACCAGTCACAGAGCCTGCAGTACCTGTCGAAGAACCTGAAGCAGCAAGTAGACGCTTTAGCTTCACAATATCTTGCTCAGTCAAGGAGAAAGTAGACGACATCGAGGAAGAAGCACGAGTCCCAGAAGAAGAATTGCGCTCCCTATTACGCATATCACGCTTCTTCTTGAAGCAGTCAGACTCGGGGTGACCATCCTTGTTGCAGTAGTCACAATGAGTACGAGGACGAGAGCGGCCTTCACGAGAGCGGGCCTCACTACCCGGAGGAGTGGGCAGTAGCGGCGGAGCACTGGAGCGAGAAGACACTGGTGGAGTAGCACCTCGAGTAGAGAGCACAGAGGGAACCTGAAGCAAACCAGCACCACGGAGGCGAGTCTCCTCAGCACGAAGCTCAGAAAGCACCTCAGAAATAGGAACCCGGCCACGAGCAAACAACTGAGCACGTCGAGGCTCAAACTCTCCACGGACCCGTGACAAGAACTCATAGACACGCTGAAACTCCAAGTCTGACCTCACAGTTTGGCAACACGGGCAAGTGCCACAAACAGTAGTGTGAAGGGAGTCAAGCTGGCGCCAGATAGCAGAACTCTGAGTGTAGAACTCATCAATAGTGGAGTCTCCCTGTTGAAGAGCATGCTCCTGACGGACCACAGACAAGTAGAGAGCATCACCAGAGGGCTGATAGCGCTGACGAAGATGAGTCCACATCTCAAAGACAGTACCGAGGCCTATAAACTCGAATAAAGCGAGGCAAAACACTTTGGAAGTGAGAACAGTCGCAGCACGAGCATCATCATCACACCACTGAGTGTAAGCAGCCAGATCGTCACGATAAACAGAAAGAACATTTGAATAATCCAAGACCTCTTGGTCATAAGCGGCATCCACATCATCAGCAGCAACCCTGGCTGCAGCCCTATCATCATCAGAAGCATCTGCGTCAATAGCCGGTGGTGTCGGCGGTGGGGTAGGAGCCACAGGAGGCACTGGGCGCGGAGGACAGGGGACCTCACCGGAAAGAACACCCCAAAGACGAATGCAACGCATGTGAATGCGCATAAAAGCAACGAACTCAGCATAGTTAGCCCCATCAAATATCACTGGGCAGCGCGGGATGGCAACATAGCCAGATGACGCCATAGACACGCTGAAACAGCAGCAACCACTCACGTGACCACACAAGCGCCCTGCAGGCAGCTGCGGAAGACAGCAGCCTCGCGGACGGGGCCGGCGGCCGGTAGCAGCGGCGCAGATGGGGCGGCGACCGGTGGAGCCGAAGAAGACAACAGTGATGCAGACGAGGCCGGCGGCCGGGCGGGGATGGAGCAGTTGACCTCCGATAGCTACTGCCTCTGCTCGATCGAGAGATGAACCGACGGGCGGCTCGAGCAGGCTGCAGCGACAGGCCGGCCTGCAGCGACAGAGCCGCGATCTGGAGTTGAAGATGCCCGGACACGAAACAACAGCAGCAACGCACGCACGCGTGACCACTCGAGCACCTGCAGACGGCACCAGCGGCGCCGACGAGGCCGGTGGTCGGCAGCCGCGGAGGAAGACAAACGGCCGGCGGCGACCTTGGAGGAAGACAAGCGGCCAACGGCTCAATCGATCGGGACGAAATCCGATATAGAACCCAACACAGCGATGGATGAGCTAGCTAGCATGGACGTGAAGCGCCTGTAGCTGGAGATGAACATAGGCAAAAGCAAAATCACGAGCCAGCAGAACAGAGAGCAACGGCGGCCGTGGAGAAGATTGGACCGGAAGCAGCACGAGTTGCGCGTGCGAAAAACAAAAACCTAGAGCTCTAATACCATGTTATGAAAGCAACTTATATTATTAGGAGGCCAATGCCAACATATATACACATACACGAGGATGCCAAAAGGCTACAAGAGGATGCCAAGAGACTAGAATACAAAAGACCAAAAGACATCACTTAATATAACTCTAACAATTCCATCCTGCACTACTTCAACACCGGCCTATTCTTGCATGAATCATCCGTCGTGAGGTATTTTCTTGTGCACTTGGATGCTTGTGCCAATATTTAAGGCTTTTCGTTGGTGAAATTGAGCACTAGCTGGTCAAACTATAGGTTTACTTCATGTTTCTTCCCTTGGTAATTTACACATATTTCCTGTATTTGATGATATGGTCCTAAATTTCATTTGAAATTCAGGGGATGTGATTTTCAGCCCTCAATCAAAAAAGTCATTGAGGATTCCAGCTATACGACGAATTTAATTTCAGCAATTTAAGTTTTCACTACACTTTTTGCGAACACTGGTTAAATTTCCTTTTGCTAAGAAGACCTCACATGCTTGAGGTTGAGGTTTATTTCCCGTCTTTGAAATTATGATATAAGGATTTTATGCTGCTGTTTTAGTCAGCACTGCCTCCTCTTATTTTTTTTGTGTTTTTAACCTATATGAGTGCAGCTGCGTAATTTGCCACTGACATCACCATTATATATGCAGGATTTGATGCAACAAGGGCCATTTGTTTGACAGAAATAGAGTTGTTACCGCAAGAGAGGTACAAATCAAGGACCGAGGAGGAATGCGTGTGGATTTGATCTAGATGATGTGATTTCTTTGTTATTTCATTTAATTAATAGAAAAATTGATGAGGCAATTGGAAGAATCTAGCAGCAATTTTACTACAGATCTGGGCCATTGATTTGGTCATCTTTGTCACTAGCAAGTTGCATAAGAAAGAGTGTGGCGTTGCAGAGGCGTGTACAATTGTGAGTCCCACAATTATAGAGCGGATCCAGGTGAAAGATGTAGGTGGTGTGCGGATTGAACTCTAGATCGGGAACCTGCAGTACTAGATGGACGATAACTATGTTTACAATTGTTGACCGAACACTTTGAGGTATGTGCCTGTCCCTCTTCCACCCATATCAACATGTAATTTTGTAAGAAGCTAATTTAGTGTAGCAAGAACATCATATTTTTGACACGGTCTGCAGATCGATGTACTTTGTCCGTCTTTCCTTCACCAAAGCATGCGTTGTGAGATCATGATTGCTACCAAGTTGCATTCCTCAATTCAGAATGTTCCTTGAACACACTCCCAAGTTCCCAACCATCAGCAATTATAGTCTCCTCAATTCAGATGCATAGGAATGCAACTTTTATCCGAGAATGTGCAACAAAAGCATGTTGTTTGTATCTGTTGACCATTGAAATCCCAAGACCAATGCATGGAGAAGTAGCCTGTGAACCCTAAGTTATTTCTGGAGAAACTAAACCACATATTTGACTACTTATTGATCTCCGAGCTCTATAATAATATTATCCTTAATCTGTTTTTGTGAAGACAGAGGATGAGAAAGAAAGCAGATATCAGGACCGTGTACTATACTAACATTGTAATTATGGGTCCGTGCCACCTATTTCTATTTTGAAGCAGTTCTTTTAGGAACAGATGATTACACATGAAGTAATGGTATCCATAACTATGTACGATACTAATATTAGTAATTATGGGTCCATGCTAGGTATTTATATTCTGAAGTAATTCCTTCAGGAACAGATGATCACACAATATCTTTTGATAAATATTTTTGCCTAGCTCTGATTTCTATTATCAGAAACAGATTGTCTGTACTTACAAGAAACATCTGTAAACAACCGTTATTCGTTATTGTGCTCTTCCATGTCGCACCGCTGACGAGAGGGTGAAGGGTGTTAGTCGTCGTCGCGGAGAAGAACAAGGGTAACCACCAAGCAGGAGAGAGGAGGAAAGTTGTGCCCGTTCACTGGAAGCTGTGCAACTGGCGCCATCGCCAAGGAGAGCGAGGAGGGCTGGACTACGCCACCACAGGGTGAGCTGCGAGGGGCTCGGCGTCTCTGCATAGGGGGGGAGAGAAGCCGCCAACGCACCACGTGATTCTGCTTGAAACTCCTCGGAGCTTGCACTGAGCTCAAGCGTGAGTCCACCGCTCTTCATATTCAGGCTGCAACATTTTCTGAATTTTAAGTTTGGTGAAGATGCTCTTACTCGTACACTAGATCAACCGTACAAATTGCTCTAAATGTACTGCTTGACTGCTTATCTTTATTTTAATCATTTTCTTTGGCAGCTCTAAATTTTTAATTTGGCTCACCTGGTGTACAAATGCTTTCAATTTTTAGTTTGGCTCGTTATGCGAGTCTCTTCGAAATCTGAAGAAAACCGTCTTGTGGAAGGATAGCAATATTATTTCTGCTTCTCGTCAATTGTTTCTTTGCGTAAAACTCTAGCTTTGTTTCTGCTCATGTTTATGCAATGCAAGTATACATGATAGCTTTTCTGCAATGTTGTTTTATTCAGTAAGTGTTCTTTTTCAGTGGTTGTTGTTTGTATTGTTAACTGACTAAAAACTGATGTTTGTCTTTCTAATGGCTGAAAACGGCCAAGTCTAAATCATGGTTTTGTTCAGATGTGCTGGCCTTTAGGCGCCCTGCACCCGTGGGTTGTTTTCACTTAGGCGAATGACAATTAATATCTGATCGAACTCAGTTGGAGGCCAAAGAGGTTGACTTCGGACTGCCACCAATAACAGCTCGAAGACACCGACGTGCGCATCGTAAGTTTCCTCCTTGATCTGATATATTGGTGCGAGACACCTGCATTTACATGATATTGCTAGAAGCGTGCAAATTACATAATTTGTTATACATGTTGCTTAAGTTGATCACCGTTATCCCGTTAATTGGACCTCAAGAATAGAGATGACACCTTACCATAGGCAGCTCTTGATTTTGTGCACGTGAATTCAATTCGAAAGTTGATTCAAGTTTGTAGTGCTTGAAGTAGATTCATAGAAGCTACACTTCATTAGTATGTGAACAAAAAGCTTGTCTTATATGTGTGTTGGAGTTGCAGAATATGAATAAGGGAATGATCATAGATGCCAACACCTACAGTATGATTTATCTTGATAGAGGTGCAGTGGATTCGTAAGTAGTTTTAGGGTTTTTTGTGGATTGCTCGAGTACTTAAGCTTCTGCAATCATGAAAAATGAAACAAGGGACCAGTAGTCAGGTTCCATTAATCCTTCTGTAGGTGTTCTCTTTGTTCCCTTGTCCCCTTCATTACCAGTACAATGATGCTTTCTCTGTTAAAATCTTGACACTATATTATCAATCTCAATAGCTTAATCGATTCTAAGCTCACTAGAAGTACTTGTTCAGAATTCGGATCATCTATCGCATATGCTTATACCCGAACCCTCTATAACGTGGTATTCTTGTGCCAGATTTTTGCCATTAGGTAATAGTTATAATTGCATACTTGATCTGGGAGTGATGGTTGTACGGGATCGTCTCATGTCTTACTTTGTGACAACAGTTGGTCGCATTTCAAAGGATGACGATCAATTCAACCTTGAACAAGCATCTAAATAGCAGGTCTTCTTTGGTTGGAAGCACCACATCTCATCTATGTTGCTGCAAAACCTTTTCATTATTGGACCAAGCTTATGGGATATGCATTGCAGTATGTATTAGTTACCATGCTCAGTTTGTGCGACCGATTTAATTATTTCTCTTGCGTGGAGAAAAACACTTTAGTTGCTTCTTTTGTTTGTCACTTCAAAAATGTCCTTTTCTCCTAGCATGTAAGATTATGTTATGTGGGCAGGCTGATTGATTTGCAGGTCGATAAGGCTGTACATTATGGGGAGGGACTGAATGTGTATCCTGTCGGTGCACTTCGATGAAAACTGGATTGAGAAAAGTAAAATATAGAATTTGGAGAGTTCGCGGCCAGCTTGGTAGCACTTGTGTCGCATCTATCATCGAGCAGCACCCTTATCGCGACGTCCTACCCGTGGTCCCTGATGGCACCGTTTACATAGCATAGACAGGGGCGTGGTCGGCCTCGGCATGTTCTCCTATTGTGGCCAAGGACGGTGATAATGTAGAGAATTTCAGAATTGGGTTGCAGGTGCGGGCATGATGCTCGAACTGCTCTTTAGGGACTTCGCAAAATGATATTTCCTGTTACGCAACAAAACATTCTCATGCATCTGGAGGTCATGGAGGAAAAGAGCGTGTATGATCGTGATGAGGCGAAGCGTTTGGCTTACGCTGTGTCTAAGGGACCACAAGAGCGTCGGCGAGATCTGTGACCATATGCGGCTCCTTTCGATGCGAGAGGAATTCTCCGGCAGCTACGAGGACGACTCGAACACGTCCTCCGGAAGCAAAGTGGAGAGCTGTATTTGAGGATTTTGTACTATCTGTGCCCTTAACAGACTACTACGATCACAAACTAAAAGGAAATGGATTCTTGGATCAGATGTGGAAGAGGAAAATTTCAGAGATTGGACACCAGTTAGTACACGAAAAGTTGGACTACTTGATCGAGCATGTCTACATGTCTTGAACCGATAAATCGTTCATGGATATTTCTTTATAATGTTTGCAATGACTCGTTCGTCGTTATTTAAAATTTTGATTAGTCGATGGTCCTTTATAATGTTTGTGCAATCTATACGAATAATTCCATGTGCATATGTAATTTACCACCAAAATCAGTAACTAAGGGAAAGACTACGTCCTACTTTCCGGAAGCTTAATGATCGGGACCGGAACTTATCATCTGTGGGACAAGTGGTGGTGGAGGTAAAAGCCATGATCGAACTTTGAGTGAGTTCACAGGTCGAAGGACAGCAAATGGTGCTGCCCATTTGTTTGGCGCTAGGAATAAGCAGCGAGCATCGGTGGTGCTTTGGGACTCAGTTCCCGATTGTATTCTTAGCGTTGTATCGATGAAATTCCTAATTTAATTTAATAAAGTGGGGGTGTGAATTTAAAAAAAAAAGTGTTTGTTTGGGACAAGCCCAAATAGTGTTCAATTTTTATGAAAACGTTAACTTTTATTATACCAAAATTAACCTAATTATCAATGTTTATTTAAATTAGATATAAAAATGATGCATAATGCCACATGAAGCAGATTGTGTCTCTTTTTTTGCCCGGTGCAACACACGGGCATTTGTACTAGTGATTAGGTTAAATAAACATCATTAATTAAGTTAATTATTTATTTAATTAATTAACTAATTATTATTATTATTCTTTTTTTTTACGTTCCACAGGGACGGGCCCCACATGCCAGTGCCCCAGGAGGCCACTGGAGCGGGCGCTGTGGTGCGGGCGCCTGGGGGTGGGCTTGACAGTCGGTGCCATGCCAAGGGAGGACGCCGGCGCTGGCGCCAGCCCGGCCGGCGAGGCCACGGCTGGGCGAGGCTATGGTGATGCTGGCGGTGCCGGGCGCAAGGACGGTGCGTCCCGGGCGACGAGGCGAGGCCGGGCGAGTCGTTGGGGTTCAGGGAGGAGCAGCAGCGAGGGAGGCTGGTGGCCACGGCGAACAAGGCAGGGGCGCGGGGTCTCGAAGCGGCCTTGGGGGCGAGGCCACCGTGGCGACGAGAGCGCGCAGCCCAACTGGTCCCTGGCGTCGGCGGACAAGCGCGGGCGCGCACTGGGCGGCTGAGACGCGGGGGGGGGTTCTGAATCGACGACGGCGCTGGAACGCCCTCACTGAGGCGCGGCGAAGCGGATAGAGGGGAGGGGAGGAGCGAGGCGAAGGCTCACTTTGGGGCGGTAGGGGTTCGGGCAGCGGGGTCGAGGAGGACGTCGGGACGACGGTGACGAAGAGGAGGCAGGCCGTTGAGGAGGAGGAGGCAGTCCGGCCGGGGAAGCTTCGGCGACGAGGTGGCCGCGGCGATCGCGGCTTGCTGTTCGTCGAGGGTCGAGCGACGTGGGTTCGTTTCCCCGATCCCGATCTGGATCGGGATGGGGGAGAGAGACGAGAGTGGGGTGGGGATCGTGCAGGGGTGTGGGTGCGCTAGGAGTTAGGGTTTCGGGGGAGTGGGGGAATATGGGCGTTGTTGGTGGGTCGGGGTGGGCCGGCCCGTTCGGGCGGCTGAGGCCAGCTGGGCCACTTGGCCCAGCAGGGGGGGGTGGTCCTGTTTTCTTTTCCTTTTTTTTAATTTCTTTTCTGTTTATTTTTACCTTTGTTTTATAAATTATAAATCTAGCCCCTAAATTAGTACTAATACTTATGACACTGCCATAATTGATTTGGCACCCCAAAAAATTAGTTTATATTTGTTTAGTATTTAAAAGACATTTAAATATTAGTTTTACTGTAGTTTTTATTAATTAGCGCTTTTAACTACTTTATAAAAAGATGTTTTCTCCACCACAATTACCTATGCATTATTTGTCACCTCTCGAACATTTTACTTTTAAAGTTTGAAAACTTTTGCTGTTTGCCGTGATTTTAAATTTGAAGTTTGAACTGGGTTTCTAACCGAAGTGAGTTTAACAACAGTAGTTGAGGTGACGTGGCATCGTTAACCCAGGATTACTGTAGCCTAATTATCCGGGCGTCACAGGGGGTCACCAGACTTGCCTGCCTGCGGCCTGCAGCGTGGTTCAACTGGGGGCCCAGCGCGGCCCAGCTTCATCAGCTCAAGCTCAAGACCCTCGCGAGGGGCCAAGCCTCGCAAGGCGGACGACAGGAACCTTCCTCAGGAGCAGCCTCGTCAGGCAGGCTCACGAGGACGCGGAGAGATCAAGGCAGGGTACCTCACGAGGGTGCCCCGTGACACAAGCCGTGACGATCGAGATCAGGCGGGCGCCAGGCGCCGCCGACTCAAGATGTCCTCGTTTCTCCTTTGGTGCAAAGGAGGCAAGCACAGGCCAAGGCATCAGGCAAAGGTTACCGCTTCGGTGCAACAAGACCAAGACCAGCAGAGCGGCAGGACGGAGGTCATCGAGGAGCCCAGGACGGCGTCACCATCAGAGCCTTTGGCAGCCGAAGACCAACTTTGGTTAGGATAAGTGTACTAGATGTTCCCCTTCAAAATGGCCAATTGTTGGCGCCCTTCCCGCTCATTTTTGGGAAGAGGCCCAGGGCCTCCCTCTACAAATAGGACTAGCCACCACAGAGAGAAGAGAGGAAGGTCGAACCCACTAGAGAGAGAGAGAGAGAAGCGACTGGACTCACCCAAGCAGTCCATCGCACCAGCTCAAGAACAGCCCCTCGCGAGGCTGTTCTTCCTTTGTACTGTTCTTCATCAGCCCCGGAGGCAATCCACCACACCACACACTGGAGTAGGGTATTACACCAAAACGGTGGCCCGAACCAGTATAAATCTTGTGTCTCTTGTGCTGTTCATCGTTCCTAGTTTAGATCCCTTGCAAACCATTAATGCGTGAGCTGGTAGGGGAAAGATCTCCATGCGCACCCCAGAGTTCGAACCTTAAGGGTCTGCCGGAAACCGAAATCCGACAGAGTGGGACAAGCATACGGACCGGAACAAGAAGAAAAACTTGTATCGACATGAGAAGCTTCTCAGTTACTAGCTTGGTATTGCTGTCCTATGACAGATTACCGATCTTTATCAGATCTACGAGCATGTGGTCCTTCACTTAGATGTACACACCATGAAAAACAGAATGGATGTGGTAGTGAGAGTGAACAGAAATACGCACATCCGGTTAGTAGTAAAGATGTAAAGTTCGGTGTTATAGGAAATTCTTCATCTATGGTTATAATATGTCTACTTTCAATGTCATGTGGCATGGGATGTAAATTGTGCACTACAATATAATGTATTTAAGTATATTATGGCAGGAATACTATCGTCATCAACTAGACTCGGTGACTAAGGGTCTACATGTGCTGTTTCAAGAATTCAAACAGCTCATGTCTCTGAGTGCATATGCATTACCCAGCTCAAGCAAATCAAAGAGAAAGCGGGTCCACCTGGAGAGTAGGCCAACTCTTTTGTGTAAACCCTTCCTTAGTTTTGACCTTTGTTCACCCATGTAACTTTGTATTGCGGTAGATGCATCTATAGCTTCTGGAATTCTCCCATATGATGTAACCTACATGTATTTTTCTGTAGGGAAAGTTAGGATGCTCAAATGATGGCCTTACCGGAGGTCATTTGCCCGATAAACAACAATCTGAACAAGTCATCGGTCCATTGGCAGTGCATCAGGAAGAACAAGTAGCAGTCGAGCATGGCGTGACAAACCAGCATGATGAACTAGATGCTATGAAGAAGGCCCTGGCATGGCAGAAGCTAGAACTTCAAGCTGCCAAGAAGGCCCTGGCAGAGCATAAACAAGAACGTGAAGCTGTGAAGCATCTCCTACCAGTGATGACCCACAAGTATAGGGGATCTATCGTAGTCCTTTCGATAAGTAAGAGTGTCGAACCCAACGAGGAGCAGAAGGAAATGATAAGCGGTTTTCAGCAAGGTATTCTCTGCAAGTACTGAAATAAGTGGTAACAGATAGTTTTGTGATAGGATAATTTGTAACGAGCAAAAAGTGAAAAAAGTAAATAAAGTGCAGCAAGGTGGCCCAATCCTTTTTTAGCAAAGGACAAGCCTGGACAAACTCTTATAATAGGAAAAGCGCTCCCGAGGACACATGGGAATATAGTCAAGCTGGTTTTCATCATGTTCATATGATTCGCGTTCGGTACTTTGATAATTTAATATGTGGGTGGACCTGTGCTTGGGTACTGTTCTTACTTGAACAAACATCCCACTTATGATTAACCTCTATTGCAAGCATCCGCAACTACAACAAAAGTATTAAGGTAAACCTAACCATAGCATGAAACAAGTGGATCCAAATCAGCCCCTTACGAAGCAACGCATAAAGTAGGGTTTAAGCTTCTGTCACTCTAGCAACCCATCATCTACTTATTACTTCCCAATGCCTTCCTCTAGGCCCAAATAATGGTGAAGTGTTATGTAGTCGACATTCACACAACACCACTAGAGGCTAGACAACATACATCTCATCAAAATATCGAACGAATACCAAATTCACATGACTACTAATAGCAAGACTTCTCCCATGTCCTCAGGAACAAACATAACTACTCACAAAGCATATTCATGTTCATAATCAGAGGGGTATTAATATGCATATAGGATCTGAACATATGATCTTCCACCAAATAAACCAACTAGCATCAACTACAAGGAGTAATCAACACTACTAGCAACCTACTAGTACCAATCCCGGACTTAGAGACAAGAATTGAATACAAGAGATGAACTAGGGTTTTGAGAGGAGATGGTGCTGGTGAAGATGTTGATGGAGATTGCCCTCTCCCGATGAGAGGAGCGTTGGTGATGATGATGGCGATGATTTCCCCCTCCCGGAGGGAAGTATCCCCGGCAGAACAGCTCTACCGAAGCCCTAGATTAGTTCCGCCAAGGTTCCGCCTCGTGGCGGTGGAGTTTCGTCCCGAAAGGTTGCTTCTGATTTTTTTCTCGACGAAAGACCTCATATAGCGGAAGATGGGCATCGGAGGGCCACCAGGGGGCCCACGAGGTAGGGGGGCGCGCCCTAGGAGGGGGGCGCGCCCCCCACCCTCGTGGAGAGGGTGTGGGCCCCCTGGACTTCATCTTTGACGAGGATTTTTTATTATTTATTGTAAGATATTCCATGGAGTTTCAGGACTTTTGGAGTTGTGCAGAAGAGGTCTCTAATATTTGCTCCTTTTCCGGCCAGAATTCCGGTATCGGCATTCTCCTCCTTATGTAAACCTTGTAAAATAAGAGAGAATAGGCATAAGTATTGTGACATAACGTGTAATAACAGCCCATAATGCAATAAATATCGATATAAAAGCATGATGCAAAATGGATGTATCAACTCTGTAACATCCCAAAATTCTAAATTTTGGAATGTTATAAACACATAGATAGTTTTAGTTGATTGTTTGATTGATTGACTGAAAGTGAGTGAATTTGAAACTTTTGAAAGTTGAATGAGAGGGAATAAAAGGACTTTCTCAAACTTTCATTTTTGCTTTTATGATCTTCGAATTCAAATTCTTTTCATCACAAAACCCGGAGAGAAGATGACATGACTTCTTCCATTTATTTAAATGACAAGGGGTGTTGAAAATATTTGAATTTCATTTGGAAAATATTTCCAATTCTGAAACTTTATGCAACTCAATGATTTTCACGAGAGAAGATAAAATGACTTCTTCAAATTAAATGAAATATGAGTTGGGAGTTTTAAAAGAATTAAATTCAAAGTTCTTTTGAATTTATTTCCAATTGGAGTTATTTGAGTTTTATTCAAATTATTTTCTCCAAAAACAAAATATATGGAAAATAGGGTAACATGATTCCCTACATCAGAAAATTGGAGAGAAATAAATTTGAATTCATTTTGGTATTTTAAAATGATTTTTATTGGATTTTATTAGAGCTGAAGCACTCTTTATTTTATTTAAATTTGTGTGTATTTTATTTAATGCTATAATAATGTCCATGTTGTAGAAAATCTTTTTCTGCAAATTTTGGTATATTATATGCCTATATAAAAGTTTTAGTCATTTTGTTTTTTTTAGTTCTCTGAAAATTTTGTTAAAAAATAAAATAAAATCCGCAGCGCCTTGGGCCAAAGGCCCAAGCCGCCACTTGCCACTGGCCGGCCACAAGGCCAACACCATCGCACGCACCAAGGGAAGCCAGGAAGCTGCCGTTCCTTTTTCCTAATACTAGTAGGACTCTTTTCCTACTTCCGTTTATTCCGATTTGTTTCTAGATCTTTTCCCTTTTGTTTCCTAATCCTAGTCTATTTCTTGTCCCCTACCCCAAGCAAACCCCTTCCCTCCCCAATATAAATACCCAAGCACCCCCCTCCAACACATCAAACCAACACCTCTCCTCTCCTCTCCCAGCAGCAGCAGCAGCAGCACCACCGCCACCTTGCCACTTGCCGCCGCCGCCAGTGCTGCCGCCGCGCCTCGACCTCTCCTGAGGTTTATATGATCTCCTCTCCACCACCCGTGATCTCCTTTCCTCTAGGAGCAACCGCAACATCGGATCCGATCTTCTTCCCCAACTCAAGCGACTACTCGGTGAGATCCACGAAATCCCGTAATTCATTTTTTCAGAAAATAGCAATCTTAGAAAATTCATATCTTTTAGAGTTTTTAGTATTTTGAGTGATTCCAATTGCTATGTGTCACAAATTTGCTGAAGTTCCTGTTAGTTCAATTGTATTTCATATTTGAGCAGTTTAAATTTGTGTTTGTATGAATTTTCTCAAATCACTAGATTTGAGATATTTTGAGTTAGGAATATTATTTTCGACCGATTCTTTTTGCTCCTGGTCTCTAGGACCTTTGTTTATCCAGTAATATCTAGTATTTTATTTTCAGGTTAATTTAAATTAGGTTTTTAGCAAAACAGTACTGTTTTAGTATTAGTTCTGTTTTAGCTTTTTCTTTATTGTTTTTATTAGTTTTAAAGTATTTGTTTTTGTCACTTTTGACAAAATTAGTTGTGTTTCTGTTAGACAACAGGAGAAAATTTATTTTATTTTAAAAATTTATTTTCCTTAGTTTTGTATGAAACCTTCTATAGGTCATAGTTAGAGTTTTATAAAAGCTTTTTATTTGTTTCTTTTGCAAATAAAATTTTATGGAAAAAATACTTTCTGTTAAATTAGTTATTTTACATTTTATTTTCTGTTAATTTATTAGTTTAGTATTTTAATTGTTGTTAAGTTTTTACTTACGGCAAAACTATATTAGATGTTTGTAGCAAAGTCATAGATCTTCGTTAGTAGTTTTTCTTTGTAGTTTTATTTGAAGTTTCTTTTGATTTTGTTTGAGTTTTATTATCGATTTTCCTTGCTGTTTTGATTGTTATTTGAGTGCTAAAATTGTTTGCTAGGATGTTTGCTTATGTGAATGCTATGTTTGACTATATAGATTTTCAACGGAGTGACGAATAGTTCTACCAAGTCTTTATTCTGAGAGCGTTATTATCTTCATCAAGTAATACCAGGCAAGTTCACTTTGACCATGTTTTTCATACCTATGTGTTTTATTGCATCTAGTGTCATCTTCGCAACAATCCCTCCAGTAGTGATATTGAATCCTTGTAGTTGAGTAGTATGCATGAGGTAGGAACCCATCACCCTGTTACCAAGCCCGGGACGTTATTTATTTTAATGCTACGCTATAGTAGACGGGGTTGGTATGAGTGCTCGGGAGTGGTGTGAGAATGGAGGATCTCGTCAATGGCGACAACTCCATGATGGAATCTGCAAGGACTGCATCTTCAAGGCCTCAAGACTTCAAGACTCGAGACAAGAATTCAATACACACTCTTGGGTGAAGGACGGTTGTGGGCACCTGGAGAAACCAGTGGTTGGCGGGATGCATGGAGAAGCGCCATGACATCTTGCGGAAAGCTTCACCCAGACTCAAAGAGATGGAAGAATACTTCATGCCCGAAGCTTACTGTGCAACCGCAAGTCACTATGGGCTCTGGCTTGGTTGACCTTAGTTGTGACTCTGGCTGGGGCGGTGCTAGCAGATGTAGAACTACGGTAGGATTGGATGAGCACGGACGGTGGTCGAGGAACTCTTCGAAGACCATGTTTGATCGTCTTGTTCTCAAACACCCTGAAGTGCGAGAACGTAAAAGAGGATCGAATCTTGCGGGTAAAGTGTACAAACCTCTGCAGAGGGTTAAAACCTAATCGATTAGCCGTGTCCCGATTACGGACAATTTGAGCCTCTGGACTTGGATCTATCTCGGAACTCTCAACACCGGATGATAACTTAATTGTGGGCAATTTATGATGATTTTGGGCTATGAGACATCGGTTGGCGGAACCATGTCATGATAGAAAACTCCATAGTACAGACTTCATTTATTCCTTTGATGTAGGGAAAAATAAAACCAGCTTTTATGCAAACAAAACTCGAGATCTGAGCCACAAAGCCATCTGCATATAGTATAGTTTATCATTTGTTTTCTCTTATTGTGATCTTGCGGTACATTCAATGTACTGACCTACACGGCTGCAAGTATCATGTTGCAGATATTTTCCTCGAAGAGTAAGAGTTACGATCTGAGGTTACGGTCTACACTCAACCTGCCGATGGCGTTGATGGGACTCCATACCCGACTATTTGTTTCATTGTGACTTATGAGGTATATATCAGTTTTACGTTATTTATACATGTGATTGCACTTTGATATATACATTGATGTACTGTGTGTGCCAGCATACTGATCCAGGGATGGCACAGAAACACAGAGGCTTGACCGTCTGAGGTCGGGTCGCTACAAACTCCCCCAAGCTTAGACCTCGCTTGTCCTCAAGCGAAAGTCGATACTGATAAATATGTCCCCATGTTTAGAGGTAGAGGCGTCGATAAAAATAAAGTACGGACATGAAGGCATCATGATTATTCTCATAACAGCAACAGATATAGGAAATTTCATATGATTACTTATGTTCAAGTAATAATCCATTCACAATGCAGAGTACGAATCATAAACTTTATTGAGAACCAACAAATTATAATCTCAGTCATTGAAGCAATTGCAATTTATCATAACATCGGAAAGAGTCTATGTCAGAGCTTAATAGCAAGTCCACATACTCAACTAACATTTAGTCCTTCATAATTGCTAACACTCACACGATACTTGTGGTTACGGAGTTTTAATCGGACACAAAGAAAGATAGGGGCTTATAGTTTCGCCTCCCAACCTTTTACCTCAAGGGTAATGTGAACAATAATAACTCATGCCTCCTACGTCCAATTAGATATATCAATCAGGATCTTTCCAACACACCGTGCTTGCCAAAGGATAAAATGTAAAAAGGAAAGGTGAAGATCACCATGACTCTTGCATAATGTAGAGGGAATAAGAAAAGATAGGCCCTTCGCAGAGGGAAGCAGAGGTTGCCATGCGCTTTTATGGTTGGATGCACAAAATTTTAATGCGAAAGAACGTCACTTTATATTGCCCCTTGTGATGTGAACCTTTATTATGCAGTCCGTCGCTTTTATTTCTTCCATATCACAAGATGGTATAAAGCTTATTTCCCCACACCAATCAATCATACATATTTAGAGCAATTTTTATTCCTTTGCACCGATGACAACTTACTTGAAGGATCTTACTCAATCCATAGGTAGATATGGTGGACTCTCATGGCAAAACTGGTTTAAGGGTTTATGGAAGCACAAGTAGTATCTCTACTTGGTGCTGAGAATTTGGCTAGCATGAGGGGGAAAGGCAAGCTCAACATGTTGGAAGATCCATGACAACATACTTTATCTGAGATATAAGAAGACATAACTCATTACATTATCTTCCTTGTCCAACATCAACTCTTTAGCATGTCATATTTTAATGAGTGCTCACAATCATAAAAGATGTCAATAATAGTATATTTATATGTGAAACCTCTATTTCTTTATTACTTCCTATTAATTGCAACGATGACCAAAGCTATGTTTGCCAACTCCCAACAACTTTTAATTATCATACTCTTCTATGTGAAGTCATCACTTTCAATAAGATCAATATGAACTCTTTATTCTTTTTATTCTTTTTCTTTCTTCTTTTCTTTTATTCACTCAAGATCATGCCGAAACAATCAAGCCCTTGACTCAACACTAATCTTTATTATATAGCCCATGGACTCGATTACATAGAGAGATCATAAAGCAAAAACTCAAAACTAGATCATGCCATAAACTTTATTCTACTAGACCAAGATACTACTAATAGGATCGAACTAAGAAAAATGATAAAGATAGGAGATGTGGTTGCGATACGATACCGGGGCACCTCCCCCAAGCTTGGCAGTTGCCAAGGGGAGTGCCCATACCCATGTGATTATGTCTCCTTTGTCGGTGAAGAAGATGGGGGTGTTGTTGATGATGCGGGCTTGTCGTCCATCTTCCAAGGCATGGGCTCACCATCATAGAAGGATGATCGAGTCTCCGGAATCCTCAAATCTGCAGCCAAACTCATCCTTTTGAATCTATATTCATACTCACAGTTTTGATTTGCAGGTCATAGATTTGGGCTTGAAGGTGCTCGATCTTCTCATGAAGCTTGAAGATGGCCTCCCCGATATTGTCGGCATCCGACTTGTGGTTGCTAGTGAACTCCGTGATCATCATGTGGTTGGAGTTGAGTCCACATTCCACCATCCCTTGACACTTGAAAACTTGTTGCTCCACTGCTTCGAGCCTCGTCTCCACGCTTCCTGTTCCTTTTGGTCCCTCTTCATCGCGGATGTGCAGCAACCCATCATGCAACTCAATGGTTTGAGGGTGTCGCAGCACCTCCGCGAGGTAAGGGTTGATGACCTTCTCAAAGAACTTGTCCTTGGAAGCACTTGGGGACGTCATGATAATCTAGATCTATCAGAGAAACAGCTCGAAACAAGAACATAGGATATTTGCGTGATACGGGAGTCAAAACCTTCGGGAGAATATATAATGAATTTTTACCGACCAAAATACATATCGTGCAAGAAAACGGAGTCCGGAAGGCACACGAGGTGCCCACGAGGTAGGGGGCACGCCCAGGGGGTAGGGCGCGCCCTCCACCCTCGTGGAGCCCTCGTGTCCTTCCCGGACTGCTACTTATTTGTCTATTTTTCTAAATATTCCAAAACGGAGAAATATTGCCTTAAAAACTATTTTGGAATCGGTTTACTTACCGTACCACATACCTAGTCCTTTTCGGGGTCTGAAACGTTCTGGAAAGTGTCCCTTATGTATTCCTCTGGGGTTACGGTTTCAATAACATTGGTTTCAACATTTATAGGATTACCTGAGATATAGTGTTTGATTCTTTGACCGTTTACCACCTTCGGATTTGTGCCTTCGAAGTTGTTGATTTTTATGGCACCGGAACGATAGACCTCCTCGATAACGTAAGGGCCTTCCCATTTAGAGAGAAGTTTTCCTGCAAAAAAATCTTAAACAGAGTTGTATAGAAATACATAATCACCTACATTAAACTCACGCTTTTGTATCCTTTTATCATGCCATATTTTAACTTTTTCTTTAAACAACTTGGCATTTTCATAAGCTTGGGTTCTCCATTCATCGAGTGAGCTAATATCAAATAACCTCTTCTCACCGGCAAGTTTGAAATCATAGTTGAGCTCTTTAATAGCCCAATAAGCCTTATGTTCTAGTTCGAGAGGTAAGTGACATGCTTTTCCATAGACCATTTTATACGGAGACATACCCATAGGATTTTTATATATAGTTCTATAGGCCCATAATGCATCGTCAACTTTCTTGGACCAATTCTTCCTAGACCTATTGACAGTCTTTTGCAAAATTAATTTGAGTTCTCTATTACTCAATTCTACTTGACCACTAGACCACGGGTGATATGGAGATGCAATTCTATGATTAATGCCATATTTAGCAAGCATTTTTAGGAAAGCACCATGAATGAAATGTGAACTACCATAAGTCATTAAATATCTAGGGACTCCAAACCTCGGAAAAGTAACTTCTTTAAGCATTTTAATAGAAGTGTTATGATCAGCACTACTAGTTGGAATAGCTTCTACCCACTTAGTAACGTAATCAATAGCAACTAAAATATGTGTATATCCATTAGAGGCAGGAAAAGGTCCCATATAATCAAAGCCCCAAACATCAAATGGTTCAATAACAAGTGAATAATTCATAGGCATTTCTTGACGTCTACTAATATTACCAATTCTTTGACATTCATCACAAGACAAGACAAACTTACGGGCATCCTTGAAGAGAGTAGGCCAATAAAAACCAGATTGCAATACCTTATGTGCAGTTCTATCTCCAGCGTGGTGTCCTCCATAGGCTTCGGAGTGACACTTGTGTAAGATCTGTTCCTGTTCATGCTCAGGTACACAACGTCTAATAAACCATCTACTCCTTCTTTATAAAGATGTGGGTCATCCCAAAAGTAATGTCTCAAATCATAGAGAAACTTTTTCTTTTGCTGGTATGTGAAACTAGGTGGTGTAAATTTAGCAACAATGTAATTAGCATAATCAGCATACCATGGAGTACTATGAGAAGTACTTACGACATTTAATTGCTCATCAGGAAAACTATCATCAATAGGTAGTGGGTCATCAAGGACATTTTCTAACCTAGACAAGTTGTCTGCAACGGGGTTCTCAGCTCCCTTTCTATCAACAATATGCAAATCAAATTCTTGTAGCAAGAGAACCCATCTAATAAGTCTAGGTTTAGCATCTTTCTTTTCCATCAGATATTTAATAGCAGCATGATCAGTGTGAATAGTTACTTTAGAATCAACAATATAAGGTCTGAACTTATCACATGCACATACAACTGCTAAAAATTCTTTTTCAGTAGTAGCATAATTTCTTTGAGCATTTTCTAACGTTTTACTAGCATAATGGATAACATTTAATTTCTTATCAACTCTTTGCCCTAGAACAGCACCTACAACATAATCACTAGCATCACACATAATTTCAAAGGGTAAATTCCAATCAGGTGGTTGAACAATAGGTGCAGAGACCAATGCTTTCTTAAGTATTTCAAATGCTTCTAACAATCATCATCAAAGACAAATGGTATATCTTTTTGTAATAAATTAGTCAGAGGCCGAGAAATTTTTGAGAAGTCCTTAATGAACCTCCTATAAAATCCGGCGTGACCAAGGAAACTTCTTATACCTTTGATGTCCTTAGGACATGGCATCTTTTCAATAGCATCAACTTTGGCTTTATCAACTTCAATACCTCTTTCAGAAACTTTATGCCCCAAGACAATACCTTCATTAACCATAAAGTGGCACTTTTCCCAATTCAATACAAGATTAGTTTCTTCACATCTCTGCAAAACTCGATCAAGATTGCTCAAGCAATCGTCAAAAGAGGATCCATAGATGGAAAAGTTGTCCATGAAAACCTCACAAATCTTTTCACAAAAGTCAGAGAATATTGCCATCATGCATCTTTGAAAGGTAGCAGGTGCATTACATAAACCAAAAGGCATACGTCTATAAGCAAAAGTACCAAAAGGGCATGTAAAAGTAGTCTTTGATTGATCCTTAGCCGACACACGTATTTGAGAGAAACCAGAATAACCATCTAGAAAGCAATAATGTGTATGTTGCATAATCTTTCTAGCATTTGATCAATAAAAGGTAAGGGGTAATGATCTTTCTTAGTAGCTTTATTTAATTTGCGGAAATCAATTACCATCCTATAACCTGTAATAATTCTTTGCGGGTTCAATTCATCTTTATCATTGGGAACAACAGTAATACCTCCCTTCTTAGGAACACAATGAACATGACTTACCCACTGACTATCAGCAACGGGATAATTATACCTGCCTCTAGAAGCTTTAGTATTTCCTTTCTTACCACTTCTTTCATCTTAGGATTAAGCCTTCGTTGATGATCACGAACCGGTTTGGCATCTTCTTCCAAATTTATTTTATGTTGACATAGAGTGGGACTAATGCCCTTAAGATCATCAAGAGTATATCCAATAGCAGCACGGTGCTTCTTCAGAGTTTTCAATAATCTCTCTTCTTCATGCTTTGAAAGGTTAGCACTAATAATAACATGATATATTTTCTTTTCATCAAGATAAGCATATTTAATATTATCAGGCAACGGTTTAAGCTCAAACACGGATCACCCTTGGGTGGAGGGGATCCCTAGGATTTCAACAGCAAATTGTGTTTGAGAATAGGTTCTGTTTAAAGAACACTTCATCTATTTCCCTTCTTTCATTCATAAACATATCATTTTCATGGTCTAGAAAATAATGTTCTAGAGGATCACTAGGAGGTACGGCAATAGAAGCAAGACCAATAATTTCAACCTTACTAGGCAATTCTTCTTCACGGTGTTGTTGACTAAACTTAGTGAAATTAAACTCATGAATCATATCATCCAAACCAATAGTAACAACATTTTTTTCGCAGTCTATCTTAGCATTAACAGTATTCAAGAAAGGTCTACCGAATATAATGGGACAAAATCTATCTTGTGGGGAGCTAAGAACAAGAAAATCAGCAGGATATTTAATTTTTCCACACAGGATTTCAACATCTCTAACAATTCCCACTGGCGATATGGTATCTCTATTGGCAAGTTTAATGGTGACATCAATATCTTCTAACTCAGCAGGTGCAATTTCATGCTTAATTTATTTATATAAGTCATAAGGTATAACACTAGCACTAGCACCCATATCACATAAGCCATGATAACAATGATCTCCTATTTTAACAGAAATAACAGGCACGCCTACCACAGGTCTATGTTTATCTTTAGCTCCAGGTTTAGCAATTCTAGCAGATTCACCACAGAATTGAATAACATGCCCATCAATATTATCAGACAAGAGATCTTTAACAATAGCAATATTAGGTTCTACTTTGACTTGCTCAGTAGGTGCATAAGTTCTAATATTGCTTTTACGACCCACAGTTGAAGCTTTAGCATGATCCTTTATTCTAACAGGGAAAGGTGGTTTCTCAACATAAGAGGTAGGAACAATAGGATCATTATAAGTGGCAGTCTTTTCTTCAACTTTAATAGGTGCAGCTACTTTTACTTCTATGGGAGGATGATATTTAAACCACTTCTCCTTGGGAGATCAACATAAGTAGCAAAAGATTCACGAAAGAAGCTACTATCTCGAGTCAAGTCCATATTTAGTGCTAAACTTACGGAAAATATCGGTATCCATAAAAGATTTAACACAATCAAACTTAGGTGTCATACCTGACTCCTTACCTTCGTCGAGGTCCCAATCTTCAGAGTTGCGTTTAATTCTATCCAATAAATTCCATCTGAATTCAATAGTCTTCATCATAAAAGAGCCAGCACAAGAAGTATCGAGCATGGTTTGCTTATTATGAAAAAGTCGAGCATAAAAACTTTGAATAATTATTTCTCTCGAGAGCTCACGATTGGGGCATGAATATAACATTGATTTAAGCCTCCCCCAAGCTTGAGCGATGCTTTCTACTTCGCGAGGCCAAAAATTATATATATAATTGCGATCACGATGAACAAGATGCATAGGATAATATTTTTGATGAAACTCCAATTTCAGTCTTTTGTAGTTCCATGATCTCGTATCATCACATAGCCTATACCATGTCAATGCATCTCCATTCAAAGATAAAGGGAAGGCCTTCTTCTCGACAACATCATCGGGTATACCAGCAAGCTTGAATAATCCACAAACCTCATCCACATATATTAAGTGTTCATCAGGATGCTTGGTTCCATCTCCTACAAAAGTATTAGCTAGCAGTTTTTCCATCATACCTGAAGGAACTTCAAAAGGAGTTACATTTTCAATAGGTTCAGTAGGTTCAGTAGGTTGAGGAGCAACTCTTTGCTCTACTGGACGAGGTGAAGATACCCCAAACAAGCCCCTCAGAGGATTACTTTCCATAGTAACAAGTGACAGTAAAATTCAGCACACTATATAAATTTTTCCTTACAGAATTCCACCTACCAAAGGCGCTTCACTCCCCGGCAACGGCGCTACAAAAGAGTCTTGATGACCCACAAGTATAGGGGATCTATCGTAGTCCTTTCGATAAGTAAGAGTGTCAAACAGAACGAGGAGCAGAAGGAAATGATAAGCGGTTTTCAGCAAGGTATTCTCTGCAATTACTGAAATAAGTGGTAATAGATAGTTTTGTGATAAGATAATTTGTAACGAGCAAAAAGTAACAAAAGTAAATAAAGTGCAGCAAGGTGGCCCGATCCTTTTTGTAGAAAGGGCAAGCCTGGAAAAACTATTATAATAGGAAAAGCGCTCCCGAGGACACATGTGAATATCGTCAAGATAGTTTTCATCACGTTCATATGATTCGCGTTCGGTACTTTGATAATTTAATATGTGGGTGGACCGGTGCTTGGGTGCTGTTTTTACTTGAACAAACATCCCACTTATGGTTAACCTCTATTGCAAGCATCCGCAACTAAAACAAAAGTATTAAGGTAAACCTAACCATAGCATGAAACAAGTGGATCCAAATCAGCCCCTTACGAAGCAACGCATAAACTAGGGTTTAAGCTTCTGTCACTCTAGCAACCCATCATCTACTTATTACTTCACAATGCCTTCATCTAGGCCCAAATAATGGTGAAGTGTTATGTAGTCGACGTTCACATAACACCACTAGAGGCTAGACAACATACATCTCATCAAAATATCGATTGAATACCAAATTCACATGACTACTAATAGCAAGACTTCTCCCATGTCCTCAGGAACAAACGTAACTACTCACAAAGCATATTCATGTTCATAATGAGAGGGGTATTAATATGCATATAGGATTTGAACATATGATCTTGCACCAAATAAACCAACTAGCATCAACTACAAGGAGTAATCAACACTACTAGCAACCTACTAGTACCAATCCCGGACTTAGAGACAAGAATTGAATACAAGAGATGAACTAGGGTTTTGAGAGGAGATGGTGCTGGTGAAGATGTTGATGGAGATTGCCCTCTCCCTATGAGAGGAGCGTTGGTGATGATGATGGCGATGATTTCCCCCTCCCGCAGGGAAGTTTCCCCGGTAGAATAGCTCTGCCGAAGCCCTAGATTAGTTCCGCCAAGGTTCCGCCTCGTGGCGGCGGAGTTTCGTCCCGAAAGGTTGCTTCTGATTTTTTTTCTCGACGAAAGACCTCATATAGCAGAAGATGGGCATCGAAGGGCCACCAGGGGGCCCACGAGGTAGGGGGCGCGCCCTAGGAGGGGGGCGCGCCCCCCACCCTCGTGGACAGGGTGTGGGCCCCCTAGCCTTCATCTTTGACGAGGATTTTTTTATTATTTATTGTAAGATATTCCGTGGAGTTTCAGGACTTTTGGAGTTGTGCAGAATATGTCTCTAATATTTGCTCCTTTTCCGGTATGAAATTCCAATTGCCGCATTCTCCTCCTTATGTAAACCTTGTAAAATAAGAGAGAATAGGCATAAGTATTGTGACATAACGTGTAATAACAGCCCATAATGCAATAAATATCGATATAAAAGCATGATGCAAAATGGATGTATCAACCAGCTGTAGAGCGTCAACTTGAATCTGTCAACAATCACTAGTGCAGGATGCTGCTAACGCGATACTACAATCAGAGACCCTTCGAAAAATTGTGTGCGATGCCATAATCGCAAACGGTGGTGTATGAAAACTGTCAGAAATGTATAAAACGTTTGCGATGACGGATGCATCAAACACGGTTCAGGTTTTAGTTGCGTGCGCGATGAAGGGCATACGGTTCAGTTCAATTAACTGTTTGTGATGAGGAGGAACAAAAGAAACGGGCAGCTAGATGAAGGCGTGTGCGATACACAGCATACGGTTCACATGGATGAACTGTGTGTGATTAGGCAACACAAAAGGAACGGGCAGCCAGATGAAGGCGTGTGCAATATACAACATACGATTCACTCGTATGAACTATTTGTGATTAGGCAAGAGAACAGAAATGGTTCAATATAACAAGATGTGTGTGATACGCGGCAAACAGGTCTGTAATCAGAAATGTGTGCGAAGACTGATAATAACGCAGACGATTGCTTCTAGTAAGACGTATGTGATATGCTCTGTCTACACAACATCTATTGGCCATTGTGGGACGGGCGGTCATTCGGGTATGCCATAAGGATGTGAACAGGCATTCCTATCAGCAAGGACTAACTGTTCCATCAGTAGCTCATGTAAGAAAACTATCAAGTTAAGTGTGCTCAGGCTGGAGCAGCCATCGGATGGGTGACTGGATGGGAAGTTGTGTCGATGTTAAATTAGGTGATGGGATGGGTCATTTCGGTCAAATGACCGAAATGCCCCATTCCCTCAGCTAATTTAACCTCGAGGTCCTTGTTTTTCTTAACACGCGTTAAAGAAGGTCTACCGCATTACTTTTTGACAATGTGCGATACGTGGCATACAATTGATCCATCTGACATTTTTGTGATGGAATAGGCCGTGTGTGTTGTGGGCAAAAGTTTGCTAGTATTCAACCGTTTGGGATTGATGAATTCATCACCGACGGGTTGTCGGGTTCCCTAGTGTGGTCTGTGTTCATCTGATCATCATCTACGACTTGTGCTAGCTCGATGCTAAGTTTCCATTAATTGATGGCATTTTATGAACATGCCACCGTTTCCCGCCATTTCCTCACCTGTTTCCCGCCACCCTGCTATATTGCTCATAGGGGGCGCACGACGCACAGAGGCGACAAGCGCAGCCTGTAGCACATCCACCTTTTTCCAAGCATGCCAACCCACCAAAGCGCCGCCTCTGCCATCAACCTCGTCGACGAGGAAAACGAGCAGGCACCACGGCCCATCGAGGCCGAGGCGCTCCCCGGCAACGCGATGGACGACGCCGTGATGCGCGTCATCGCCAGGGTTGAGCAGCCCTTTGGCGCATGGCGTTGAGCGCCGCGGATCAAGATAGGCATGTCAGCGCCGACAGGCTACAGTTCGCCGCACAACATGATCGATGGCGTGCCGCAGAGCAAGGTAGGCGCGTCCGCGCCGATAGGCTGCGGCTTGCTGCACGGCGAGACCGTTGGAGCGCCGCAGAGCGAGAGGCGCAGCACGCCACACAACAATAGCGGATCCATCACTGCTTGCTGCTGTGGACACGGCGTCGCAGCTGGGTACACGTCCCGTCAGTACCCCCATTCCTCGCCAGGAGTGGGCAGAGGCCCTCAGTGTCGTACTTGCACCAGAGGTCGGCCGCGCCGTACTTGCACCGGACGCCCGCCGCGCCGTTCGCGTGGGTGCCGCCATTCGCCTTGTCCGCGGCCCGCTGGATGCCAACGCGCTGGTCCGTAGGCTAGACCGCCTCCTTGGCCCAGGTGTCCACCTGGGCGCAGTAGAGGAACATGGCCGTCGCATCCTCGAGCTGGTGATCTCCGATGAAATAGCCAACTTGGAGCTCGAGATCGCGCTCCAGATGTACCGCGAGCTTGTCGACCGCTTGGACGAACGCCTGCACGAGTTCAGGCAGAGCCAAGATCTACCCTAGGCAAGGGCTGTTGGTCATGGTCTCATGGATGCATTTTATTTTGGAAAGTCCTTTCGACGTGGATAGCTATGTATTCACAGTAATCATAGTGTTGCTCTGTTTCAATGTGTGTACTCTGTTTTCCATTCTTATATGTTCTGTTTCATGTGTGTATATACGCTTTCCATTCTATATATGTGGATGCTAACAGCTAGATTCAAATGAGTATACAAAAACAGATAGAAAATGGAATTCATAATACATATAATAATTGTTCATTAGATCATCACATAATATATATATACTATCATCACATATACGTGATGATAGTTAACTACTAGGTACAATGATAAAATTGAAAACGAACAATACTAAAACTAATAATCCCTCCTAGGGCCAGTATTCCAGCAGCCCCTTGCCAGCAGCTCCCTGGTGCGCGGCGACTTCCCAGTGCGGAGGCGGTACTCCGACTCCTCCGCCTCGCAGCGCTTGACGTATCGATCTGCCTCTTGTTGGCGGACGCGCGCGGCCGATCTTGCCATTTCCTTGGGTGCCCACCGGAGCTCCTCGTCGGTGGCACGCTGGAGCTTATCGGCCCACCTCCACGCAGCGATGAGGCGCCTAGCGCCTATGACATTTCTCGTGAAGTACCTGTCTTCGTACACCTCCTCGGCACGATGATGCACCCGCCCCCAAAGCTCTGCCGCCTCCTTTTTCGAGGCGACATCACGGGCTTCACAGGCCGCCTGGTACCTGGCTTAATCCTTCGACATCTCCTTATTGAATGCCACTTGCCTGGCTTTCTCAGCCGCCGGCAGCGACTTCCACAGACAAAGATTGTACTGGTCCCAAAACCAATCCAAAGTCGGGGGGTCCGGCGCAACCTCGTCAGGCGGAGCATAGGGGTCCTCGTCGCTGCTAATCGAGTGAGCGTCCTCGGGGCGCGGCGACTCCTCGTCGGTGCGTGGGCAGACCGGCGGTGCCATGGCAGAGATTTGAGAGAGAGAGAGAGAGGGCGAGCGAGTGGAGGATGTAGATGAGAATGCAGGCGGGACAAAGTGAGCAAGGTAGTATTTATTGGCGGCTGGAATCTAGATCGATGGGGATAGTACACACGGTCGCCGGAATTTACGAGTACTGTAGTTTGAATTACACACAATTCCCGCTGTAAATCCGTGTGTGAACATAATAGCTGACGGTTTCCAATACAGAACCGTGTCTAATTAAAGATCCCCGCCAATCACCTACCAAACCTCGAGCCGCGAGATAGAGTGCCAATCGTGTGGGGGCCGGTTGTCTTGCCAAATCTTTAAATTTTCTTTTTTGAGCACCAGATGTTTACATCGTCTGATGATTTCTTAACTCGCACACAAGTACACAAAAATATGATTTTTCAAACTATTTTGGTTAGGCGTTGCATGTAGATGTAGTTCAAATTTGAATTACGTTCATTAAATGGTTAGAAAATCACTTAAATGTCTTTGAAAGGTCAAATGACCACTGAAAATTTCACAATTTTCACATGACAGTTGTATTAGTGCATGTTAAACGTAGGAAAAAAATGTGAAGGCCGTAAGAGGAAGCTATCTCCCGTCCGTCAGCAAACATGCATTGTTCCCTCTCGGAACCACGAACCTTCTAGTGAGTTGCTCCGGTTTGTGAGGGGTGCGTGTCCAAACTTTCGTCAAACAGGCCAATTTTTTTACCACATCATCTTGGTGGCATGACATTAAATCAAGCAAGGTTTCATGTTTTTCTGATCATTTTTTAATTTTTTGGAATTAAAATGCCATGGCATGCACTCCATGCATGTGCCCATGCCTTGACACCAATATGTTTGAAAATTCCTTCGAATTTACTACACATGGAATCAACTCGCACACAAGTACACAAAATATGATTTTTCAAACCGTTTTGGTTAGGCATTGCATGTAGATGTAGTTCAAATTTGAATTACGGTCATTAAATGGTTAGGAAATCACTTAAATGTCTTTAGAAGGTCAAATGACCCCTGAAATTTACCAAATTTTAACACGACAGTTGTATTAGTGCACATTAAACGTAGGAAAAAATTTGAAGGCCGTAAGAGGAAGCTATCTCCCGTTCGTCATCAAACATGCATTGTTACCTCTCGGAACCACGAACCTTCTAGCGAGTTGCTCCGTTTGTGAGGGGCGTGTGTCCAAACGTTCGTTAAACATGCCGATTTCTTTACCACATCATCTTGGTGGCATGACATTACATCAACCAAGGTTTCATGTGTTTCTGATCATTTTTCTATTTTTTGAATCAAAATTCCATGTCACTCCATGCATACGTATGCATGTGTCCATGTCGTGAGACCAATATGTTTGAAAATTCCTTCTAATTTACTGCACATGGAATTAACTCGCACAGAAGTACACAGATATGATTTTTCAAACCACTTTGGTTAGGCGTTGCATGTAGATGTAGTTCAAATTTGAATTACGGTCATTAAATGCTAGAAAATCACTTAAATGTCTTTGAAAGGTCAAATGACCCCGAGAATTTTCCAAAATTTCACATTACAGTTGTAGTAGTGCCCGTTAGACGTTGAAAAAATTTGAAGGCCGTAAGAGGAAGCTATCTCCCGTTCATCATCAAACATGTATTGTTCCCTCTCGGAACCACGAACCTTCTAGCGAGTTGCTCCGGTTTTGTGAGGGGTGTGTGTCCAAACTTTCGTCAAACATGCCAATTTCTTTACCACATCATCTTGGTGGCATGACATTAAATCAAGCAAGGTTTCATGTTTTGTTGATCATTTTTTAATTTTTTGGAATTAAAATGCCATGGCATGCACTCCATGCATGTGCCCATGCCTTGACACCAATATGTTTTAAAATTCCTTTGAATTTACTGCACATGGAATTAACTCGCACACAAGTAGACAAAAATATGATTTTCAAACCGTTATGGTTAGGCGTTGCATGTAGATGTAGTTCAAATGTGAATTACGGTCATTAAATGGTTAGAAAATCACTTTAATGTCTTTAAAAGGTCAAATGACCCCTGAAATTTACCAAATTTTCACATGACATTTGTATTAGTGCACGTTAAACGTAGGAAAAAATTTGAAGGCCGTCAGGGGAAGCTATCTCCCGTTCGTCATCACACATGCATTGTTCCCTCTTGGAACCACGGACCTTCTAGCGAGTTGCTCTGGTTTGTGAGGGGTGCGTGTCCAAACGTTCGTCAAACATGCCGATTTCTTTACCACATCATCTTGGTGGCATGACATTACATCAACCAAGATTTCATGTGTTTCTGATCATTTTTCTATTTTTTGAATGAAAATTCCATGTCATTCCATGCATACATATGCATGTGTCCATGTCGTGAGACCAATATGTTTGAAAATTCCTTCTAATTTACTGCACATGGAATTAACTCGCACAGAAGTACACAGATATGATTTTTCAAACCGTTTTGGTTAGGCATTGCATGTAGATGTAGTTCAAATTTGAATTACGGTCATTAAATGCTAGAAAATCACTTAAATGTCTTTGAAAGGTCAAGTGACCCTGAGAATTTTCCAAAATTTCACATTACAGTTGTAGTAGTGCCCGTTAGACGTTGAAAAAATTTGAAGGCCGTAAGGGGAAGCTATCTCCCGTTCATCATCAAACATGCATTGTTCCCTCTCGGAACCACGAACCTTCTAGCGAGTTGCTCCGGTTTTGTGAGGGGTGTGTGTCCAAACTTTCGTCAAACATGCCAATTTCTTTACCACATCATCTTGGTGGCATGACATTAAATCAAGCAAGGTTTCATGTTTTTTTGATCATTTTTTAATTTTTTGGAATTAAAATGCCATGGCATGCACTCCATACATGTGCCCATGCCTTGACATCAATATGTTTTAAAATTCCTTCGAATTTACTGCACATGGAATTAACTCGCACACAAGTACACAAAAATATGATTTTCAAACCGTTATGGTTAGGCGTTGCATGTAGATGTAGTTCAAATGTGAATTACGGTCATTAAATGGTTAGAAAATCACTTTAATGTCTTTAAAAGGTCAAATGACCCCTGAAATTTACCAAATTTTCACATGACATTTGTATTAGTGCACGTTAAACGTAGGAAAAAATTTGAAGGCCGTCAGAGGAAGCTATCTCCCGTTCGTCATCACACATGCATTGTTCCCTCTCGGAACCACGGACCTTCTAGCGAGTTGCTCTGGTTTGTGAGGGGTGCGTGTCCAAACGTTCGTCAAACATGCCAATTTGTTTACCACATCATCTTGGTGGCATGACATTACATCAACTAAGGTTTCATGTGTTTCTGATCATTTTTCTATTTTTTGAATTAAAATTCCATGTCATTCCATGCATACGTATGCATGTGTCCATGTCGTGAGACCAATATGTTTGAAAATTCCTTCTAATTTACTGCACATGGAATTAACTCACATACAAGTACACAGATATGATTTTTCAAACCATTTTGGTTAGGCGTTGCATGTAGATGTAGCTCAAATTTGAATTACGGTCATTAAATGGTTAGAAAATCACTTAAATGTCTTTAAAAGGTCAAATGACCCCTATAATTTTCCAAAATTTCACAATACAGTTGTGGTAGTGCACGTTAGACGTTGAAAAAATTGAAGGCCGTAAGAGGAAGCTATCTCCCGTTTGTCATCAAACATGCATTGTTCCCTCTCGAAACCACGAACCTTCTAGCGAGTTGCTCCGGTTTGTGAGGGGTGTGTGCCCCAACTTTCGTCAAACATGCCAATTTCTTTACCACATCATCTTGGTGGCATGACATTACATCAACCAAGGTCTCATGTGTTTCTGATATTTTTTTTGGAACTAAAATGCCATGCCACTCCATGCATACGTATTCATGCATATGTGTCCATGTCGTGATACAAATATGTTTGAAAATTCCTTCTAGTTTACTGCACATGGAATTAACTTGCACACAAGTACACAAATATGATTTTTCAAACCGTTTCGGTTACGCATTGCATGTAGATGCAGTTCAAATTTAATTACGGTCATTAAATGGCTAGAAAATCACTTAAATGTCTTTAATAGGTCAAAGGACCCCTAGAATTTTTAAAAATTTCACATTACAGTTGTAGTAGTGCATGTTAGACATAGAAAAATAATTGAAAGGCCGGAAGAGGAAGCTATCTCCCGTTCGTCATCAAGCATGCATTGTTCCCTCTCGGAACCACGAGCCTTCTAGTGAGTTGCTCCGGTTTGTGAGGGGTGTTTGTCCAAAGTTTGGTCAAACATGCCAATTTTTTTACCACGTCATCTTGGTGGCATGACATTACATCAACCAAGGTTTCATGTGTTTCTGATTTTTTTTAAATTTTTTGGAATTAAAATGCCATGTCACTCCATGCTTAATTGTGTCATAGCCGTTATACCAATATGTTTGAAAATTCCTTCCAATTTACTGCACATGGAATTAAATCGCACACAAGTCCATGAAATATGAGTTTTCAAACCGTTATGGTTAGTTGTTGCATGTACATGTAGTTCAAATTTCAATTACGGTCATTAAATGGCTAGAAAATCACTTAAATGTCTTAGAAGGTCAAATGACCCCTGGAATTTTCCAAAATTTGACATGACAGTTGTATTAGTACTACAAAATTTCTCGTTCATTCAAAACACCATCCGTTGGCACTTTATTCCAAATTAAGTCTTTCACAGCTAATAAAAATATCTACAACATCACACACGGTTGTTTTCTAGGAACCGCTTTGCGATGAAAATATCCGGGTCTATTTAAGTCTCCTCCTTAAGCTTCGCGGCAAATGCGCTCTAGTGCCGCAACCCCGAATCCACGAATCCCGATCCCCATTCCGCACCTTCTTGCAAATATGGCGTTGTGGAAACGCTTCGTGAAGGACCGTGACGATGGTCGTGTCCCCCGGCGTTGCCGCTGCGCCGAGAGCGCGGCCGCATACTCCGTGAGTGTTATCGTAGTTCTAAGTCTGACAGTAGAGTAGGGAGTAGGTAATGTAGATGCAAGATCTCAGCTATGGAGGAGTTGTACACGCAAGTTTTACGAGTTCAGGACCTTCTCGGAGGAAGTAACAGCCCTACGTTTGGGAGCCCGGAGGCGGTCATTGGATTATATGCGTGTGAGTTCTGAGGGTGCGAACCCTTGTCCTGCAGGAGGGTGGCTTATATAGAGGCATGACACCCAGCTCCCTCCGTTCTACGCAGGTTAAGTGTACATCAAGAGGGAGGCGTTACTGATAACGCCAATAGTAAAGTTACATAATGACCATAAAGCTATGACTTAATTCCCGACCGTTGCAGGATAGAGTGGCTTTAGATCTTCTGGTAGTCGAGTGATAGTCTTCACGGTCGAGTGACTTCAAGACTGCCGAGTGGAACATAGCTTCATGGTCGAGTGAATGATGATTCTTCTGGTTTTTTAAAGGATGTCCTTGGGGAGGGTATCTTGGACAGGTCCATGACCCTACCCTAGGTACATAGCTTCATCATTAGCCCCCGAATGGATAAGGGTTTGAGTGGGGAAGGAGTTGAGAACACTTCTGACTTGTTTTCCGTGTTACGAGTCTATCTTGTTCTGAATCAATGAACCGAGGTGACGATACCAACTTCTTTTTCAGTCGCCTTGATCTATTCCTAATTTTTTGTCGAGTGAACTTTTACTTGAAGAGCTCCAATTGATGATGTGGAGGAGATCTTCCGTATGACAAGTTGTTCTGATGTCTGCGGATTTCGCGGGATTCGAATTTTGGGAAGCGCGCGGGGCGGAGGAGGCCGCAGTAATCGGGCAGGATTAGGCAGGGCCGCCACGATTTCCGTGCCGCCTTTTTTGCCACGTATCGCGCGCGCGACTGTTGCGGGATTGGATAAGATTGCCCGGGCCTACAAGTCAGCCACTCGGAAGTAACCTCATATAAGGCGTCGGACCAGGGTTTTTGAACAGTGCGCTCTCATTTTTCTTCCTCTTCTTCAGAGTTCTCCGCCGCGCTTGCTTCCGCCCTAGTGCTGCCATCCCGTTCGTGATCCATTTGCGGCGATGGGGAAGGAGAAGACGGTGGCTCTCGAGCGCGTGAAGAAGGCGACGGCGAAGGCGAAGGGGAGGAAGTCTAGACGGGGCGGATGTTCCTTGAGGTCTGGCCTGCCGCCGGGCTGGATCCAGGGCGACTGGATTCGCTCGGCGATCAGCCAGGACGACATCGACGACCTGGTCGAAGGGGGACTGATTCCCCACGAATCGGCGCGGCTTCCAGGGAACGAGACCGAACCGCAGCCGCGAGAGGGTGAGTGCGTCCTCCTCGCCACTCACATTGACCGCGGGTTCTGCTTGCCTCCTCACACTTCCTTTCGAGGTTTCTTGGATTTTTTCAGGGCGCAACTCCATCATTTCACCCCAAACACCATTATGTACCTTGCTGCCTTCGTTTCTTTGTGTAAGAATTTCCTGGGCTGCCGACCCCACTGGGGCCTCTTCAAGCACATCTTCACATGCCGCTCCCAGTCGGTCAAAAAGTCAAATCCGAGTGACGAAAGAACTCATGTGATCCAAATGTGCGGGGGCCTCGGGATTCAGATGAGGGGTAAAATTTCTTTTCCAGCCATGATTCTTCCTGACTCGGTCCATGGGTGGCAGTCGACCTGGTTCTACTGCAAAGACCAGCCGATCCCAGGGCATTCGACTGGACTTCCCCCTTTTCTTTGGCCCGAGTGGCGAAACCCTCCCCTTTGAAGGTGATCCCGGAGGAGAAGGCACTAGTCAAGGTGCTGGTCGATCGAGTAGTTCAACTTGTCTATGATGGGGTGACTGGTATGGATTTGCTGGAAGTTTTCCTTCGGCGACGCATCCAACCGCTTCACGCTCATGACCATCCGATGTGGATGTATTTGGGCACTGATGACACCACTCGGACTCATCCGGAGGAAGTCGACGAGACCACGGTGGAGGGGTGGCTGATGAGTATCACAGGAAACAAAGACAACCCCAGGGGAGCCAGGAGAATTCCTCCACTCGACCAATCTTACGAACCAGACAAGGTCCAGTTATGAATTTCCGACTGCAATCTTGATTTATTCGCACAATTGTTTATGCTTTACCGACTGACTTTGTCTTGCTTGCTTACTTCCAAACTCTTACCAAAATGTACTCGATGCCCAACGGAGAGCAGGAGCAAGATCCGGAGGGCGAGGCAAGCGGAGGCGAAAGCGGCGAATGGCATTCTGACAGAGAGGGAGAGGGGGAGAGCGACGACTCGAGTGACGAAGAAGAGGTCGGCTCTCCTCCTCGCAGGGAAAGGCGATCCAAGCTTGCTCAAGATCTAACAAGCACCCGTGACAAGGTGACCGTTCCAACTGGGCAATCGTCAAAGTGTCCTCGGACATCCTCTCCAGCACCGACTGAAAAGGCTCCAAAGCAGACCAAAGTCGTCGCGTAGAAGACTCGGAAGGCGTTGCCAAAAATCAAGATTGACATTCATGTTGCCTCTACGTGAGTGTACTTCTTTCGCTTTTACTCGACGCCCTGCCCTGTTTATCTTTCCTTTGGTTTGATCGAATGAACCTTGGAATTGGCAGTGCCGCTACCTCTGGGACTTCAGCTTATAGAAACGAGGATGAGGAAATGGAAGACGCGGTCACCTCCATCCCGGGTACAATCTTTGTTATTCTGTTGTCCTTTTGTCGACTGGACTATGATATATTCGATCGGGCGATAAAATGTTGGCGACTGAAATTTTTGTAGCTCCCAACGTTATTGACCTCCCCGACGATAATGATGACGAGACGCAGAGGCCCTTGGGGAGGAGAAACAGGAAAGCGTCCGCTGGCAAGACAACTCTGTCGACGCCCGTGGCGGGACTGGTAGTTCAGGACGCTGGTGACGCGAATCGGACTTCTGTTTCTCTCGCCATACCGATGTCGAGTGCTCGACCTTCTGCGTCAGTCGCGCGTACTCCTGCCGATCCACCTTCAGTTTTTGCTACACATCACGTCCCAGAAGACGAAGTGGGTGCTACCAAAGAAGCTATACGCCAGGCAGGCATCATGATGGAGAAGATGAAGATGGTGCGGGATGCTAGCCAGGCTGCTTATGATTTCAGCTCCACTCTCCTGAGCAACGTTCAGGTTCGCAGCTAGTCGACTGTCTCTCTTGACTTGTTTTTTAAGGATATGGTACCTGAAAACTCTCTTTCCAAGGATCTTTGCTTCTGTACACCCACCGGGTGTTTCGATTTGTCATTGAGCAAATTCGTACTTGGAGCTGAATCTGATGTTGTCGATTGAATTTTTTGGACTAGTGGGGGCACGCTGAGTGCACCCATTGGGTGTAGTCCCCGAGACTATGGTGGACTGTGGGCAGTCGACTATAGTCTTGAATTTTGAATTTCTTCACACGGTCTGAGCAGGTCATGCCGAGTGGATTTCTTGAACCAGTGGGGGCACGCTGAGTGCACCCACAGGGTGTAGTCCCCGAGACCATGGTCGACTGCTGGCAGTCGACTACGGTCTGGAGAACCTGTTTGTTGTTATCTCTCTTTTCTCTTTTTTTTGCACTTGCGCTGAAGGAAGATCTTGCCGATTGTAAACTGAATCAGTGGGGGCACGCTAAGTGCACCCACTGGGTGTAGTCCCCGAGACTACTGTTGGATGTTTGATTCGGCAGTAGTCTTAGAATTTGTTGGCTTTATCCTTTTATATCTCTGAAATAACCACTCTTTTAACTAGTCGACTAACTCATTCCTTGTTTGCAGAAATCTTGTGATCTTGGAGCTCGCTTTGCTGACTTGGAGAAACAGCAGATTCAGCTCAACCTTGACATGGAGTTGGCCAAGACAGAACTGCAAAAGCCAACGATGACGCCAATGGTAAGAAATTCCGCTCTGGATTGTCTTCGATCTGGTTTGTCGACTGGATGTCATTCTGCTCTTTCTGAATCAAGCATTCTTTCTTTTCAGAGAAACTGAACCAGGCTCTGGCCAAAAAGGATCAAGATCTGGCTGCCGCACAGAAGAAGGTCGACGACAAAACTGCTCTGGCTGAACAAAAGCTGGCTTCAGTCGGCAAACTGGAGGAAGAAAACGCCAAGATAAAATCTGCCCTGGACGAAGCCAACAAGGAAGTAACCCGCTTGAAGAAGGACAAGGTCAATCTGAATGAGAGATGGAAGGCGTTGCTCGCAGGAGGGATGGTCTGGAAAGCTATCTGAGGAGCCTTGCCAAGAAGCTGTTCATCAAGCTTGAAGGTATATATTCTGTTCCGACTGGTTTATCTTTATCGACTCGGCATATGACTATTGACTCATCCTCGGATTGTGCACGCAGAGTTTTGCCGAGATTTCGAGGAGGAGACCGGGCGAATTGAATCAAGATTGGACCCCATCAATTCCCCCGTGAAAGATGAAGCTGCTATGAACTTGCTCCGACTGGAATCCCGCATCGACGGTGTTGTTGATTATCTTGCCCGACTGAAGGTCGCAATGTCCCGGATCGACACAGCACTCTGGCTAGGGGCAACGCTCTCGAATGGTCTCGAGTCTCTGATGACTCGACTTAACGAGATCCCAGGTCGAGTGCAGGAGTGGAAAAAGTCTTCTACCCGGTGCGGTGCTGATGTGGCTCTATCTTTGGTTCACGTCCACTGCAAGGAGGCGCGAGAAGAGAAGCTGGCGGCTATCAAGGTCGCCAATACCAAGAATCATGACTTCCAATCCTTCATGGAGACTTTCATTGCCGCAGCCACTCGGATTGCCGATGGCATTGACCTGGATGAATTCGTCAAGCCTGCCAGCCCTCCTCCTGCGGAGTGAAAAACTTTTATGCCTGACCTTAAATTTGCCTCGGGATGCCGAGTGGTTTCTGCAAGCGTTAAACTCTTTCGGGCTGAGTGCCCGAGTACTTCTGCGGTCTTGAACTTTTAGGGTTCGTCTGGAATTGATTTATCTCAGGATACGCCTGCGATTTCTTTTGGAATTTGTTCTACGTTTGGAGACCTCAATCGACCTGCGCCTTGTCGTCCTTGCAGACAAGGATGGAGTGCGCGTCGTATTTGTGGCGTAGCTCCAAAGGAGAAGGTTGCAGTTGACCTGCACCTCATTGTGACGCCCTCGGTTCAATCGTACACTAATCATGCATGCAAATGTGTACGATCAAGATCAAGGACTCACGGGAAGATATCACAACACAACTCTAGACACAAATTAAAATAAAACAAGCTTTATATTACAAGCCAGGGGCCTCGAGGGCTCGAATACATAAGCTCAAATACACAAGAGTCGTGAAGCAACAATATCTGAGTACGAGACATGAGTTAGACAAGTTTGCCTTAAGAAGGCTAGCACAAAGCAACATCGATCGAAAAGGCAAGGCCTCCCGCCTGGAGCCTCCTAACTCCTCCTGGTCATAAATCGGTCTCCACGTAGTAGTAGGCATCGGCGGTGGCATCTGCTCTGGGCTCCGTGATCTGGTTGCATCAACCGGAAAGAAGAAGAAAGGGGAAAAGGGGAGCAAAGCAACCGTGAGTACTCATCCAAAGTACTCGCAAGCAAGGATCTACACTACATATGCAACATTATCAAAGGAAGGTCAGTATATGTGGTGGGCTGCGTGAAATGCGAGAATAGAGAGAAGGCCTAGTCCTATCGAACACTAGCATCTTCCGAAACCACCATCTTGCAGCAAATAGGAGGAAATAGAGTAGCGCAAAGTAAGGTAGAAGTAGTGTTATCAACCTCGCCGGAGATCCTTTCTCGACTCCTGCGAGAAAAAATCCGAGCCATACTATCCAGATTATCATCACAATCCAATTCTCATCGCAATCCATTGCTCATATCCATGTCTCATCTCAAGTATCCAGTTCTAGTTGTATCGATCGGGATACAACCCAAGTGTCCGTTCTGATGGGGACAAGGCTATCGATAGATGTTTTCTTCCCTGCAGGGTGCACCAACTTACCCACCACGCCGCTTAACTCCGGTCGGACACACTTTCCGTGGTCATGCCCGCCTCGGCCAAACAATACGCCGCAACCCGACCTAGGCTTAATAGAGAGGCCAGCACGCCGGACTAAACCTATGCCCCGTGGGTCATGGGCCATCTCCCGGGAACTCCTGACGTTGCGTGGATGGCGGTGAGCAGACCTAGCTACCTCCTTCAACAAGGCAGCGCTTATGCAGTCCAACCCGGCGCGCCACTCGATCGCCGACGTCTATTAAGCCGGCTGATGTATACGACCTTGAACGCCCATACTATGCCCACGTGATGGTTAGTGCTATCGGGCCGAGGCCCTCGGATCAAATATCCAAATCGTAGTGGATTAGGAACGCGGTAACAAGCGAGACTCACGAAAGATGTGACCCGTTGCCTGCCTCGAGGACTTGCGGCAAGGGCTAGGAATGCCCGCCACGCCTCGTAATTATCTCGCGGGCACCTTCCGTGTCCGCCTGACTCCACATCACTGCAATTAAGCTCGCGCAGTACCCTCGGGGCCAACCCGTCTTTAGTAACAGGTCCATGCAAAGTCATAGTAACCATAGTAAGCGTAAGCGCCTAAACATCAAGGGAAAACCGAGGAATCACCCCGTGAATTCCACTCGATGTAGTCATCAAGGTGAACGTAAGAGGATTCACCCTCGAGGTCCACACTTGAGGGGTTGCATGATGAGTCGTGTCGAAGTGGTTAAAGAGGAAATCACCCTCGATGACCATGACCGAATAACTACACTACAGGGTTAACATCAGAAGTGCTGATGAGGTCTCACCCTCGGCACTCGATAGTAACCTAGTAGTGTCAAGCAACTAAGGGGAAGTGATGTGCGGTGCGGGCCTGGTCTTGATCCCGCTGATCGGGTCTTCAATGATGAAGCAGGGCAATAAGGACAAGGTGGGGTCAGCGATGGGTCACCAACCAACCTATACTAAGCGATTTAGGATAAGCGGTAAGGAACAACGGCGGATACAAAAGCGGGCTATGCATCGTAATAGGAGCAAACAATAACAAGAGCAAAATCTAATGCAAGCATGAGAGCATGGAATGTGCTATCTGGGATGATCAAAGGGGGCTTGCCTGGTTGCTCGGCAAGGAGGGGTCGTCGTCGGCGTAGTCGATCACAGGGCATCGCAGCGGTCTCGAGGTCTACCGGAGAAGAAGAGGGGAGAAACAGTAAATACACACAAACATAAGCATAACAAGACAATAAGCGGTGCTAGAGGTGTTCTAACGCAGCGCTAGGCGATACTGGCGAAGAAGGATAACATCCGGGAAAGTTTTCCCGGTTCCGGACGTTTGTCAGACAGATGAACCGGAGGGGAAAAGTTGCATGTTTGCTATGCTAGGGACGTGTGACAGACGAACGGAGGGCATATCCGGATTTGTCTCGTCGTTCTGAGCAACTTTCATGTACAAAGTTTTTCCATGCGAGCTATGGATTATTTTATATTAATTTTTAAAGATTTTAAATCATTTTCTAGAAATCAGCATAATTAAATTAATTCAGAAATAGCAATTGTGATGTCAGCATGACATCAGCATGATGTCAGCAGAACCAAAGGTTGACTAGGTCAACCCTCCAGGTGGGTCCCGCATGTCATTGACTGATAACTAACTAACTAAATTAATTAATTTAATTAGTAGATTAGTCAGGTTAATTAAATGATTAATTAGTCTAATCAGGATTAATTAATTAATTAATTAACGAATTTAATTATTAATTATTAATTATTATTTATTACTAATATTTATTTATATTTTGTTGTTTTTTATATATAAACGTTAGGTCGTGGGCCCCAAGTGTCATAGGGCCATGGGGGCATGGCCCATTGGTCATCGCCCATAGGCCAAAGTTTGCTTTCAGGCGCCACTGGCGCAACGGGCGCCGTCGTCGGGTGTCCGCCCGAACGGGACTAGGGCGAGGGGCGCAGCGGAAGGACAAGGCGGCGCATGGCGAGGATCCAGCCAAGGGGATTGCAGGTGGCCGTAGTGGCGCGGCAGAGGACGCGCTTCTGTGGGGTCATGGGGCATGGACGGGCGGTGCAGCAGCAGCAGAGAGCATGGGCGAAGTCTGGCTCATGGGCACGGGAGGAGGAGGACCGGGCAAGGGCGACGACGGGAGGGTGTGGGAGGCACGCAAGCCTGTGCAAGCGAAAGGCTTGGGGAGGGAGGAACGTGCAGGGGAGGGGAAGCTCACATCGCGGAGCAGGGAACGGGGCAGTGTGCTCGGGGAGGTCGGGGACGACCGGGTGACGGGGAGGAGGCGCGTGGAGCTCCGGGCGGCGGCGGATCGGTCCGGCGAGTCGGGGAGGGGACGAGGAGGCCACGGCGAGGTTGAGGTCGGTAGGCCAGCTCCGGCGATGTGCGGCGATGGAGTCGGGGCGGATCCCCTCGATCCAGATCAAGAGGAGGCAGAGGGAGTCCAGCGGGGAGGGCGGTGAGGTGGTGACGGTATGCGGCGGCGGCCTGCGTTGACGACGTCCGGCGAGGACGAGCGACGAAGAAGGGAAGGCGGCATGGCGACGGTGTCGCTCGGGCGGGGCGAGCAGAGGAGGTCGCAGCACGGGGGAGAGGAAGGAGAGGCGGCTAGGGTTCGCCCGGGGAAAAGAGGGGGGCTTGGGGGTAGTGGGTGGCTAGGGTTCCGGGGGAAGGGAGAGAGCACGCAGGCGCGACCTCTTATCCACTCGCCGACGCCGTCGAGCTGGTCCGGCGGGGCGCCCCCTGTAGCGACCCCAGTCGGGGGAACAGGAGGTCGACCGAGGGAGAGGGAGTGGGTCGGGCGAGTTGGCTGGCTCGCCTGTGGTGTTCCTTTTCCTTCTTTTTGGCATTTCTATTCCTTTCTCTTTTACTGAGAATGCTTTGCAAAATTTTGGAGCTGTCAAAAAGGATTCTGTAAAATGTGGGACTTGGCCACATAATTACAATGAAATGTTTTACACAGCCACAAAAGTTTGGAAGAAATTTGAATTAGATGGAATTTGCAAAAGATGGAAAAACAATTAATTTCATCGAGTTGGCACTGCTTTTAATTTGCTATAGTCCATCTTAGCTTGAGGTGATGTTGTTTTCCTTAACAATCATTTGTTATGGAATTTTTACTAAACGATGGACTATTTTGCAGCAACTTTTGTGCAACTTGAAAAATCACTTGCAAATTGAATTTGATTCCAAAGTGGAATTTCAAATGAGATTTGAATCAAAGGTGATTAAGCACTGTTTGGAAAAATGATTAGCTTAATCACAGTGGGTTACTGTAGCATGACACCGGGGGTGTTACAAATCTCCTCCACTACAAGAAATCTCGTCCCGAGATTTAAGAGGTGGAGTAAGGGGGGAAGACTCGGGAAGGACAGAGCTCAACACAAGATAGGTACGTGGGGACTATGTGAGTGGACGTGGCATAGAGGCATCTCTCAATTTGAAATTCAAGAAAGTCATCGAGAGTAAGGTGAGGTGCAATAAGAAGCTTCAACCTGGTAGACAACCGTTTGTTGCCTGAAACAAGGGGGGTGAAAAGGGGTTCAGAGCAATGGTAATAACTATCGCGTCTGATACCAGAATAGATCGCCTCTCGGAAGGCGGCTCGGGATTTTCATATGAAGCCAAGTGTGAGAATTAACCTTGGAAACAAGGGTGTACAGGAGAGTCAGGTTTCGATCTTGTGGAACTGTGGGTTATGGGTCCACCATGTGGGTTAAAAGTAGAAAGGGGGCCGATAGAAAGGCATGTCAGATGATAGACTATCAGTCATGTTGTCAACAACGTTGATACCAAGGGCGAGGGACGAAGAGAACTATTTTCCTGCTCGTTATACGAGGCGGACTAATAGGCAAAGTTCTTGTCCATTGGTGGTTACCGAATGTCATCAACAATAGTAACAGGGTCTTACTAACAGAGTTGTACACCGAGGTGCTTACTTAAGCAGGGATTTATCTCTGCTCAGACAAGTTAGATGACAAGAAAGGTGAAACAAAACAATGGAAAGGAAAATGTGATTATTATGATAATCAGACCAATGGAAAGGAAAGAAGTTTATACCCAAGTGTCAGAGTATAACTTTCCCAAGGAAAGGCAGAGCATGATAGGGCTCCAAGTATTAAGCCGTTTAGACAAAGGGGCAAGGAATTTATGAGGTTTACCCATACAATGGTGTTTGGATAATTGATCAAGAACAGTTAGCATTGCGCTCCCAATGTTCTTGTTGATGATCGGAGTACCACACACATGCTTTGGGATAGAGTTGACATGGTCATCGGGGAAAGGTCAAACTTCGGATACACAAAGGATCCATCGGAACAACTTATAAAATAAGTCATACAATTTTAGCAAGGAAAAGATGAGGATGGGGCCCACGGGCTCAACAACAATTCGTCGAGGGGGCCAGGATGGTATTTCTCATCATGAATCCGGTTGATATTCTAGAAAAGTTTGGAATGATGATGATGATCACGACACATTTGTCGAGAGGTTTCATGAAGATGTAATCGATCAACGACGACATTAAGCAAAAGAAAAGATGAAGCGTAAGGTTATTTGAACCACGAGTACGACACAAACTCGAAAGCAAGCTTGTTGTTCATGGCAAAATGGTATGACGAGGAAGATCGACATAAGCTTAGCTCGTCGTCGAAAATTGTGCTCCGGAAAGGACCTGGTAGCAAAGTTAAAATTAGCATGATAATGATTTAGTCGATCAGGCTAGGAATGAGATGATGGAGTATCACTCCAATTAAGAATTTACAAGAGGTAGTGCAATGACACAATATCCTCGAGATAACAGGGGGCAATACTCGAGGTAGATCAAAATAGAGATTGGACAGATGAAATGATCTGCAGAAGAAAAGTATTTTAACTTGTCCGGGAAATGGAATCAAGGAGAAAAAATATGGTCGGAACCACGATTGCAAAGAATCGATTTACAGATGCAAGATGAGCTCATACCAAGGGAGCATTTGATTATAAGAGAAGCTTCCATGATAAGATCTACATCGTTTCTATGGGCATGAACACAAAGTTCAAGGTTGACTCCCACTTCTTCAATGCATAACCTTTCATTCACTTCTCGTTTTCGAAGAAATTGTAGCGCAGAAAAAATTATCTGGCGATGTACCAGAAGAGTAAGGCTCGTGAGAACTTTTGGGTTCACACGGATTATGGAAGGCATAAGTTCAACCCGTCGGGGCATCTTAGGAACATTTGCAAAAACTTCAGAGGTAATTAACTCAAGCTCGGAAGCGAGCATGGTTGACAAAAGGAGAGGATACAATTACCAAAGGTGTTATGTATCCGGGAAAGAACGCCACGAGATTCTTTGAATATGAAGGACCTTTGCCGATGATAATCCAATAATGGATCCGGAGATTCACGACAGAGTTGATGTGAGCATCGTAATCAATCAGATGAAGAAGGCGATGCAAAGGCATCAGCTTATAGAAATGTCTGAATGATTCGATGGTTGGCTACACAGGAATTATGATTTCAAGACGAAGGATCAGAAGTAGAGGCTCTGATCAAAAGATGAGTAAGTTGTATAGACTTAGAGGTGCACCCGATCAAATCTTGATTGGGCAAGAACCAGCTCATCTTTGGAAGGATGTCTGGGCCGGAAAGAAAATTTCCAAGGATTAATTGATGATCGTATGCATTCACACACATGCTGAATCAACAGGATCCGAATGTTAATCACAAAGGATTTTAATGAATATCGCTAGACAAATGGAATTAACCACAAAGCAAGTATGCAAGAATTCCAAGAGCAATAGGTTGTAGAGGATTTTCGGAAGATCATATAGTATTTCAAAGAATTTTGAGAATCACACGAACAACTGAGGATGAACGGATCCTCGGTGAGTGTGAGGAATTATTCGAAGGGGAGTATTCATGGGGCAAAGAACTGCAAGGCAGTAAGCTCAAAGGATTCTCGAAACAATAGAGAATTTTGAGCCATCTTGTAATAACAAGAGCATCGAGGAATGATTGTATGAATGGCAAGTGTATGTAGTTTTCCATAGGGGTTGACGGTGGAAGGGAATCGCAAAAGTGATGAGCACAAGTTCTCGGCTTAACATCGGAGAGTATCTTCAAGGCTTCGGGGAGCAAAGCGATCATCCGGAAGGAAGGGCTCTCCGGAGGAAGTCATTGCGAGAACCTAGCGTTAGAGTTAGTAAAATCGCTTAACCCGAATATAAGAGATCGAGAATCCCATAGTATAGACGAGGAATAAAAGATCCTAATACCACCCAATGGCGACGTGGGCCCGTAAGCCACACAGCTAATGTTAGTAAAAGTTTTTCAGTGACTAGACTCAACTTCGGCCAAGGAGTTGGAAAGGGGGCTACCTACAGGTAGCCGGCTCGATATTAACTTCAGACGCCTCGATTCAATCGTACACTAATCATGCACGCAAATGTGTACGATCAAGATCGAGGACTCACGGGAAGATATCACAACACAACTCTAGACACGAATTAAAATAAAACAAGCTTTATATTACAAGCCAGGGGCCTCGAGGGCTCGAATACATAAGCTCGAATACACAAGAGTCAGCGGAAGCAAAAATATCTGAGTATAGACATGAGTTAGACAAGTTTGCCTTAAGAAGGCTAGCACAAAGCAACATCGATCGAAAAGGCAAGGCCTCCTGCCTGGGAGCCTCCTAACTCCTCCTGGTCATCGTCGGTCTCCACGTAGTAGTAGGCATCGGCGGTGGCATCTGGCTCCTGGGCTCCACATCTGGTTGCATCAACCGGAAAGAAGAAGAAAGGGGGAAAAGGGGGAGCAAAGCAACCGTGAGTACTCATCCAAAGTACTCGCAAGCAAGGATCTACACTACATATGCAACATTATCAAAGGAAGGCTGTATATGTGGACTGGCTGCAGAAATGCTTAATAGAGAGAAGGCCTAGTCCTATCAAGACTAGCATCTTCCGAAACCACCATCTTGCAGCAAATAGGAGGAAATAGAGTAAGCAAAGTAAGGTAGAAGTAGTGTTATCAACCTTGGCCGAGATCCTCTCTCGACTCCTTGCGAGAAAGAAATCCCGAGCCATACTATCCAGCTTATCATCACAATCCAATTCTCATCGCAATCCATTGCTCATATGCATGTCTCATCTCAAGTATCCAGATTCTAGTTGTATCGATCGGGATACAACTCCAAGTGTCCGCTATCAGAGGACAGGCTATCGATAGATGTTTTCTTCACCGCAGGGTGCACCAACTTACCCACCACGCCGCTAACTCCGCCGACACACACTTTCTGTGGTCATGCCCGCCTCGCCAAACAATACGCCGCAACCCGACCTAGGCTTAATAGAGAGGCCAACACGCCGGACTAAACCTATGCCCCAGGGGTCATGGGCCATCTCCCAGGAACTCCTCAAGACGCTATGGCGGCCGGTGAGCAGACCTAGCTACCTCCTTCAACAAGGCAGCGCCACGCAGTCCAACCCGCGCGCGCCGCCATCATCGACATCTATTAAGCTTCGGCTGATGTATACGACGCAGAACACCCATACTATGCCCATGTGATGGTTAGTATCACGCCAGAGGCCCGTCGGATCAAATATCCAAATCGTAGTGGATTAGGAACGCGCGGTAACAAGCAGAGACTCACGAAAGATGTGACCCCGTTGCCCCGTCTCGAGGACTTGCGGCAAGGGCTAGGAATGCCCGGCCACGCCTCGTAATTATCTCGCGGGCACCTTCCAGGTCCGCCCGACTCCACATCACTCGTAATTAAGCTCGCGCGGGTACCCCTCAGGGCCAACCCGTCTTTAGTAACAGGGTCCAGTGCAAAGTCATAGTAACCATAGTAACTATGCGTCTAAACATCAAGGGGAAAACCCGAGGAATCACCCCTGGTGAATTCCACTCGATGTAGTCATCAAGGTGAACGTAAGAGGATTCACCCTGAGGTCCACACTTGAGGGGTTGCACGACAGAGTCGTATTAGAGGTGGTTAAAGAGGAAATCACCCTCGATGACCACGACCGAATAACTACACTACAGGGTTAACATCAGAAGTGCTGATGAGGTCTCACCCTCGGCACTCGATAGTAACCTAGTAGTGTCAAGCAACTAAGGGGAAGTGATGTGCGGTGCCGGGCCTGGTCTTCGATCCCGTTGATCGGGTCTTCAATGATGAAGCAGGGGCAACAAGGACAAGGTGGGGGTCACTGATGGGTCACTAACCAACCTATACTAAGCAGTTTAGGATAAGAAGGTAAGGAACAACAGCGGATACAAAAGCAGGCTATGCATCATAATAGGAGCAAACAATAACAGTAGCAAAATCTAATGCAAGCATGAGAGCATGGAATGGGCGATATTGGGATGATCAAAGGGGGGGGCTTGCCTAGTTGCTCCTGCAAGGAGGGGTCGTCGTCGACGTAGTCGATCACAGGGGCATCAGCAGCGGTCTCGAGGTCTACCGGAGAAGAAGAGGGGGGAGAAACAGTAAATACACACAAACATAAGCATAACAAGACAATAGGCGGTGCTAGAGGTGTTCTAACGCAGCGCTAGGCGATACTGGCGAAGAAGGATAACATCCGGAAAGTTTTCCTGTTAGGACGCTTGTCGATGTGATGAACCGGAGGGGAAAAGTTGCATGTTTGCTATGCTAGGGACGTGTGCTAGATGAACGGAGGGCGTATCCGGATTCGTCTCGTCGTTCTGAGCAACTTTCATGCACAAAGTTTTTCCATCCGAGCTACGGATTATTTTATATTAATTTTTAAAGATTTTAAATCATTTTCTAGAAATCAGCATAATTAAATTAATTCAGAAATAGCAATTATGATGTCAGCATCACATCAGCATGATGTCAGCAGAACCAAAGGTTGACTAGGTCAACCCTGCAGGTGGGACCCGCATGTCATTGAGTGATAACTAACTAACTAAATTAATTAATTTAATTAGTAGATTAGTCAGGTTAATTAAATGATTAATTAGTCTAATTAGGATTAATTAATTAATTAATTAATTAATTTAATTATTAATTATTAATTATTATTTATTACTAATATTTATTTAAATTTTGTTGTTTTTTAATATAAAAACGTTCTGGGGCCGTGGGCCCCAAGTGTCATAGGGCCACGGGGGGGCACTGGCCCATTGGTCATTGGCCCATAGGCCAAAGTGGATCGGGCGCCACGTGCGCAACGAAGCGTCGGCGTCGGCGCCCGCCTCAACGGGATCGGGCGAGGGGGCATGACGGCAGGCTGCCATGGGCGCGGGCGAGGCTCCGGCCAAGGGGGAGTGGAGGTGGCCGTAGTGGCGCGGCAGAGGACGCAAGGCTCTGTGGGGGTCGCGGCGCTATGACGGGCGGGCATGTATAATGCAGGAGAGCCGCGGCGAGTGCGGCTCATGGCACGGGAGGAGGAGGACCGGGCGCTGCGGGCGACGACGGAGGGGTGGGGAGGCGCAAGACGCGCAAGCGCGAGGGCGCGGGGGAGAACGCAGGGAGGGGAAGCTCACATCGCGGAGCAGTGGAACGGGCAGTGTGCTCGGGAGGTCGGGACGACCGGGCGACGGGAGGAGGCGCGGAGTCTGGGAGCGGCGGCGGATCGGGTCCGCGAGTCGGGAGGGGACGAGGAGGCCACGGCGAGGTCGAGGTCGGCAGCCAGCCCGCGCAAAGGGCGGTGGAGTTGGCGGATCCTCGATCCAGATCGAGAGGAGGCAGAGGGAGTCCGGCGGGGAGGGCGGCGAGGTGGTGACGGTATGCGGTGGCGGCCTGCGTTGACGGCGTCCGGTGAGGACAAGCGACGAAGAAGGGAAGGCGGCATGGCGACGGTGTCGCTCGGGCGGGGCGAGCAGAGGAGGTCGCAGCACGGGGGAGAGGAAGGAGAGGCGGCTAGGGTTCGCCTGGGAAAAGAGGGGGGAGGCTTGGGGGTAGTGGGTGGCTAGGGTTCCGGGAAGGAGAGAGCACGCAGCGCGCCTCTTATCCAATCGCGACGCCGCCGAGCTGGTCCGAGGCGCCCAGAGCGACTCCCACTGGGGAACAGGAGGTCGACCGAGGAGGGGAGTTGGTCGGGCCATTGGCTGGCTCTGCCTGTGGTGTTCCTTTTCCTTCTTTTTTGGCATTTCTATTTCCTTTCTCTTTTTATGTATCGCTTTGCAAATTTTTGGAGCTGTCAAAAGGATTCTCAGTAAAATGTGGGACTTGGCCACATAATTACAATGAAATGTTTTACACAGCCACAAAAGTTTGGAAGAAATTTGAATTAGATGGAATTTGCAAAAAGATGGAAAAACAATTAATTTGCTGAGTTGGCACTGTTTTAATTTGCTATAGTCCATCTTAGCTTGGAGGTGATGTTGTTTTCCTTAACAATCATTTGTTATGGAATTTTTACTAAATGATGGACTATTTTGCAGCAACTTTTGTGCAACTTGAAAAATCACTTGCAAATTGAATTTGATTCCAAAGTGGAATTTCAAATGAGATTTGAATCAAAGGTGATTAAGCACTGTTTGGAAAAATGATTAGCTTAATCACAGTGGGTTACTGTAGCATGACACGGGGGGTGTTACACTCGTTGTCCTTGCGGATAGGGATGGAGCGCATATTGCATTTGTGGCGTAGCTCCGAAGGAGAAGATTGTAGTCGACCTGCACCTCGTCGTCCTTGCGGATAGGGATATGTTTTGAACTTAGGCGAGTACTGTACTGCAGCTAAGCCCCCGAGTGGGAGGATTGCTCACCACTCGGTAGGATTTTTTAAACTTAGGCGAGTACTGGACTGCAGCTAAGCCCTCGAGTGGGAGGATTGCTCACCACTCGGTAGGATTTTTTTAAACTTAGGAGAGTACTGGACTGCAGCTAAGCCCCCGAGTGGGAGGATTGCGCACCACTCGGTAGGATTTTTAAAACTTAGGCGAGTAGTGGACTGCAGCTAAGCCCCCCGAGTGGGAGGATTGCTCACCACTCGGTAGGATTTTGTAAACTTAGGCGTAGCATCGACTGCAGCTAAGCCCCCGAGTGGGAGGATTGATCACCACTCGGTAGGATTTTGTAAACTTAGGCGAGTACTGGACTGCAGCTAAGCCCCCGAGTGGGAGTATTGCTCACCACTCGGTAGGATTTTTTAAACTTAGGCGAGTTCTTAGGCTGCAGCTAAGCCCCCGACTGAGAGGATTGCTCACCACTCGGTAGGATTTTTTAAAATTAGGCGAGTACTGGACTGCAGCTAAGCCCCCGAGTGAGAGGATTGCTCACCACTCGGTAGGATTTTTTAAACTTAGGCGAGTACTGGACTGCAGCTAAGCCCCCGAGTGAGAGGCTTGCTCATCACTCGGCAGGATTTTTTAAACTTAGGCTAGTATCGGATCTCAGCTAAGCCCCGAGTGAGAGACTTGCTCATCACTCGGTAGGATTTTTAAACTTAGGCTAGCATGGATCAGAAGCTAAGCCCCGAGTGAGAGGCTTGCTCATCACTCGGTAGTTTTTTTAAACTTAGGCGTAGCACTCGGACTGCAGCTAAGCCCCCGAGTGAGAGGCTTGCTCATCACTTGGTAGGATTTTTCTAAACTTAGGCGAAACGGATTCGCAGCTAAGCCCCCGAGTGAGAGGCTTGCTCATCACTCGGTAGGATTTTTTGAACTTAGGCAAAACGGATTCGCAGCGAAGTCCCCGAGTGAGAGGCTTGCTCATCACTAGGTAGGATTTTTTTAAACTTAGGCGAGTACTGGACTGCAGCTAAGCCCCCGAGTGAGAGAGTTGCTCATCACTCGGTAGGATTTTTTAAACTTAGGCGAGTATTGGACTGCAGCTAAGCCCCCGAGTGAGAGGCTTGCTCATCACTCGGTAGGATTTTTTGAAATTAGGCTAAACGGATTCAAGCTGAAGTCCCCGAGTGAGAGGCTTGCTCATCACTCGGAGGATTTTTTAAACTTAAGTGAGTATCGGATCTGCAGTTAAGCCCCCGAGTGAGAGACTTGCTCATCACTGTAGGATTTTTAAACTTAGGCTAGCATCGACTGCAGCTAAGCCCCGAGTGAGAGGCTTGCTCATCACCGGTAGGATTTTTCTAAACTTAGGCTAAACGGGTTCAAGAAGTTAAGCCCCCGAGTGTGAGGCTTGCTCATCACTGCAGGATTTTTCTAAACTTAGGCTAAACGGATTCGTAGCTAAGCCCCCGAGTGAGAGGCTTGCTCATCACTCGGTAGGATTTTTTGAAATTAGGCGAAACGGATTCGCAGCGAAGTCCCCGAGTGAGAGGCTTGCTCATCACTCGGTAGGATTTTTTTAAACTTAGGCGAGTACTGGACTGCAGCTAAGCCCCCGAGTGAGAGAGTTGCTCATCACTTGGTAGGATTTTTTAAACTTAGGCGAGTACTGGACTGCAGCTAAGCCCCCGAGTGAGAGGCTTGCTCATCAGTCGGTAGGATTTTTCTAAACTTAGGCGAAACGGGTTCGCAACTAAGCCCCCGAGTGTGAGGCTTGCTCATCACCCGGTAGGATTTTTCTAAACTTAGGCGAAACGGATTCGCAGCTAAGCCCCTGAGTGTGAGGCTTGCTCATCACTCGGTAGGATTTTTTGAACTTAGGCGAAACGGATTCGCAGCGAAGTCCCCGAGTGAGAGGCTTTCTCATCACTCGGTAGGATTTTTTGAACTTAGGCGAAATGGATTCGCAGCGAAGTCACCCACTGGGGGATTTCAAACGGAAGCAAAGGCAACAACAGATTGTTCAGAAAGATTATAAAGCTCTTGTTTTTGATAAACAAACTACAAAGTTATTTCTTATTACATCTCATCCGAGTGAGTACTTAAGTACAAAAGGGGCGGAGCAGCTCCGCGTTCCAAGCCCGTGGCTTGTCTTTCTGATGCTCGACATTATAAAGGTGATATGCTCCATTGTGGAGAACTCTGGTGACAACGAAGGGGCCTTCCCAAGTAGGGGCGAGCTTGTGTCGTTTCTGTTGATCCACTCGAAGAACCAAGTCTCCCTCCTGAAAGGCTCGACTTCTCACATTTCTGGCATGGAATCAACGCAAGTCTTGTTGATAAATAGTCGATCAGATCAAGGCCATCTCTCTTTACTCCTCTAAAAGGTCGACTGCATCTTGCCGAGCCTGTTCTGCTTCATCTTCAGAGAAGAGCTCGACTCACAGCATTGTGAAGTAAGTCACCGGCGAACGGCTTCAGCTCCGTAAACCAAGAAGAATGGAGTTCGCCACGACCGATTGGGAGTTGTCCTTAGACCCCAAAGAACTGATGGAAGTTCATCAACCCAGCGCTCGATGCGCTCTTGAGATCACGATCACCGGGTTTCAGTCCTTTGAGAATTAGGCCATTTGCTCTTTCTTCTTGTCCATTCGACTGGGGGTGAGCGACTGAAGCATAGTCGACTCATGTGCCTTGAGAAGCGCAGAAGGCTCTAAACTCATCGTAATCAAGTTCACCCGCTGTCGATGATGATGCTGTGCGGAACCCCGATCTGAATGTCAATTCTCTGATGAAACTGACAACAGTGCTAGCTTCAAGATTCTTGATAGGCTTAGCTTCAATCCACTTGGTAAACTTGTCAACTGCTACAAGCACGTGGGTGAAGCCGCTCCTACCGGTTCTTAGTGGTCCGACCATATCCAATCCCCAAACTACAAAGGACCAGACGAGTGGAATGGTATTCAGGGCTGATGCAGGTTTGTGCGACATGTTGGAGTAAAACTGGCAACCCTCACATTTGTCGACTATATCTTTCGCCATTTCATTTGCTCGAGGCCAAGAAAATCCAGCTCGGTATGTTTTAGCCATGATGGTCCGAGAGGACGATGGTGACCACAGTCCCCGAGTGGATGTCATTGAGGATCATTCGACCTTCTTCTCGGCGTTATGCATTTTCGATCGACTCCGCTACTCCTTCCCCAACAGCTTGCCCTCCTATCACAAAGAAGGCTTTGGATCGACGGACGATCCGTCGAGCCTCTTCTTCATCTTCCGGGAGTTCCTTCCTAAGAATATATGCAATGTACGGCATCAGCATACCGGGAGTGATGACCAAAACCTCCATGATCAGGTCGACCACGGCTGGGACCTCGACTTCACCGGATCTGTGGCACTCTTAGGCCGCGGGGCTCTTCAAATGAAAGGATCTTCTTGAACTGATGGTGTGAATGTGTTCCAAAAACACATTGCTGGGAACGGCTTCTCTTGAACCTATCTTGCCAAATCGTCGGCAACTTGATTTTTCATCGGGTATATGATGGAGCTCTAACCCTCAAACTTCTTTTTCCAATTTCTCACCGCATTGCAAGAATAAGTCATGGCTGGGCTTTTGACGTCCCACTCCTTCATCACTTGATTGACTATCAATCTGAGTCGCCATAGACCATAAGGCGACGGACGCCGAAAGTGAAATGGCCATACGTAATCTGCACAGAGTGCCTCATATTCTGCTTCATTGTTGGCGGAATCAAAGTGAATCGAGGACATATCGAGCTTGTCTCCTCGGGGATGCCAAGACCACCTCAAAGACCGAACTGCTTCAGCATCTTGGAACCATCAAAAGCATGGTCCAAAGGTTCGAGTGAACTTGAGTCGGCAGCTGTCGTTCAATCCACTCGGCGAGGAAATCTGCTATTGCTTGGGACTTGATAGCTTTCTTTGCCTCAAACTTGATATCTAAGGGAAGGAGTTCAATCGTCCACTTTGCCACTCGACCAGTTGCATCTCTGTTGTGCAGAATCTCTGACAATGGAGCGTCGCTGATGAATGTAATTAAATGATCAGAGAAGTAATGTGCAACCTTCTTTGTGGTCATATAAATCCCATAAACAAGTTTCTGATAATGCGGATATCTTTGCTTTGATGGAGTCAAAAGTTCAGAAACATAATATACTGGGCGCTGAACTTTATAGGCTTTTCCTTCTTCTTCCCGCTCGACCGTAAGTACTGTACTAGCGACTTGTCCAGTGGAATGTAAAGCAGCAAAGGCTCTTTGCTGATTGGGGCAGCAAGCACCCACTGGATGGAAAGCAGGGCTTTTAGCTCTGCGAATGCTGCATCAGCTTTAGGGGTCCACTCGAACTTATCTGACTTCTTCATCAGTCGGTAAAGAGGCAATGCCTTTTCACCAAGGCGAGAAATGAATCGACTTAGGGCGCCAAGCAACCGTAAGCTTCGACATCATGTACACGCACGGGCGTTTATTCGAGTATGGCTCCCGCCTGGTTAGCGCCGATCCTCATTCGAAACGAGAAAACCGAGCAATTTTCCGCCGACCAATGTGCACTTTGATGGATTAAGCTTGATATCATACCTTCTATGGTTGGCAAAGGTTTCAGCAAGGTCAGCCAAGAGGTCGGAACCTTTACGTGACTTAACCACAATATCATCCTTGTATGCTTCCACATTCCGACCGATTTGAGTGAGTAAACACTTCAATCATCCGCATGAATGTGGCTCCAGCGTTCTTCAAGCCAAATGGCATGGTGACATAATGAAGCACCCAAATGGAGTAATGAAAGTTGTTTTATCTCGTCGGGTCCATACAGCACGGATCTGATGATACCTCAATAAGCGCCCAAAAGGACAAACGCTCACACCCCGCAGTTGAGTCGACGATTTGGTCGATGCAAGGGAGGGGAAAGTGATCTCTCGGGCAGGCCCGATTGATATCCTTAAAGTCAACGCACATGCGAAGTGATTCGTCCTTCTTAGGAACCATGAAAACGTTGTCTAGCCACTCAGAGTGGTAAATCTCTTGGATAAACTCAGCTGCTAGGAGCCGAGCCACTTCTTCACTGATTACCTTTCTCTTCTGCACGGCGGACCGTCGAAGATGTTCTTTGACTGGTTTCACCTTTGGGTCGACTCGCAGACGATGCTCACCAGCTCCCCGGGAACACCGTGCATGTCGGAAGGTTTCCATGAAGATGTCCCAGCTTCACGGAGGAACCGGATGAGCGCTTCTTCCTATTTGGAGTCGAGTGTTGTTGAAATGTGAGTCGAGCAGCATTGGGATCCGCGGGTGAATATGGATCGGCTTCATTTCGCCAGACGATCAAATGCTGAATCTGTGGCGGATTCTTAGCTCAGAATAAATCACTCGGATCTACATTTTCTCGATACTCCCCGCAATTCCACCGCTGCCATCTCAGTGCATCGGCGATCTTCGAGCCTTTTCGAAGCACTCTTCCGCTTTCTTCCGATTGCTAGTGACAAGGATCACACCTTTAGGACCAGCATCTTCAACTTGAGATACACGTAGCATGGTCCGCTTACAAACGTGCATAAGCCGCCTCCCGTAAAAGCGTGATAAGCACTCGAAATCCACAACTTCAATGTCAACTTTTCTTTGCGGTAATTTTGTAATCACCGAAAACTACATCAAGGGCGATCCGCCGAAAGTGACTCAGCCTTCTTGCCGTGGATGACTCCATGGAAACTCATGTTGCTTTCGCTGAGTCCGACATCGGAATGCCCATTCCTTTCAACGCTTCAGATACGTAATATTCAGCCAACGCTTACATCCATTAGAACTCTAGTCAACCGAAAGTGCCTTTGACGACCAGGGTCGACCACCAATGCTTGCCTCCTGTGGGTGGCTATATGCGCTGGATGATCGACCGGTCGAATGTAATGGCAGTCCGAGACCATTTCAAATAATCGGGCATCGCCGGAGCGACCATGTATACTTCTCAGTTGATGACTTTCGTCGACTTTTGCTCTCAACATCAGCAAAAATAATCAGAGTGGAGTTGACGTGAGGGTAACCATCGTCACTTTCCTCTTTGTCCTCAACTTTGTCTGACCCTTTTTCCTTCTTTTTGGGTTGTTTCTCTCGGAACTGCTGGATTAGGAGCCGACACTGTCGAGTGGTATGATTTGGGTAAATGAGATTGCCCTCCTCATCTTTCTTTGTGTGGATGTGGCATGGCAGATCCAACACATCATTCCCATCTTGATCTTTTACTTTCTTAGGGTTCCACGGCCCTTGGGTTTCTTGAACTTTCCTTGAGTCACAGCCTAAGGCTTCTCCGTGAGCAGCCGCTCGGCTTTGCGCTTTTGCTTCCGACCGAGTTCCTCCCCGGTTTCGTGGATGACTGCTTTATGCTTGCCACCCGAGCCGATCCTCCTCTTCACCATTGGCATACTTGGTGGCAATTCCATCATCCGACTCGTAGACATATCTCCGGTCCGGCCGAACTTCGATTCAGCTCGATATTTGACGCCTTCCTTGAAGGCATAAACTGCTTGGTGATCGATACATTTTCCACCGTGATGCAACGTGATCCATCTCTCGATATAGTCTCTCAAAGTTTCATTGGGCTTCGCACACAAGATTGCAGCTCACAACCCCGCTGGCCGCTTGCATGTTCCTTCAAATGTTCCGACAAACACTGGCAAGATCTTCCCAATCAGAATACCGCCGGTGCTAACTGGTTTAACCATGCTCTGGCCGAGCCCTCCAACATCAGAGGAAGGTGCTTCATAGCCACTTCATCATTGCCGCCGCCAATTTGAACAGCTACTCTGTAGTCCTCAAGCCAAGTGTCAAGCTTGGACTCGCCAATGAACTTACTTACTCCAGTCGCCAACCTGAAGTCGGGAGGAATCACCGCAGCCCTGATGGCTCTGTTGAAGCACTCAGGACCTGAGACATGCACCCTGCTGCTGGTTGGTAAATCTCTGTCATGGACTTCTCTGTGAGCTCTGTATCTGTCGACCAAACCTTGTACGAGAATTGATCTCGCATCAAAGCCTGGTTCCCTGGGGTCGACTGGAATTCTTCACCCACCACTGTGAGGGCGTCTGTCATCATGCTGTCGAGGCGCGTATGACCCACTCTTTGGGGGAGGCGTGGGCACTCGACGACGATCATCATGATCGAGTCGGTGATCATACTACTCGCGGTTTCTGTACTGATCTCGCCGGTCTCCACGTCCCTCATGCCTCGGGGGCGATCTTGGGTGGGCCGACCGATCAGATTCGCTACGACGGATCTGTCAGGATCCTATTCCGCGATCGAGACACGCTTGTATTCTGCTTCTCCGCTACCCGGAGTAAAACCCGATCTGATCAAACCTCTCGCCACCGATGGACGGCTGGATTGACTCGCTATTCGCTGCGGCCGCGAGATTCGATTGGAGTTCAATATACCCGAGTTGGAGGCGTAAAAGTTGTCGCCGACCGGATGCTGGAACTCGCTGTCGAGCACGCCGCCGAAAGTGCGGCCGGAGGTTCTCCAATCGAAAGCGCCAGCTGTTGGCCAGCGCGTCTCCTCCAAGGCTCGGCCTCGGAGTTTCTCCGGCGATAGGAGTATGAAGGGCATCCATGTTCGTCGGGCGAAGTTCTTCCTCTCGCTGTGAAGAGAGGGGCTCGGGAGGTACTCCCGATGGACACGCTGATGGATCGCTCCGCCATCTCCATCACAATGCGAGGGAATCCAGGAGGACCGCGCGCCCATCGACCATCGTGACTTCCGCCATGGATCACCGCTGTTGCACTTCGGATGCGCGTTTCTACGGAGCCGCTGATGATCGAATAGGTCAGAGCATTTCGCCTTGCTCGATTGCCGCGATTTGGGGACGGCCGATCGGCGGGGCCGCCGATGCCTCACCCACCGCTGAAGCCTCGAACGATCGGAACGCCGCGCCGGCGGGCAACAGGAGGAGGACGCCGCGACGAGCCGATCGATATCGAGTCGACGGCCGTCGAGGAGGACGCCGCAGACGCGACGCTGAAGTGCGCTGCCACGCGGACGGGAGTGCCTCGACGCCGAGTGGAGCTCTTGGAGCTAAGCGAGTCGCCGCCGATTTAACACGAGCGGCCGAGACGGATCTCGCGCCTCGCCAAACCTCCGCCGAAACCATGTCGATGGGGATCGGAAAAATCGCAACTTCTCCAAAAATCGCTAAGACACCTGCCCCACGGTGGGCGCCAACTGTCGTGGTTCTAAGTCTGACAGTAGAATAGGTAGTAGGTAATGTAGAGGCAAGATCTCAGCTATGGAGGAGTTGTACACGCAAGTTTTACGAGTTCAGCCCTTCTGAGGAAGTAACAGCCCCACGCCCCTGAGCCCGGAGGCGGTCGACTGGATTATATGCGTGTGAGTTACAGAGGGTGCAAACCCTTGTCCCAGAGGAGGGGGTGGCTTATATAGAGTGCGCCAACACCTCAGCTCCCCTCCGTTACGTAGGGTTAAGTGTACATCAAGAGGGAGGCGTTACTGGTAACGCCAGTAATAAAGTTACATAATGACCATAAAGCTATGACTTAATTCCCACCATTGCAGACAGAGTGGCTTTAGATCTTCGTAGTCGAAAGGATAGTCTTCACGGTCGAAAGTGACTTCAAGACTGCCGAAAGGGAACATAGCTTCATGGTCGAGTGAATGATGATTCTTCCGGTCTTTTAAAGGATGTCCTTGGGGAGGGTATCTTGACAGGTCCATGACCCTACCCTAGGTACATTGCAAATCAAGTGCCTCCGATCCGCATTGAGTGCGGCCGCTCGCCAGAGGGCGCTCAAGGTAGCCAACAGGTAGCTGCAGCAGCCGAGACGGCCAGAAGCTGCTGCCGCGACGGTGGCTGCAAACGCCAAGAGCGCCGAGCCGCCGTCTGTGCGGGCCGATGTCGCCTGCCCGGTCGAGGCCATCCATGTCAAGATCGAGGATGCACACGCCAAGATATTCTAGGCCACCTCGGACTCCAGCATGCAACCCACGTTTGAAAAGGCGGCGGTGGCCATGGAGCACCTGCTTCCTCATGAGGTCGTTGAGCGGGAGCTGGAGATGCAGGAGGCGACGGAGATCGAGGAGCGCCGGGAGGAGGAGTTGCACGTGTCCGAGGTTGAGGTAGAGAAGAGTCTGTCCATCGAGGAATCGGCGGTGGAGTACCAACGCGAGCTCTGGCGCAGCCACTACTACGAGTACTACAACCTTGAGGGTGGCGCCGAGGACGAGGACGAGGACGAGGACGCGGTCGACTTCAGCAGGGGGACGCGGAGTCCACCAACGACGGCATGTCACCATGACAAGTCATCGACAACTCATCTCACACCGGCGATGCATAGGCCGGCGCGGCGGATGATTTTTAATTATGCATACTTAGGCTTTGTTTTTAATGCTGGTCTTTTGTTAGAGCAATGTTTAGGTCAACTGGCTCTGTGTAATTACTAAAATTGCTCGATTCAGTAAGTGAGGTATGTCTGCTGTACGCTCTTTTGTGTGCCCAAATTAGCAAGCGATGTTAAATTATGCAATGACATACCTAGGAAATTTCCACCAAAATTTGAATTATCAAACTCATCCCATGCGCGTAACACAATCGTTCAAACTGAATGGTACGACAGCACCGCGCGCGTTCAAAGTGAATGTGCCCATGCCTTGAGACCAAAATTTGAATTATGAAACGCATCCCATGCGCGTAAAGCAGAAGAATCGTTTGCGATGCACACAATCGTTCAAACTGAATGGTCCGGCGGCACCGTGCGCAAAGTTTCCCACCATATTTCCAAAATTTAGGCCTACCGCCAAAATATCTATCCCCGCCCCCCTTTCCCCCTTCCCCACCCCTTTTCTCCCCGACCACAAGTCACATTTCCCCCGTGTCCTCCTTCCTTCCTTCCTTGCTAAGATATAGCCGCTTCGCTCTCTTGCCGTCGTGATCCTACCACGGGTCGCCATGGTCTTCTTCAAAGACATCTCCAGCGTTTCCTCCGTGAATACTCCTTCACCACCCGGTATGCTCTCTCTCTCTCTCTCTCGCCTCGGGCTATGACTTGGAATGAAGGATTTTACCCGAGGTCGATTTGAGTCGCTTTTCCTCTTGTAGCTCCCTAAGACCATCAAGTGGCAATGAATGGAGCGGGTGGCTGAGGATCTATCCGCCGTTGTCACCATCAATCTCCATGCGTGAAGTTACTTGCGCTTGATTCGTGGACACCGGAGGAAGTTTCGCATGTGCAGAAGGTTAGACCTCTTCCGTTGTTACAAATCATTTGTTAGATGTGATTCGTATAATCGCCATGGTCCCAACCCATTCAAACCACACCTTCAACCAAACGCATCCTAAGACAGTGTCACAGTTTGTACCTAGTATCTTAAATTGTTGCCATCTCATCAGCGGGGCCATTAGAAAATTATTTGGCACCGCTTCAACATTTTCTGCAGCCAACTTTGGCCCACACATCCGAGCAGCCAAGCAGTAAAATAATAAATCTTTATGGCACGAAGGAACTAGGCATCGGAGCAACTACGTGCTCCGGAGTCCGGGTCCCTGATTTTTTTTCGCTGCATCGGCTCGCCAGTTCAGGGCACCGGTGCGAGATGTAGCAACAGTTGTCCTTACACCAGTTTTGGCATACATAGTGGACAGCCTTAGTGCTATTAGTTCTATGTTACTAAATTTGGGCATGTACACACCTGTTAGTATCAATTTGATGTCATCCAAACACTGTCGCTATGTTGTTGTAGTTATATTTACCTTCCTCATAAAATGTTCAATTTGTTATTCATTGTACATGAGTAAGAACTTGTAGTGTCGTTGTAGTTAATTATAGCTTCTGATGTTCTAGAATTTGGTTGTTGTTGTCTCAGTACCAATTATTTCATTTGCACATTGATCTTTTTGAGAAGATATGTCATAATTAACATGTTTCTTTAGTTTTTCAAAATAAGCATTGGTAATTTTCTGTGTTGCTATAAACCCATTTCCCCTACAATTATTACTGATCTAGTTTTAAATATTATAGGATGAACGGAAGTGTTCTTACTTCGAGTGGGTTGATCAAGAGTGGCCACAGTCTTTGAAGATGTGCCTAACGAAGCTCTCGAGCATGTATGAGGAAGTGAACACAGCTAGGCTTAGAGAAAGTCCTGTCAACGCTGAAGCATATTTCAAGATGCGGGATAATAAGTTGAAGGTGGAGAATGAGCTCATTTTTTAAAAGATTTTGCTAAGATGGTGTTGGCGAAGGAGGAGGCACTTTCCCGCTTGGGTCTGCAAAACGGGTTCTTACCGAATCGAAAGCAGAGGTGGATAAGACGAGCCTGGATGATCTCGATTAGGGAAATGAATATATTGTTCTTATGAAGTTGAACTAGCTATATGTTGTACTGTGCTATTTTCATGTAGCTACCGTACTATGATGTTATAATATATTTATGTGCCTGATATGAAATTGGCAAATAGCTGTTCGATATGAAATTAGCAAATAGCTGTTCGATATGAAATGTGAATTTGCGTAATACGGGAATTATTAATTGTAAACTAATAAACCTGCTAAATGTGTCATGGACCTTTGCAAACGGTTCTAGCAGTAAAAGCGGTTGCGATGGATAGCCCAATGCCACACAATTTTCTTCATCAAATCGTGTGTGATATAGTTGATAAAAGCAAACAGTTAACCAAGGAAGACCGTGTGTGATAGTTACACCTTTCACACACGAGCCTACACATAAAACTGTGTGGGATTTACGTCGGAACGGAAACGTTTTCCCTGGATTGACTGTGTAGGATGTACATAAGAACGGAAACGTATTCCTTGGATCGACTCTGTGTGATATACATATAAACGGAAATGTTTTTCTAGGATTCACCGTGTGGGATGTACATACCTATGGAAATGATTTTCTCGGATTACTGTGTGGGATGTACATACCTACGGAAATGATTTTCTCAGATTACTGTGTGGGATGTACATACCTACGGAAATGTTTTTGCTCGGATTACCGTGAGGGATGTACATACCTACGGAAATGATTTTCTCGGATCCACCGTGTGGGATGTACATACCTACGAAAATGATTTTCTCGGATTACCATGTGGGATGTACATACCTATGGAAATGATTGGGTTTCGATGCCTCGCCCAATCGCACGCAACCCTAGCCTGGGTCCCAGGAGGGCCTATCCCCGACGATTTCTGGGTCGTGTGGGAAGGACACCCTATCGCACACACTCACTTGGCGACGGTTCCAAATGCCATCATGGAAAGGGATAAAAAAACCATTTGTTTAGGATCGACGCGCACTAGTGAATACCATTCTAGAGCAGCAAAAAGTACTTGAAAATTTCAAGAATGCCCTACGAGAGCAACATGATGACATTGAGGACTTGAAATTGGGGGTGTTTGACCAATACAACCGTACTCGATCTATCAACAATGGCCACCAAGAGCAGCAGGAAAACTTGCAGTCGTTAAGAATGTGAACGAAGAGAAAACTATGACTATCGAAAAGCGACTTGATGCACTTGATGACCTGGTTAGGTACATCGTCAGGGTCGCGGTGCCAGGATGCCGTGAAACTGAGTCTTGTGACTAATTTTATACTGCATTTTTTTACCATGGCTGGTTATTGTAATGTCGAGAGAGTCTGCTTGACAATTGTCAAGTTTGCGGTTTAATAAAAGCAACGACATTTCAATTTGCATTAAAATTCAAATTTTGCACAAATTCATATCAAAATTGTCAAATATGCCCGCCAATTTTTCCAATATGAAACAAATTGATCGCGCATACAAACTGTGACGGTTATGGACGCCGTCACCTGTGTATGGTCCCACATGTAAGAAACCATGTCACCCATCAATCTGCCAGCATCCACATCAGCACAACAGTGGGCCCACATGTCAAAACCGTTGACCGGTCACACGACACATCATCACTGAAAAACGACGCCTGAACCCACTTGTAAGTAGCCCGTCAGCATCTTCCGGGCTTAAATGTCAGCAGTTTTGACCGGTCAAAACTAACACCTAGTTATTACTAACGGGACCGTTAGGGATAAAACCCACGGTGGACCTACATGGAAGAAGCCACGTCAGCAGGCCCACCTGTCAGAATCTTTGACCGGTCAACCCACCCCCCCCCCCCCTCCGGACCGATCACTGTTGACGGGATTATCGTCGCCAAAAAGATTTTAGGGGACAGATTGGGCCATCATAGGTGACATTCTGGGCCATCGGTAACATTATTTGGTTCGTCGCCTAAAATTTGATCTTGTGTGATGTCAAAAGTGGTACCGTCAAAATATTGTTTTCTCTGATGGCGCTTAGGTGACGGTGGGCGTGACAATCAGAAAACGTCACCAGTGTGTTTTCTTTGACGAAAACGGGTATACATGACACAAGTGAAGCGTCGCAAAATAGAGCAAAGTTTGTAGTGCATGCCTCAGTGGCAGAAAGAGGGCATTGGTCATGTGCTGCACCCACCCGAGCAATGATCTTGCGGGGGAGCAACGGTTGCAGGGAGATATCACCAATGGTCCCATAATTCCAGCTTTGCTAGCGTCATGAGTAGCCTTAAGCTATGGGAGGATATGCCATAAGGGGTCAGGTCCGTTGTCCACAGAGAGGCAGACATCTGAGACAACTTGATCAAGTCCCGCCAACTTCGACCAAGATCGCACAAAGTGGTATCGTTAGTTGCCACCGAAGCATGACACACAATCAAGAGCCACGGGACAGTGGTCAGATGCGGCAGAAGTAAGGCATCACATGAGACAATTGGGGTGAGTAGTGTGCCAATCAGGGGTGTAGAGGGCTTTGTCGATGGACACAAAGGTGGGGGCATCGTGCTCATTAGACCAAGTGTAGCACCTCCCATGAAGGTGGCTATCATGAAATTCCATATCAGCAATGAAACAAAAAAATGGCTTAGTCCTCAGTGATTGAGGAGATTGTTGTTCTTGTCATGGACCGGTGCACAACTCACGATTGCTCTGAAGCTCGGCAAGGAACTCAATTTTGTTCATGTCATCTTGAGGGCCACCAATATACACCAGCCGAGGGGGGGGGGGGGGCGGGGGGCGGACACGTGCATTGTGACACGGTACAAACCCATCAAGGGATTGTAGAGAGCAATCTCGGTTTGTTTCCAAGGAAGGAGGATCCTTCCTCTAGTGTCATTCACTGGTAAATAAAAGACGTCACTGAATTAGGTCCAAGAGTTTCCAAAACAAGGGAGGACAAGATCGAAGTCAGCTTTGTTGCCTGGAGACATGCGATACAAGGAACGACCGCTATGATCATGTTGGGAACAACGACATGCTTGGCACGATTGTTAAGCCCACACACGTTCCAACACACAATCTTGGGGTTGTAATCCATAGAAAGGATTGGAACCCTAGAGATACGAGAAACATGGGATCACAACTTGATGAGGCATGCCCTCCTTCTCAGCGCCTTGTGCACCCATTAGGGCATCTCCAAGGCAGACCCACAAACCACCCGCATACGTTCGGACCGCACTGTCTGGACCGCGGAAGCCATCCAACGTGGTCATGTACTGATCGGTGCCGCGGTCCGGATGCGTTTTATCCTACAGACAAAAGTGGGGGAGCTTTATGGAATTCCGGACACCAGATACGTAGGAATTCGATACCCCGGCCCACCCAAAACCCTTCCCGGACCCCATGCCTCTATCCTCCCCATTTTCTCTTCTTCCTACTTTCTCTCTTGCCTTCGATGCCACTCTACCACCCCGGCCGCCACGCCACACTCCTGCTGGAACTCTACATCTCTGTCACCTCCAGTGCTCCAATAAGGCTCCACCTCACTTCTCCTCCATCGCCGTTCAACCCATGTCCTACGATGGCCCCACCAGGTACCATCCGCGACGATGCCCAACAACTGTTCGATGGTTTGCCCGGGCTAAAAATAGTTTCCCTTCTTCTTTCTACCAATGGATTCCGATTTGGAGTACATATATGAGCACTATGTTGACTTGTTCGACGGCTCATCGAACGAGGAGGAGTACTCCGATGAGACGTGATGTTGTAGGCGGTCTTTTAAAACGCGGAGCGTGTGGGGGAACATGTTCTCAATTTCAAGGGCTCGATCAAGGGTCACCGAGTGCTCAACTACAACAAGGCGCGCAGCCATTTGACACTGATGGTTGGATACTTTGCCCCGGATGCACTCTTTGCTGACCATTTTGGCCGGTGTTTTCGGATGCGCTAGACTGTCTTCGATCGTTTCTAATATGGTGCCTGGTACTATCATGACTACTTCATCCTAAAGAATGACATCTTGGGAACGACTGGCTTCTCTAATTATCAGAAGAGCACGGGCGCACTCCGGATGCTCGCATATGGCACAACTGTTGATTCGTGGGATGAGTACCTACGGATGTCTGAGAGCGCATGCAGAGATGCCATGGTCAGGTTTGCAACTTCCGTGGTCAAGGTGTTCGGACCTCAGTGCCTGAGAGAACCAACTGTGGCAGACACCGAGAGGCTCTTGGCAATCTCAGAAGCAAGAGGGTGGCTAGGTTTGCTTGAATCTCCTGACTGCATGCATTGGAAATGAAAGAACCACCCGAAGGCTTACAAGGGCAATATCACGGCCATGTTAAGTGATAACCCACAAGTATAGGGGATCGCAACAGTTTTTGGGGGTAGAGTATTCAACCCAAATTTATTGATTCGACACAAGGGGTGCCAAAGAATATTGTAAGTATTAGCAGTTGAGTTGTCAATTCAACCACACCTGGAGATTAAATATCTGCATCAAGGTGATCGGTAGCACAGTAATATGATAGTAGTGGTAATAGTAGCAATAGTGACGGTAACAACAGTAACAGTATTGTAGCAGTTGTAACAGTAGCAATGGCAGTAGTAACTTAGCAAGAGCAATATGTGGAAAATTTGTAGGCATTGGATTGGTGTATTCGTTGGATGATTTTTATCATATAACAGTCATAACCTAGGGCGATACAGAACTAGCTCCAGTTCATTAATATAATGTAGGCATGTATTCTGTAAATAGTCATATGTGCTTATGGAAAAGAACTTGCATGACATCTTTTGTCCTACCCTCCCGTGGCAGTGGGGTCCATAAGGAAACTAAGGAATACTAAGGCCTCCTTTTAATAGAGAACCGGAACAAAGCATTTACACATAATGAGTACATGAACTCCTCAAACTACGATCATTACTGGAAAGTAGCCCAATTACTGTCACCCTAGGTTTTACGGGTCATAACACGTAATAAGTGAATATGACTTGCAAGATCGGATCTAGAACATAGATATAATGGTGAAAACATGAACGGTTCAGATCTGAATCATGGCACTCGGGCCCTAATGACAAGCATTAAGAATGGCAAAGTCATAACAACATCAATCTCAGAACATAGTGAATACTAGGGATCAACCCCTAACAAAACTAACTTGATTACATGATGAATCTCATCCTACTCCTCACCGATCAGTGAGCCTACGAAGGAATTACTCACTCCCGGTGGGGAGCATCATGGAATTGGTGATGAAGGAGGATTGGTAATGACGAAGACCAAAGATTCCCCTCTCTGGAGCCCCGAACGGGCTCCAGATCTGACCTCCCGATGAAGAACAGGAGGTGGCGGCGGCTTCGTATCATGAAACGCGATTAAACTTCCTCTCTTATCTTCTCTCTCCGAAAATACATATTTATAACGTCGAAATTAGGGTCAGGGGGGCACCAGGTGGGCACAACCCACCAGGGCGTGCCTGGAGGGGGTGGCGCGTCCTGGTATACCGTGCTTTTTGGTCCCAGTATTTTTATTTATTCTAAAATAATTATCCAAAAAAGTTTCGTTCCAATCCGAGAACTTTTATTTCTGCACAAAAACAACACGATGGTAGTTCTACTGAAAACATCGTCAGTCCGGGTTAGTTTCATTCAAATCGTGCAAATTAGAGTCCAAAACAGGAGCAAAAGCGTTAGGAAAAGTAGATACGACAGAGACGTATCAACTCCCCCAAGCTTAAATCTTTGCTTGTCCTCAAGCAATTCAGTTGATAAACTGAAAATGAAAAAGAAAAACGTTTGCGAACTCTTTTGTTCTTGTTTACATAAATAAGCTTTAATAGCACCTGGGTTTTCAGCAAAGATCATGACTAACCATGTCAACAATAACTCTTCGAAATTATATTAACTCATATCAATGGCATAATCAACTAGATAGCAATAATAAGATATATCAAATGCCAACACTTTGTCAAAACAATCATGATATAATATGACAACAGTGGTATCTCGCTAGCCCTTTCTGAGACCACAAAACATAAATGCAGAGCACCTCCAAAGTTTAAGCAGCGACAAACATTGTAGTTCATGGTAGAAAAAGATCCAATCATGATGCATTCAACATTAACTATAGACAATGCATGAGGATTACAATAGTGCTCTCAGATTTGGCGCTTGTTTGAGATGGGGATGACTCATAATAAAATTAAATAGATAGTCCCTTCGCAGAGGGGAGCAGGGATTTGCAGAGGTGCCAGAGCTCAAAGCTTAAAACAGAGATAAATATAATTTGTGAGGGACACCCTTCATGTCAAAGTAACGACCAAGAGTTATCAATATCTTACATGCTAAACACATTAGCGGAGGTTCCCAAGCGATAAAAGTAAAGGTTTACTCCACCTCCACCAACAAACACATTCCACAGCTAGCCGAATCCACGGGTACCGTTGTAGCGACCTGACCCGAATGGGTCAAGTCTCTGTGCTTAAGTGTCATCCCTGGGTCTGTATGCTGACACACACAGTACTCGAGGATTTATAACAGAGGTAAATCACATGTATAAAGTAACGTAAATACTATTACCTCAATCCATATAGCGGAAGTAACAACAAGGTTGTGGAGTTCCCAACAACGCCAACGACAAAGTTGAGTGTAGACATCGTTACCCTAACGTATCACTTACTCGTCGTAATATTCCTGCAACATGAGATGTTGCAGCCATGTAGGTCAGTACATTGAATGTACTGGCAAATTCACACCATAGGATAATAATAACTACTTCTATATGCATATTTGGCTGGTGGAGGCTCTAAGTTTAATTTTGCATAAATCTATTTTTTCCCTACAACAAAGGAATAGATTTTATTTACTACCAAGTTTAAATTACCCATTTGAGAAGGTAAACCCAACTCAATCCCAAAAATCCCCAAATTATTAATAACCCAACAATTTCATTAAATAGAGTGATTAGATCAACCAATAATTCAAATACCAGATACTCAAAGATGTCCATAACCGGGGACATGACAAATCATGATTTGTTTATACACTCTGCAGAGGTTTGTGCACTTTTCCCCATAAGACTCGATCTCGTCCATTGAATTCCTCGCACTGCCTGATGTTTGAGAACCGGATGATCGAGACATAGTCTTTCCGTAGAGGTCCCCTTAACCGATAGATAGGCCGATACACCTACAATTCCCCTACATCTGCTAGCCCATCATGGAAAGGATTCCCACAACTTACTCAACTATGCTAGAGCCCATAATGGCTTGTGGCTGCACACGGAAGTTTCTAGCATGAATAATCTTATGATCCCTTTGAGCCTAGGTGGCATTCAATAGGATGATCACACGGATACCCCGGGATCTCCTAGGACAACACTGGATTCCCCAGGTGCCCGGGCAAGCCACTGGTATCCCCAGGGTGCCCCAACCATTCCACCCAGTTGTGTGTTAATGTTGCCACCTTAAAGTTACCCTTAATTATTATCTCTCGCAACTTGCATGAATCTCACATACCAATCCCCGTCTACGAGCATGGCTAAGCAATATGAGCATAACTTATATCCCCGAGGTGAATCAAAAAGGTAATAGGTTCCTACCTTATGAACTACATAGCAATACCCACATATTCCCAATCCTACTCATGCAATCTTTGAGGGTGAAGCTAATGCAAGTAAAACTGGGTATAAAAGAGTATGATCAAAGTGTGAACTTGCCTTGTACTGTTGATGAAGATTCTTCGCACTCACAATTCCTGATAGTTCTACTCGTCACACTCCGTTCGATCTATCGTAAGCAAGCAATTGCATACATAAGAACTCAAGCATAAAATTCGAAGAAAAGATCTTGGAAAACTTCAAAAACAGGCAAATAACTCTTGCGAATAGAAAACAATTTTCAACAGTATTAAAATTATGTGGTTTAGTTCTTAACAGAAAGTTTAGATCAAGAGCTTCAATTTGCAAAAAGAATCAATTAAATCGGAGTTATAAAACTTAAGTTGCGATCAAAAGAAGTTGAAATTCAAATCTGTTTGAAACCAAATTTTAAGCTTTCCGGAAACATGTTTAAGTTGATTATATGGACAGAGGGGATCAAGACAAAGAATTTGGCGTTGGTTTCGTTGGATTTGGATAATCGAGCAAAAAGTTACGAGGGTTTAAAGATAATGGGCTAAACTATAAAGAAAATAATTGCATCTGGGTCCCTGGCTACGTGACAGAAAAGCTAATGAACGCACGTTCGCTACAGAACCCTAAACTATAAACACGTTCGCTCCAGAGGCTTAGACAACGAACGTTCTAAAAAATGTTCAAAAAAAACAAATAGATCTGGATCGTCAGATCCAGATCAGACGGACGATGAGGGGCGACGGTTACCGTGGCGGAGGGTCGTCAGCGGCGACGAAGAACGGCGGCGGCGGCGTTGGATCCGAACGGTGAGACGACTCCGGTGGTCGACGAGGCCGGCGAAGGGGTCGGGGAGAGGCGACGCGGTGCGACAGAGTCGATGGTGGCGACGGCGGTGGTCGGCGACGACGCGGGCGGCGGCTGCGGCCTACGGCGGCGGAGGCGGTTGTGATGCGAGGGCGGCGGCGCGAGGTTGGAGGAGAGACGGGGCCCGGGGCGCCGAATTTATAGGAGGGAAGGGGCGAGGTGGTGTGGAGGAGGGGCTAGCAGAGGCGACGACGGGACAGAGTCTCGGTCGGACTCGGCGGCGCGGCGGCGGCGGTCTCCTGCGGGAGTTCCGCTCGGGGACGGGGTGGGCGGGCTGGGCAAGGCTTGGCCTGCCCGGCTATCGGGCCGCCCAATTCAAGCGAGAAGTTTTTTTACAGACACAACCAAAAAAATCTAAATAAAATAAAATCTAACATAGGCATATTATATATCAAAATTTTCAGGAAAATATTTTCTAAAACATGAACATTTTTCTAGCGTCAATAAAATCTACAAAAATTTAAATAAAGCAAATAGTGCTACTGCTGTAATAAAACCCAATAAAAATCATTTTAGAAATACCAAAATGATTTCAAATTTATTTCTCCATTTTTACATTGAAGGGAATCATTTTACCCTTATTTCCATTTATTTTATTTTTGGAGAAAAATATTTTGAATAAAAACCAAATAACTCCAAATTGAAAATGGGTTCCAAAATAACTTCAAAGGGACTTTTAATTTGATTCTTTGAAACTTCCAACTCATATTTCATACGATTTGAAGAAGTCATTTTATCTTGTCCCATGAAAATCATTGAGTTGCTTAAAGTTTCTGAATTTGAAGTAGTTCCAAATGGAAATCAAATCTTTTCAAAACCCTTTTCATTTTAAATGGAAGAAGTCATGTCATCTTCACTCTAGGGTTTGTGATGAAATAAATTTGATTTCATGGAGATTACAAATGCAAGGTGAAAGTTTGGGAAAGTCCTTTTATTCCCTCTCATTTAACTTTCAAAAATTTCCAAATTTCACACAGTTTCACACAACAAAACACACAAGCAATCATACAATCAATCAAAACTATTTGTTTAATATAACATTCCAAAAATTAGAACTTTGGGATGTTACAACCGACCATACCAACAACAATCCTCGGGGAGTTTTGTTTAATTATTTGCAATTTTTATTTTGGGACTGGGCATCCCTATTACTGCCCCTCTCGTGCAAGGATGAGTGAATAAACACTCATCATGAGAATAACCCGCTTAGCATGGAAGATACTGACCGCCCGCTGTCGCTCCATGAGCGGTCCAGGCACACAAAACAGAAGTTCATTTCAAATTTTAGAGGTGGCACATGCAAATTTACTTGGAACGGCAGGGTAATACCGCATATAGGTAGATATGGTGGAATCATCTAGAATAACTTGGGTTTTAGGATTTTGATGCACAAGTAGTATTCCCGCTTAGTACAGGTGAAGGCTAGCAAATAGGTTGTGAAGCGGCCAGCTAGAGAGCGAAAGCGGTCATGAACATGCGTTATGCATAATTAACATTGAATACTAGCATGAGTAGGATATGAACACCATGAACATAAATATCATATATTGGTTTTGATTCAACTACATGCATGAATATGTGCCAAGTCAAGCCACTTGAAACATTCAGAGGAGGATACCATATCATCATACTACATCACAATCATTTTAATGCATGTTGACATCCAAGATAAATCATTATCCACTCCTAGCTACTTAAGCATGGCATGATGAACTATAATCTCTAATTGTCATTTCAAACATGTTTGATCATAATATGCTGAATCATGGATACTAGGTTAAACATATTTACAAAACATAACAAGTCCAGTTCATACCTGTTTCTCTCTACCACAGCCAGTTCATCAAATATCATCATTACTGCCTTTCACTTGCACGACCGAATGATATGAAAATAATAATAGTGCAAGAGTGCCGTGGACTAAGCCAGAATCTGCAAACATTTTATTCAAAGGAGAAGACAAGGTAATATGGGCTCTTTGTTAGATCAACAGTACTGCATATGAGAGCCACTCAACATTTTCATCGTGGTCTTCTCCTTGGTATGACTCGATGAAAAGAAAAGAATTTCAGAGAAACACACTGAAATAATTTTGGAGTTTTTAGTTTTTCTTTAAGAAAGAAAATCAAAGAAGGAAAAACAAAAATGAGAAAAACTATTTACACGGGAAAGCTCCCAACAAGCAAAAAGAAGAATCAGGAAATCTTTTTGGGTTTTCTCTTTAATACTACAACTAATTAAACTAGAAAGAAAAACCAAAAAGAAGCAAGAAATATTTTTGGGTTTTCTCAAAGTTTTTCAAACACACAAGAAGAAAGCAAGAAAATAAATCTAGCATGGATAATACAATGAAAAAGTGTGAACATCGACGACTGGAATGAAATGTGTGAACATGAATGTAATGTCGGTGGAAACACATACTCCCCCAAGCTTAGGCTTTTGGCCTAGCTTGGTAATCACCATCTGCGGCCTGGATAATAATCTGAGTGATAGCTCATGTAGGCCCTTGGTGCATCTTCCTGAGCATGCCGAGTAGCCTCGACCTTCGCTTGTATGCACGAGCCTCGTTCTCCAGGACACAATATATTATTTTGCTGTGATAATCAAAAAGAGCAGGCGCAGGCAAAACAACAGGTACAAAAGGTTCCTTATTAAACCTCAAGTTATAAGTATAATTAGTGGGTGTGCCTGTAAGGAACTTATGGCGTTTCATGACATCAAAGTCTAAGTACTGAGTAGGTAGGATGGGGTCATCAGGCAGAGGTGTTAGACCAACCTCTTTAGCTAAACGAGAGGCATAAATCCCTCCATAAAAGTGACCACTAGAAGCGTTGTGTTGCAATCTACGTGCAACAATCGCTCCCAAGTTATAACATTTAATTTTGGTCAGAGCTGTGTGTATGAGGCTCCAGTCGGGAGCACATAGTGTGCTACAATCTTGCTTGCCCACAATGCATTTGCCATTAGAGAGTGCAATGTAGTGAATTGATGGGAAATGAATACTTTTTATTCTACCTTGTGTCACTCCTCTATCCTCTCCATAGTAAAGATTTATCAAAAATGACTCATACTCGGATTTTGGCGGTTCGTCCAGCGAACCCCAACATGGAATTTTACAGGCTTCACAGAAGACAACTAGAGGCATGGTAAAAGGGTAATCATAAAGACTAATTGAAACTCTAGACTCACGAGGATGGTATTTAAATTTCTTAGTGAATGTTTCTGTGAGATTGAGACGCTGAATGCACTTATCTTTGATGTAGGTGCCAAGATGCGTTGTGCACATATTGCTTAAATTCTTCCTTAATGCCTGCACTTTCCATGAAATGATTACACGACCATAGGCATGACTTGATAGCGGCATCGCACATTGAGCTTGCACTTGGCTCAACATAAGACCGACGTATCGAACCACGACAAGATGATGCCTCCGCCTTGAAGAACTCCTAAAGAATTGCATTTTTATTTGCGTACAATTTCTGAAAAAATTTAGGACACAAAACTTTTGTCAATAAAACTCACCAAATTGATAGCAACTAATAGGGATGTCTAGAGGCCATATCAAGCATTCAAACTACTTAGAACTCTAAGAATTCAACATGCAAGCCCATTTACAGTAGCACTAAGAGTAGTTAATTATTCAAAATATAAACCACTAAAGCAAAAACTAATTGGAGCAATGGAGGAGTCACATACCAAGTAGCAGTCCCCCAAAACAGTTTTGGAAACGGAGCTTCAAGGAAAGAGATCGAAATCTGCGGGTTTGAGAGCAAGAACACGAGAGAGAGAGAGAGAGAGAGAGAGCTATGGTGATTTTTTTCTGGAGGTAGGAGATTGCATGGGCTAAAGAGATAAGTGAGGGGGCCCACGTGGGGGCCACAACCCGCCAGGGCGCGCGTGGGGTTGCTGGCGCGCCCTGGTGTATTGTGGTCACCTGGGGCACCCCCCTCTGATGTTATTTATACCAAAAATTTAGAAATATTCAGAAAAAAATCATGTTAAAATTTCAGGGCATTCTGAGACTTTTATTTCTCACCATTTTTTATTGCATGGAAAAAAAATCAGAAAACAGACTAAACATGGCATTTTATTATTTAACTAAGAAAAACAGAAAACAAATTTTGGAAGCAGAAAGTTGTGCTTACTGTCGTGGTTTTGTCACGGCAGATGTCCTCATGAAAGGACTTAGTTGCGGAGCCATCGCTACGGTTTAACTTGGAGGGGTTAAAGCGGACGCAAAGACACGAGAGTTATACTAGTTCGGCCCCTTCGATGAAGGTAAAAGCCTACGTCTAGTTTGAGATGGGATTGATGTGGTCTCGATGACTAGGGAGCAAACAGCTTCGCCTAGACCTCGAGTTGTTGTTGTCTGTCCCTAAGCCGCCGCCGGGTCGTCCCCTTATATACATGGGTTGACGCCCGGCTGGTCTACAGAGTCCCGAGGCCGACTCGTACAAGTGTTTGGCTCGGTCTCTCCTTCCCTTATCTTACAACACAAGTTACACGACTATGGCGGTTTTACCATTATGGGCCCTAATCCGCCTTTGGGCTCCGGCCTCTAAGTTTCATAGTAAAGCGCCATCTTACGAAGTCTTTGTGGGCTTCAATATAGCTGGGTGAACTGCCCCTCCGGGCGGTTTACACTCGATGAGTTATATCCCCAACATTAGGCCCCATTGATTTGAACCTGTTCATGTCAATCTTCAACACTTTAGAAAAACTCGTGAACATCTTCCTTCATTTCGTAAACCGCCATCTTGTTAAACCGCCATGACGCTATCCTCTCGACACAAGAATGATCATCTTGACGTCATCTCTATAAAAACGAAATAACAAGATTCCTTCATTTAATATCATCCCGAAATCGAGGCGACAAATGCGCCATCTGCCGCTTTCAGCTCCTCGATTCTCGCTACCACAATTACTCTTTGCCTTATTATAAATAGACCGAGGGCCCTTTCTTTTCTTCCCTTCCATACTTCTTCTTGCTCGCGGCGCCCAGCTCAAGCTCTGCCGTCGCCTCGATCTTTGAACGCTGCATCAACAAAGGCGCTGATCAACCTGGTTGTACCGGAGATCTTGGTGTCCCTCCGCTATCCTCGCGATCCGTAAGATTCTTCCTCATACCCCTAGATCTGTATCTTAGAGCTCCTGTTTTCATCTGCGCTCATAGGTGTTCATCCCTAGTTTCTTCAGATTGCTTTCGCCATAGCTTCTTTACTTCAATCTGTAGCATAAATCTTGTGCGGTAGTTGCTCGCATTCAGTTTAGCACTTAGTAGATCTTCCTTTTGTTCAGAATCCCTTGATAGAATGCACGAACTTCTCTCGCCTTTATTTAAAGCCTTTATAGATCGCAGAAAATTTTTCTCATCAATCTTTGGTAGATCCAAATTAATTCCGCCGATGTGTGAAACCTGTTTTCATCAACACTTAGCAGATTTTTCAGCTCTGTCTCTTCTGCCTAAGGGCGGTTTAACTTTTGATAGCTAATCCGCCATACATCATTAGTCCTCACTTAAACCGGCAACTGAAATTGAATGGCAATCTACCGGTTTAACACTGAATAATATGCATAAACCGTTAACTGTAAACCGGCCTTTACTTTTCCTTTCACAGTTTTTCTTCCGGAATGGCCAAACAATTCTCTGCCTGCAATTGGGTTCTGTCCAAGATCACTGAGACACAAATCAATGGATATGTCACCACCGGGCGCTTTAGCATCCAAAAGGGTCCTTCATTGGCGTGTTCCGATTCGAATGCCCTCCACGAACCTCAAGAGGGAGAAGTGATTGTATTTATGCAACACTTAGACCGGGATTCAGCCTGCCGGATCAATTTTTTCCGGATGTCCTCGCAAGCTTCCAACTCCATCCACAAGATATTGGTCCGAACTCGGTCCAATATATGCAACTTTCAAGTCTTCTGCAAGTCTATCTTCAAGAAGAACCAACTGTGGAGTTATTCCGAGATTTCTTTCATTTGAACCGCCGTCTGAGTTTTGGACGGTCCTAACACGTAACTTGGTGGCGTTTCAATCCAAAAAGGAAAGAAGTGGACTTTCCTCACGCCAAACATCATAGCCATGCGAAAGATTGGAATCAAACCTGGTTCTATTGCCGGAATACTGCTCCTATCGGAGAAAATCCCTTGTCGGGTTATCGCCCTCACCGGCTTAGCAACAATCACCCATTGCCTTCGCGCTTGACTGCCGCAGAACGGAAGAACTTTGCACCCCAAATTATCAAGCTCCGGGCTCTAATGGCCAATGGCTTAACTGGTATTGACCTTGTCCGCTGTTGGGTTTCTTGGGGCATCTTGCCATTAAGCCGCCGCCCCGGATTGATGCACGAATATACTGGTGACGTCAAAGATCCTCAACGACATCACGAGCTATCAATAACTGAGCTTGAAGTTGCCGAGACAGTGAAGAAAATGCTCGATGAACCGATCTCCGTGTGCAGCCAAACCGGGTTGGCCCCGTTCTGCGTCTCCAACAAACCGCCCGCGTTAAGGTTCCACTCATTGCTCTACTGATTTTGAATCCATATTGATTGTATTAATCCCTTATTAATTCTCAGGCAAACAGCTCCTTTTTGAAACGAATGAAATCGGCCCGGGTTCCTCGTATAAAGACCAAGACCACCAAGAAAGGCGGCAAGAGGAAAACCGCCGAGTCTTTCGAACCACGGAGGATGAAGAATCGATGTTGAGGTAGAGCTTGACTTACTTTGTTCCTTTTGTCATTCATCTTACTATGATTACAATTCCTGTGATGACGCCGAGGACAACCATGCAGATCTGTTGAGGTAATCCTTCTTTCTTCCGATTCGATCTTGTCTTCGTTAAAAGAATTCGCCGCACAGTCCGGAAAGTGAAACAATCTCACTCTCGTGCTCATTTGAATCCAAAACTTTCTTTGAAGACATAGCAAACTGAAGAACGTCGACGACCCGACATAGCGGTCAAAAATTACGTCGTCCGGTTTAGCCGACACACCAACCCGAAACGTCGTCCGAGGTGACTTGTTCTCGAAAAGCGTTATCCTTTGAAAGGTTTCTTCCGATGCCCTCTCAATCCGTCTGACCCGAATTATCAGGCTTCTTCCAACTCGTCCGGCGGTTCATCAACCACTCAGCTGCCTCCTCTCAAAGTTGCTGCTGGGTAAGCATATTACTCTTTAATTTATTTTTTGCATTTTTCGGTCTATCATATTCTAACCCTTGATGTTGTAGCACCAAGGCTCGCCTTAGTAAGAAGGCCAAGACCCTTGACCCTACTGTGGATGTTGATCCGGAGAAGACTCCAGAGCATCATGGTGAAAATCCCGAAGTTTCCAAAAACAACTCTGCTGGGGTTAATCAAGATGACAATGCTAACCCGCCAGAGGCTGAACCGGATGTCCAAGTTGAGACGACACATCCTCCTGCTCCACCGAGTCCCGCAGCGTAACAACGGATTCAGCTGGCGATCCGCCGAGCCCGGTATGAAAGCGCCAAGCCGGGAGAAAATGCCAATTCGGCCAGCCCGACCAAAGATGACGATGTCGTAGTTACGGGCACCGCATATACTGCCCCTGGCAATCCGGTTGCTCTATCAAAGCACGCCGCCAAGGAAGAGTTTACTGCCATGAGTAAAGGGAAGGAAAAAACTGATCTGTCAGTTTATGACAATTTCTCTGCCCAAGATCTTCACGCTGGCTTCCTGAACCGGCTCTACACAAGTCGTGATTTCGAAGCCGGTCTGGTAAATCTTATGAAGGAGCGCTATGAGGTAAGGAGTTATGCCTCTCTTGTACCTTCATTGCGTAGTAGCCCCCAAGGGCCGGTTCAACTTAGTATAGTTAAACCGGGACTGTAACTTATATCGCCGCAGCAGAACATGTTCGAGCAAATAGCCATTAGCCCCCAAGTGCCAAGTTGAATACCTGTATTGAGCTTGGGACTTTGTGATGAAACTACTAACATGCTCCCATTTTTTTCATGGAGTGAGATACGCCAACAAACCTCACAAATCAATGATCTTCATGTCAATCTGAAATCTCAACAAGCAGAAACCTCCAAGGCCAAGGATGAGTTGAAAACCACCTTGACTACTATGGAGCAGCTCAAGGAGTGGTTTAAATCCGAGCAGGCCAACTGGGATACTGAGAAAGCGGGGTTGCTAAAACGGGCGGAAGATGCTGAAGGAGCCATTAAACCGGTGATGGAAGAGCTCACCGGATTAAAGCACCAAATTAACGCCATGACCTCTGCAATATTTGGTAAGAAATGTTTCACCAAGGATGTGATTAATATTCCGTTTTGAAATTTCCACCGGTTTAACCTGAATTGTCTTAAACCGGTATAGGTAAGCGCATTGCTCATCTGGGTTCTGACATGCGGAAGAAACTCAAGGCCGCGTATACGCTAATTGAACAGCTGTATACCGGCACCCAGCGAGTTATTTGCGCCACCTCTTATGATAACACAGCTCCGTCATTGATCAAGGACACTGGACCGGCTATCTATGATACCGCACAGCTAGAAGAATTGAAACGATCCGCTTCGGCTGGCACTTTGTTGGCACTAACTCGCGCCAAAGCATGGATAGTCGACCTTGATCCGCCGACATAGCCAAAGGCTTCCCAGTGCTCAAGAAAATGGCGAAGCATTTGATAATGATGCTCTCAAGCGGGTAACAAGGAGATCGTCCTCTGGCGAGTCAACTAGCAGCAGAGGCCAACCTGACGGTTCACCGCTCCTTCTATGATGCGAACAATGACGGGTTGAAGCTGTTATTTGGAAGTCGTAACCTTGTTCCACCAACCCGTAAGCACACTTATGCCCCTGACGTTGATCCGGCTGAGCTTATAAGTGAAGAGGCTATCTTTCAGGCTTTAACCCGGATTGACTGGACCACCAATGACTTCCGGCCATTGGGTGGTGAGGAGGAAGAAGTTGAACTGACGCCAGACGACCCATCTTCTTCACGCCAACCCGACAATGAAGCTTAATCCGTCAAGCCGGTTGATGCATCAGAAGCTGCCTGTTATGACGCCATTCCAAATTTTGGGCCTCTGAATGCCTTGTAATAGGATAGCCATCACTTTTGTTTTTAACATGCCTTCGTGCCATGGTGCGGACTCCTTTGATTGAATGATCGAAACCTTCAATTTAAATTGCCTGTAATCACAAAATCTTAAACTGCCCCAGCGGTCTGTGCCGCCAGCCGGTTTGTGACATTCATACATATTAAATGAAATATTGAGGTATATAATCAAAATTTTGTGATACAAAATACCTGCCGTCGCTGGGCATGAAGTTGGCTTAGCCAATCTTGAAGCAGTGGTTGTATAAACCATTACCGTCAAAGGATAGAACAACTCCTGTGTTTATACTGCCGGTTTACCATGTACACCGTGCCGGGTCATAATAAGCCCCCTGTTACTCCATAATAGGATGTTAATAGAAAAAACATCAAACCGGTGAAATTATCGCCGGATTAAAAAAACTGAACGAATTCCATTAACTGACAGCTTTGAAAACGGTTTTAAGAATGTTGTCGCAACAAAAATCAAATAACAGTTATGACAAACATGGTAGCAAAGGCAATGATAAACCGTTTGCAAAACATAAAGTCATCTTGAGCCGACAGATGGTGTTACCATGGTCGGACACGACCAAGCTCCTATAAGGTGTAGCCATGGTTCGAGTCAGCCAGGTCCCCAAGCTGAAACCGTGGCATTATGTCGATCAAGTGGCGTGGCAATGGTTCGGTTGACCAAGCCCCAAGTGACTCTATGGCCTTAGGCCGATCAAAAGCGTGGTGGTTCAGATTTGACCATGTCCCCAAGTGATCTGGTGGCTTTCGCCTATCAAAAGGTGTTGCATTGGTTCTGGACACGACCAAGCCCCAAGTGATATCATAAAGCTTTTGGGAAGCAAACTCAAGGGGTAAACGGAGGCCGCTTAAGATAGAACAACTCCATGTAACCACACATGATGTAATGTAACAGATACCCGCTTTAGCCGAGGCTCCGGTTTATTACTTTATTCATAATATATACACTGTCATAATATGTACATAAGTAGAGCCGATGGCTCAGGTATAATAAGGCCGAAGATGAGCTATGTTCCACGGCCTGTTGGTCTCCTCCTCTGACGTGCGTGAGTCTTTATGCTCTCGAACATCGATCAGATAGTACGACCCGTTGTGCAGATTCTTGCTGACCACAAAAGGTCCCTCCCAAGGTGGGGATAGCTTGTGCATATCCGTCTGGTCTTGGATGAGCCGAAGCACCAAATCTCCTTCTTGAAAAGTTCTGGTTCTGACCCGGCGACTATGATAACGACGAAGATCCTGCTGGTAAATCGCCGATGTCACGCTCTTCATCCAGCCGATCCAAAGCGTCCTGTCGTGTTGTCTCATTATCCGCTTCAACATAGGCTGCCACACGAGGTGAGTCATGACGGATGTCGCTGGGGAGAACCGCTTCCGCTCCATAAACCATAAAGAATGGCGTGTATCCCGTGGATCTGTTAGGTGTAGTATTTATACTCCATAACACAGACGGTAGCTCTTCTACCCAACAACCCGGCGTCCTTTGCAAAGGGACCATAAGCCGTGGCTTGATGCCTCTCAAGATCTCTTGATTGGCTCTTTCCGCTTGACCGTTGGACTGTGGGTGAGCTACTGAAGAAACGTCAAGCCGGATGTGCTCACGTTCGCAGAACTCCTTCATGGCACCTTTGGAAAAATTGGTACCACTATCTGTAATGATACTGTGTGGAAAACCAAACCAGAAAATCACCTTTTTGATGAACTGAACCGCCGTGGCCGCATCACACTTGCTAACAGGTTCTGCCTCGACCCAGTTTGTAAATTTGTCAACCGCCACCAACAGGTGGGTCTTCTTGTCCTTGGACCTTTTGAAAGGTCCAACCATATCCAGCCCCCAAGTCGCAAACGGCCAAGTAATTGGAATCATCCTCAATTCTTGGGCCGGTACATGAGCACGTCTGGAAAACTTTTGGCAACCATAACATCGTCTGACCAGATCTTCCGCATCAGCATGGGCAGTCAACCAATAGAAACCGTGGCGGAACGCTTTAGCCACCAAGGATTTTGAACCGGCGTGGTGACCACAATCTCCTTCGTGGATCTCACGAAATATTTCGCAGACTTCCTTAGGGGACACACAGCGTTGAAACGCCCCTGACACACTGCAATGATGCAACTCGCCATTAACAATGGTCATAGACTTAGATCGCCGAATTATCTATCGGGCCAACGTCTCATCTTCTGGTAACTCGCCCTGGTTCATGTACGCCAGATAAGGAAGCGTCCAATCCGGAATGACATGCAGAGCTGCCACCAATTGAGCCTCCGGATCAGGAACAGCCAAATCCGCTTCATTAGGGAGCTTGACTGACGGATTGTGCAGTACGTCGAGAAAAACATTGGGCGGGACCGGTTTGCGTTGAGAGCCCAACCGGCTCAAAGCGTCCGCCGCTTCATTCTTCCGACGATCCATGTGGTCCACCTGATAGCCCTTGAAATGACCTGCGACAACATCCACCTCACGACGATATGCAGCCATGAGTGGGTCCTTGGAATCCCAAGTGCCAGACACCTGTTGAGCCACTAGGTCCGAGTCACCGAAGCACTTAACCCGGCTTAGATTCATCTCCTTAGCCATCCGAAGACCATGGAGCAAGGCTTCATACTCAGCTGCATTGTTAGTACAAGGGAACATTAAGCGGAGAACGTAACAAAACTTGTCACCTCGTGGGGAAGTTAATACGACTCCAGCCCCCGAGCCCTCCAACTGCCTGGATCCGTCAAAATGGATGGTCCAATATGTATGATCCGGCTTTTCTTCAGGCGCTTGCAACTCCGTCCAATCATTAATGAAATCCACAAGTGCTTGAGACTTTACTGCCGTCCGGGTACATACTTCAAATCGTGCGGCCCAAGCTCTATAGCCCACTTGGCAATCCGGCCAGTCGCCTCCCGGTTTTGTATGATATCACCTAAGGGAGCTGAACTGACCACCGTGATGGGGTGCCCTTGGAATTCTGCTTGACTTCGCTTGCCATAAAAACTCCATACACCAGCTTTCGCCAATGCGGATATCTTTGCTTAGATTCAATAAGCACCTCGCTGATATAATAAACCGGACGTTGAACTGGATGCTCCTTCCCTGCCTCCTTCCGCTCTACCACAATGGCCACACTAACCGCTCGGCGTTAGCAACAACATATAGCGAAGCGGCTCCTTGTCGATGGGAGCGGCGAGCACAAAGCGGGTTGGCCAATTGCCGCTTCAAGTCCTCAATGCTTCATCACGGGTGGACTCGGATAAACCGATATGTCTTCTTCAAAGATCTGGTATAAAGGATGGCCTTCTCTCCGAGGCGGCCGATAAACCGGCTCGGGCGGCAATCCGCCCGCCACACGCTGGACATCATTAATACACTTTGGTTTAGCCAGGAGGTGATAGCCGTAATCTTCTCGGATTAGCTTCAATCCTCTGTTGGACACGAAAACCCAATAACTTGCTCGCCGGAACACCAAAAACATATTTGGCGGGTTGAGCATCATCTTGTAAACCCGCAGGTTGTCAAAGGTTTCTTTCAAATCATCAATCGGTGTTTCCTTCTTCCTTGACTTAACCACAATATCATCCACATAGGCATGCACATTACGGCCGATCTGTTCATGCAAGCAATTACATACTAGCGTTGATAAGTTGCTTGGCGCTCTTGAGCCCAAAGGGCATAGACACATAGCGAAGGCTCCAAAGGGAGTGATAAATGATGTCTTCTCCTGGTCCTTAACCGCCATCTTGATCGATGATATCCGAATACGCATCCAAAAAGCTCAACGCTCACAACCATGATGGCATCAATAATCTGGTCAATGCGGGGAGGGCAAAGGATCTGCTGGACAAGCCTTGTTAAGATCTGTAATCACACACGTCGCCAAGTGCCGTTTTTCTTAAGGACCAGCACGGATTTGCAAGCCACTCGATGGAAAACTTCAACGATAAAGCCCGCTGCTAAGAGCCTGGCAACCTCCTCTCCAATGGCCTTACGCCTCTCCTCGTTAAACCGGCGGAGAAACTGCTTCACCGGTCTGTACTTGGGATCAACATTAAGAGTGTGCTCAGCGAGCTCCCTCGGTACACCTGGCATGTCAGAAGGCTTCCATGCAAAAATGTCCCGATTCTCACGGATGAACTCGATGAGCGCGCTTTCCTATTTCGGATCCAAGTTGGCACCGATGTTGAATCGCTTGGACGAATCGCCAGTCTGAAGTCAACAAACTTAGTCTCAAGCGCCGATTTGAACTTCAGGGCCGGATCGTGCTCCGTAGTTGGCTTCTTCAACGGAGTCATGTCCGCCGGATCAACATTGTCCTTATAATACTTCAGCTCCTCGGTGGCACAAACCGACTCTGCGTAAGCCGCATCACCTTCCTCACACTCCAAAGCGATCTTGCGGCTCCCATGAACCGTTATTGTCCCTTTGTGACCCGGCATCTTGAGCTGCAAATAGATATAACAAGGTCGTGCCATGAACTTGGCATAAGCCGGCTGCCCAAACAGGGCGTGATATGGACTTTGAATTCTCACTACTTCAAACGTCAATGTTTCCGATCTGGAGTTATATTCATCCCCAAAGGCCACCTCCAGAGCTATTTTACCAACCGGATACGCTGACTTGCCAGGCACCACACCATGGAACACTGTATTGGACGGTTTGAGATGCTTATCTGTTAACCCCATACGACGGAAGGTCTCGTAGTACAGGATGTTGATGCTGCTCCCTCCGTCCATAAGCACCTTGGTGAACTTATAACCTCCCACCTGAGGCGCCACCACCAGAGCTAGCTGACCCAGATTGTCAACCCGGGGAGGATGATCCTCTCTACTCCATACAATGGGCTGCTCTGACCAGCGTAGGTAATGTGGCACGGCCGGTTCAACAACGTTAACTTCCTGCTTCTGAAGCTTCCGGTCTCGCTTGTCTAAGCTGGTGGTGAAGACATGGTACTGCCCACTATTCAACTGCTTTGGGTTGCTCTGATAACCCGACCGCTGCTGCGCTGATTGTAACCACCACGGTTATTACGATTGTTCGATTGTTATGTCCGCCGGATTACCATTAAACCTGAACGAATTTCCTCCACCGTAATCCGCCCGGATCTGAACCGCCGCCAAAACCTTGATCATACCGGAAAGCATTAGAACTTTTGAACTCCCGCATAATGTAACAATCCTTCCAGAGGTGATTTGTTTGGCGCCTCCTTCGTCCCATGCTTGGACAGGTTGATTCAACAGATAGTTCTAGCGGTCCGGATTGGGATTAGGCGCTCCACCTCGATTCGGGTTGTTTACCCTTGCGCCGCTGGCCCTTGTCCTGCTACTGGTGTTGGCTCTGAAGTCCATGTTGCCGTTCGCTTTACGCTTACTTCCACCATTACCCGCCGAGTGATCTTTGCTGGCCTTTGGAATTGTTGTTCTTCTTTCCTTCCCTGTCTCGTCATCATCGGACTCGGGATCCTTGGTACTATCGTAATCAGCATACTTCACTAAAGCGCCCATGAGAGTGCCCATGTCATTGCAAAATCGCTTCATGCGCCCCAGCTTCAACTTTAAAGGTTTAAACCGGCAGTTGCCCTCCAGGGTCAAGATCGCAGAATTAGCGTTGATCCGGTCTGAAGAATGTAAGATTTCCGAAACGCGGCGTACCCAATGGGTTGTTTACTCCCCTTCACCCTGGACACAAGCCGCCAAGTCCACCACAGACATGGGCTGCTTACATGTATCTTTGAAATTCTGGATGAACCGGGTTCGTAACTGGGCCCATGAACTGATAGAATTGGGTGGCAAGCTTTTCAACCAATTATGGGCCGTGCCCTCGAGCATCATGGTGAAGTAATTTGCACACGCGGCTTCATCCACATCCAGCATCTCCATGGCCATCTCATAACTCTCTATCCATGCTTCTGGAGCTAAATCGGCGGTGTAATTCGGCACCTTGCGCGGACCCTTGAAATCCTTGGGCAAGCGTACATTGCGTAAAGCGGGGACGAGGCAAGGCACCCCCAAAGAGCTAGAGGTAACCCCAGGCTCAAAGATGGTCGGACGAACCGGCGCAAGCTGATAATCCTGGCGTTGTGCTTCTAACTCGGCCTCCCTGCGTGCCCGGGCCCGGTCCACCACCTCCTGAGCGTTGTCGAAACCACCTGCCGGGTTGTTTCCACGGGGCGCACCACGCCGTGCATTACTTGATACGGCCGGTTCATCCACCTGCCTGCTATAGCTTCGGCTTGGGCGGGGGGTAGAGTGGATCGATCGTGGCTGTCTGAATCGCTTCTGTTGGACGAGCTGTCCTAAGGAGTTCCTTGACCCGCGCGTCTCTACTGCCTGTGGTGAATCGCCTTCAATTGGAATTGCCTCCAGCCGTGCCGCAGCTGCGACAAGGTTATCCATCGGGTTGGAGTAGTGACCTGGAGGTGTTTGTAGAGCCTGAGGCGTGCCGGTATGATGGCGAGGTAGATCTATTACGCGGGGCTGAACCGGCGCGCCCGTCCCAGGTGCTTCCGCCCGGTTTACCACCGCGGATTTCGTCCCTGCTCTCGGGTGTTGAAGAGATCTCTTCCCTCAAAAACTGAAGGCAAACGGGATCTGTATTTCCTCTTCATGACTTCATGCGACGCATTCTGATCCAGCATGAGCCTATAAGCTTGCGCATCCAAAGCGGTCCGCTCTGCCGCCATCCTGGCGTCTGCAGCTGCCAGATCTGCTTTAGCTTGAGTGATTTGTTCCTTCACCTTCGCAATCTCCGCGTTGTGAACGTCCTGGTCTGCCGGGTTAACCTCTGCCATGAGCATGGCCAACGCATCAAACAGTTCTGATAAAACTTGAGCGGCGGGGGCGACAGGTCTCTGCCCGGCTGCCGTCGCCCATTGTTGAACCGGCGACCATTGTCGCAGCGGTCGAAGAGTGAAGCATCGCTTGTGTACCGCCATGAATATTCCAACCCGGTTGGGCAGATCAAAGGGTCCGAATCATCACCGTCGGAACAGCCCCAATCGGCCATCTTGCGGTATCCGAGAGACTCGGTTTCCCGGCCGACGACTTCGTCATCGAGTAGACGACGGTTTCGCCACCAGACTCGATCCGTCCTCATAATTTCCTCCGTGGATGACTCCCACGAAGCACGCTGACGGCCGGTTTAGCTGGGCAGGTTTCAGACGCTGAGCCATCTCGACGAGGTCGGTGCGGATGTCCCGCTCAGCCCTGGCTCACCGATCTTGCCGATGAAAACGTGTATGCCACCAAAGGGGACCCGGTACCCGTACTCAATCGAGCCGGCCTCGGGGCCCCAGCCGGCATCGTCGATGTAGAGCTTGCCGCGACGACTCTTGGTCATCCGGCCCACAGCGTAGCCTTCGAGTCCTTCGAGTTTGCCCTCAAAGATCATCAAACCATCGTGCGATAGCCCCACGGTGGGCGCCAACTGTCGTGGTTTTGTCACGGCAGATGTCCTCATGAAAGGACTTAGTCGCGGAGCCATCGCTACGGGTTAACTTGGAGGGGTTAAAGCGGACGCAAAGACATGAGAGTTATACTAGTTCGGCCCCTTCGATGAAGGTAAAAGCCTATGTCTAGTTTGAGATGGGATTGATGTGGTCTCAATGACTAGGGAGCAAACAGCTTCGCCTAGACCTCGAGTTGTTGTTGTCTGTCCCTAAGCTGCCGCCGGGTCGTCCCCTTATATACATGGGTTGGCCTTGGCTGGTCTCTGAGTCCCGAGGCCGACTCGTACAAGTGTTCGGCTCGGTCTCTCCTTCCCTTATCTTACAACACAAGTTACATGACTATGGCGGTTTTACCATTATGGGCCCTAATCCGCCTTTGGGCTCCGGGCCTCTAAGTTTCATAGTAAAGCGCCATCTTCTGAGTCTTTGTGGGCTTCAATATAGCTGAGGGTGAACCGGCCCCTCCTGGGCGGTTTACACTCAGTAGTTATATCCCCAACACTTACTAAATTCATCAACTTCATACCTCTCAAAATGATCCATTAATAAGGTTGATCAAGTCTTATTAAGAACCACCTTTGATTAGCATGAAGCCAAAGAATTTTCGTAAAACACTAAGTTACCTCAACGGGGATATGCATGTCCCCAACAATAAGTATTTCATATTTGTTTTTGGTAGCAGGTAGAGGTATTTGTAAACTTCCAATAGTGAGTGTCGGAGATTTTTCAATAACATTAATACCATTCACTTGGAATTGTTTCTTCAGAAAGTGCATCGTATGCTCATTACCATTGATATGAAAAGTGATCTTGCTTTTATTGCAATCAATAACAGTCCCTACAATATTCAAAAAGGGAATACCAAGGATAATCGACATGTTGTCGTCCTCGGGCATCTCAAGTATAACAAAGTCTGTTAAGATAGTAACATTAGCAACAACAATGGGCACATCCTCACAAATACCGATAGGTATGGTAGTTGATTTATCAGCCATTTGCAAAGATATTTCAGTAGGTGTGAGTTTGTTCAAATCAAGTCTTTCGTATAAAGAGAAAGCCATAAGACTAACACCAGCTCCTAAATCACACAAAGCAACTTTGACACAATTTCTTTTGATGGAGCAAGGTATAGTTGGTATTCCTGGATCACCAAGTTTTTTAGGTTCTCCTTTAAAAGAATAATTAGCAAGCATGGTGGAGATTTCAGCTTCAGGTATCTTTCTCTTATTAGTGATAATATCTTTCATGTATTTTGCATAAGGGGCCATCTTTAAAATATCAGTGAAGCGGGTACGCAAAAAGACTGGCCTAAGCATTTCGGCAAATCATTCGAATTCTTCATCATCTTTCTTCTTAGTTGGTTTAGGTGGAAAGGGCATGAGTTTTTGAACCCATGGTTCTCTTACTTTTCCATGTTATCTAGCAACAAAGTCTCTTTTATCATATCTTTTATTTTTAGGTTGTGGGTTATCAAGATCAACAGCAGGTTCTATCTCAACATCATTATCAGGTTATTTATCATTGTCTGGTTGGGTGTCTTCATGAACATCATCATTATCTTTTTCATTATCACTAGGTGAGTGTTCATTACCAAATTGAGTTTCAGCATCTGAGATAGAGACATCATTATTATCTTCAGGAGGTTTTTCTATTTTAAGTTCACTAGAAGTATGCAAAGTCCTATCATTTTTCTCTTTCGTCTTATTTCTAAAAGGACTAGGTGCATCGGTGTTAATTCTTTGAGAGTCTTGTTCAATTCTTTTAGGGTGTCCCTCAGGATAAAGTGGTTCCTGAGTCACTTTGCCCCCTCTAGTTGCTACTTTAACAGCAAAACCATTTACATTATTATTCCATTCACTAAGCAATTATCTTTGAGATTTAGCAACTTGTTCTAACTGAGTTTGAACCATATAAGCATGTTTCCTACCCCACTAACATCATTAGTGATTCTAAATAACAAGTCACTCAAGCGAGCAATCATATCAGAGTTGTATTTCAATTGTTTCATAACATTTGCATTGAAGTGATCTTGTTTGATGATATATCTATCAAATTCATAAAGGCATTGACTAGGATGTTTATTGTAAGGGATGTTGTAGGATCGAAAGTATGTCTAGAGGGGGGTGATTAGACTACTTGACCAAATAAAAATCTAGCCTTTTCCTAATTTTAGTTCTTGGCTGATTTTAGCAACTTAGCACAAGTCAAGCAATCAACCTACACATGCAATTCTAAGAGTATAGCAGCGGAATGTAAAACAATTTCATATGAAGGTAAAGGGAGGAGTTTGAGGGAGCAAACGCAATGTTGACACGGAGATTTTTTATCCATGGTTCCGATAGGTGGTGTTATCGTACATCCACGTTGATGGAGACTTCAACCCACGAAGGGTAACGGTTGTGCGAGTCCACGGAGGGCTCCACCCACGAAGGGTCCACGAAGAAGCAACCTTGTCTATCCCACCATGGCCGTCGCCCAGTAGGGTAGATCTTCACGAAGTAGGCGATCTCCTTGCCCTTACAAACTCCTTGGTTCAACTCCACAATCTTGACAGAGGCTCCCAAGTGACACCTAGCCAATCTAGGAGACACCACTCTCCAAGAAGTAACAAATGGTGTGTTGATGATGAACTCCTTGCTCTTGTGCTTCAAATGATAGTCTCCCCAACACTCAACTCTCTCTCTCTCACACAGGATTTGGATTTGGTGGAAGGAAGATTTGAGTGGAAAGCAACTTGGGGAAGGCTAGAGATCAAGATTTATGTGGTTGGAATGGAATATCTTGACCTCAACACAAGTGTAGGTGGTTCTTTCTCAGAAAATATGTGTTGGAAGTGTAGGCATGTTCAGATGGCTCTCTCCACGAGTGAAGAGTGGGTGGAGTGGTATTTATAGCCTCCACACAAAATCTAACCATTACACACAAATCACCAAACTCGGTGGGACCGATTCAGAGAACTCGGTCAGATCGATTTGGTTCATAATGTGACTGTTAGGCATTTCAGTGGGACCGACATGTCAACTCGAATGGACCAATTTCGTTAGGGTTAGGGCATAACCTAATCTCGGTGAGACCGATTTTGGTAATAGACTAACAGAGAGTTGGTCAGGCAAACTCGATGGGACCGATTCGCTCATCTCGGTTTGACCGAAACGTTACGAAAAGGAAACAGAGTGTTTGCATTGAAATCTCAGTGGGACCGATCGCTCATCTCGGTCTGACCGAAACATTACGAAGGGAAACAGAGAGATTACAATCCCATCTCGATGAGACCGAGATCCCTATCGGTGAGACCGAAAAGACTAGGGTTTCTGGCAGTGGATGTGTCAACTGAACTCAGTGGCTCCGGATATGAAATTTCGGTGGGGCCGAGTTGGAATTTTTGGTTTGGGACATATGTGGATGTGAGAAAGTAGTGGAGGGTTTTGGAGCATATCACTAAGCACTTTGAGCAAGAACCTCATTAAGCAACACCTCATCCCTTCTTAATAGTATTGGCTTTTCCTATAGACTCAATGTGATCTTGGATCACTAAAGTAGAAAATGTAGAGTCTTGTGCTTTGAGCTTGAGCCAATCTTCTGTCCTTAGCATTTTGAAGGGTCCACTTTCTAATCCATGCCATGCCAATCATTGAGCTTTCCTAAAATATTTATCTTGGAATAGCATTAGCTCGATGAGCTATATGTTGTTAGGAATTACTAAAACCACCAAGGGATAGTTGCACTTTCGATCTCCCCCTTTTTGGTAATTGATGACAACATATAGATCAAAGCTTCGACAAATGATAAATAAGATTGAAAAACATCGTCGCTTTGAGAAGTATGTGATAAGCAAGAGCTCCCCCTAAATTTGTGCATTATTTAAAATTTTCTTTTGAATGCAAATGCACAATTGATTAGGATCATGGGTGGAGCACTCAAAATGATAGAAATTAAAGCACATGCACTCATAACCAAGCAAAGTGAATGATCATCTAGGATATAAGATATAATATCATCCAAAAAGCATTAAGGGTAGCATATGATCAAACACATGATCATGCAAGTATCTCACAAGGACATAAAGCAGTATCTCACACAAGCACACAATAAAAGTTTCAACCAAAATAGCAAGAGAAATAAAAAAGCAACACACTCTCTTGAAGCCTATGATCTATATATTTTTCTCTCCCTTTGGCAACAAGTTACCAAAAAGTTCAAAAATGCATAGTGCTAGGCTTGATCTTCGGCCGGAGGTGTTGAGAGAACTCCAAGGACGAAGGCTTCAGATGAAGTAGCTGGAGCTGGTGGAGTAGCTGCTGGAGGTGGAACTGGAGCTGTTGCTGCTGGTGCTGTTGCTGTAGCTCTAGTGCTTGTCACGGGCACTGCAGCAGATCTATGTCCTCTGGGCACTCTAGCAAAAGCATCTGTGGTAGAATTTCCCTTTTTCTCCTCTGCTTCCTCCTGGAGCTGCTCAACTGCAGTTTGGGTCTCTGTAACCTTGACATCAAGATCATAGAACTTCTGCTCAATGATCCTCTCCAAACTCTCCTGGTTCTTGGTCAGGGTGGCCAAGACCTTCTCAATCCTCAGGGTGGATTGGATCAGATATCCAAGCTGGTCTTGCTTGCTCTTCAAGAATATATGAGATGTCTCCTCTACTGTTGGCATCTTTGCAGCCTTCTCTGCCTTAGCCTTCTCTCTCTTCTCATGTGCTTGAGCGGAAGATGGTTCATTCTCATTCATCACCACTGTGTTGTCTTCAAATTCAGGGTAGATGGGCAGGTGCTCCTTATCCAAAATGTATTTGCCTTTGCCCATCTTTGAGTTGATGAGCTCCTGAATTTGTGGGGCATACCCACAGCTTCTCTTCTGGTCGGCAGCAGTTCTCTTGATTGTCTCAACAATCAAACTCATGACCTTGAACTTTTGTGGGACATCAAATATATGCAGCAAGTTTATTGCATGTCCTCTGATCATCTTGTGAACACCTGACTTGGATAGCAGTCTGTTTCTTAGAATCCAGTTGATAGTTGGCAGACCAGACACCAAGTAGTGAACAGATCCAAACTTATGTGTATCAAAGGCAGCATCTGGGATCTCTTTGTACATGTTGGCTATAGTGTTGTGGTCTTTCTTCTTCTCTGCATAAATATCCAAGTCATCCCCATGTTCCTCACGAGCATTGATAAGCTTGGCCCATTCATCAACTGTAGACTGGTACCTAGTACCTTCAGACATCCATACTATCCTTCCATCTGGATAGAAGTGGGCAGTGGAGTAAAACTGCATGATGAGCTCATCATTCCACTTGGTGAGCTTCTGGGCAACAAAAGTGTCCACTCCACATGCTTGAAGCTATCAAGCACACCAGGGAAGTGATCCTCATTCTCCTTGATGAACTCCCAGTCAACCCATCTCATGTCACACACAATGGGCTTCTTATCAAGCAGAACTGTCTCATAGAAGTCCCGTTGTTCCTTAGTGTGAAACCTATAGTCCACAGCAGTTCTTCTCCTGATAGCATATGGATCGGACTGTCTCCATAGTCTCAATCCTGCATCCTTCCTGATGTTCATGTTCTCTGCAACTGGGTGTGCATCATTGTGGTCTGGGATCTTGGGTTTCAGCTTCCTCAATACAACAGTGTCATCTTCTTCTTCTTCAGCAGCTTCAGGCACTGGGGCCTTGTTCTTTTCTTCAGCAGGGATATTCCTAGTGCTTCTCTTGGGTTTAGGCTTTGGAGCTGGAGCAGCAGCCTTGGGAGCAGATTTGGGCTTAGATGGAGCAGCCCCTGATATGATTGCATCCCCCATAAGCTTTTGAGCTTTGGGTGCTGGTGCAGCATCCTCTTCCTCTTTCTCTTCAGAATCTTTCCTCATTGAGGGCTTGCCAAGAACTCTGGCAGTAGTGGTTCTGGCCCTCTTCTTCTTTTTATCCTCACCAGCTGCTTCTTCTTCAGACTCAATGGTGAACTTCATGGTTTCACCGGTGGCAACTTTTCTTGGCTTAGACATGGGCTGTCTTCTTGCTGGCATCTTTGTTTTCAGTCCAGGCTTTGTTGCAGCAGTTGTGCCATACTCTTTCTTCAGCACATTTTTCTTTGAAGTGGCTTCATCTTCAACAGCCACATAGTCTTCATCTTCTGAATAAGAAGTCCTCTTCTTCCTTGTCCTGGTGGCAGCCTTTGGCAAGTTGCTGGGAGTGCTCCTAATGCCTTCATCATAACTGCTAGAGGGATCTGAACCCTCACTCATCTACACCTGTTGCTTAGACCTGTTCTGACTGTCACTTTGTTCAGACATCTCTGCAAACACTCTGACAGCAGACCCTGTGAATAGGTGATAACCCACAAGTATAGGGAATCGCAACAGTTTTTGAGGGTAGAGTATTCAACCCAAATTTGTTGATTCGACACAAGGGGAGCCGAAGAATATTCTCAAGTATTAGCAGCTGAGTTGTCAATTCAACCACACCTGGAAACTTAATATCTGCAACAAAGTGTTTAGTAGCAAAGTAATATGATAGTGGCGGTAACGGTAACAAAGTAAAGACAGCAGAAGTAATGTTTTTGGTATTTTGTAGTGATGATAACAAGAGTAGCAGAAAAGTAAATAAGCATAAACCAAAGATATGGAAAACTCAGAGGCACCGGATCGTGATGGATAATTATGCGGATGTGGTTCGTCATGTAACAGTCATAACATAGGGTGACACACATCTAGCTCCATTTCATCAATGTAATGTAGGCATGTATTCCGAATATAGTCATACATGCTTATGGAAAAGAACTTGCATGACATCTTTTGTCCTACCCTCCCGTGGTAGCGGGGTCCTATTGGAAACTAAGGGATATTAAGGCCTCCTTTTAATAGAGAACCGGAACAAAGCATTAGCACATAGTGAATACATGAACTCCTCAAACTATGGTCATCACCGAGAAGTATCCCTATTATTATCACTTCGGGGTTGTCGGATCAAAACACATAATAGGTGACTATAGACTTGCAAGATAGGATCAAGAACACACATATATTCATGAAAACATAATAGGTTCAAATCTGAAATCATGGCACTCGGGCCTAGTGACAAGCATTAAGCATAGCAAAGTCATAGCAACATCAATCTCAAAATAATGGATACTAGGGATCAAACCCTAACAAAATTAACTCGATTACATGATAAATCTCATCCAACCCATCACCGTCTAGCAAGCCTACGATGCAATTACTCACACACGACGGTGAGCATCATGAAATTGGTGATGGAGGATGGTTGATGATGACGATGGCGACGAATCCCCCTCTCCGGAGCCCCGAACGGACTCCAGATCAGCCCTCCCGAGAGAGATTAGGGCTTGGCGGCGGCTCCGTATCGTAAAACGCGATGATTTCTTCTCTCTGATTTTTTTCTCCCCAAAAGCCAATATATTGAGTTGGAGTTGGCGCCGGAGGGCCACCAGGGGACCCACGAGGTAGGGGGGCGCGCCCAGGGGGGAGGGCGCGCCCCCACCCTCGTGAGAAGGGTGTGGGCCCCCTGGTCTTCATCTTTGGCGAGGATTTTTTATTATTTTTTCTAAGGTGTTCCGTGGAGTTTCAGGTCATTCCGAGAACTTTTATTTTCTGCACATGAAACAACACCATGCAATTCTGCTGAAAACAGCGTCAGTCCGGGTTAGATCCATTCAAATCATACAAGTTAGAGTCCAAAACAAGGGCAAAAGTGTTTGGAGAAGTAGATACGACGAGACGTATCAACTCCCCAAGCTTAAACCCTTGCTTGTCCTCAAGCAATTCAGTTGACAAACCTGAAAGAGAAAAGAAAAACTTTACAAACTATGTTTGCTCTTGTTGTTGTAAACATGAAAAGCCAGCATTCAAGTTTCAGCAATTATTATGAACTAACCATACTCACAATAACACGTAGGTCTCACAATTACTCATATCAATAACATAATCAGCTAGCGAGCCATAATAATAGAACTCGGATGACAACACTTTCTCAAAATAATCATAACATGATATAACAAAATGGTATCTCGCTAGCCCTTTCTGAGACCACAAAACATAAATGCAGAGCACCTTTAAAGATCAAGGACTGACTAAACATTGTAATTCATGGTAAAAGAGATCCAGTCAAGTCATACCCAATATAAACCAATTATAATGAATGCAGACGACAGTGTGCTCTCCAGCGGGTGCTTTTTAATAAGAAGGGTGATGACTCAACATAAAAGTAAATGGATAGGCCCTTCGCAGAGGGAAGCAGGGATTTGTAGAGGTGCCAGAGCTCGGTTTTGAAATAGAGATAAATTATATTTTGAGCGGCATACTCTCATTGTCAACATAACAACTAAAAGATGACGATATCTTCCATGCTAAACAAATTATAGGCAGTTCCCAAACAGAATGGTAAAGTTTATACTCCCCTTCCTCCACAAGCATCAATCCATGGCTTGCTCGAAACAACGAGTGCCTCCAACATTCAACAGGTCCCAAGGGGAGTTTTGTTTGCAATTATTTTGATTTAGTTTGCATAAAGCATGGGACTGGGCATCCCGGATACCAGCCATTTTCTCGTGAATGAGGAGCGGAGTCCACTCCTCTTGAGAATAACCTGCCTAACACAGAAGATAAGGGCAGCTCTAGTTGACATATGAGCTATTCGAGCATGCAAAACAGAATGTTTATTTGAAAGTTTGGAGTTTGGCACATACAAATTTACTTGGAACGGCAGGTAGATACCGCATATAGGAAGGTATAGTGGACTCATATGGAATAACTTTGGGGTTTAAGGAGTCTGGATGCACAAGCAGTATTCCCGCTTAGTACAGGTGAAGGGTAGCAAAAGACTGGGAAGCGACCAACTGAGAGAGCGACAACAGTAGTAAACATGCATTAAAATTAATTTACACCGAATACAAGAATGAGTAGGATATAATCCACCATGAACATAAATATCATGAAGGCTATGTTGATTTGATTCAACTACATGCGTGAACATGTGCCAAGTCAAGTCACTCAATTCATTCAAAGGAGGATACCATCCCATCATACCACATCATAATCATTCTAATAGCATGTTGGCACGCAAGGTAAACCATTATAACTCATAGCTAATCAAGCATGGCACAAGCAACTATAATCTCTAAATGTCATTGGAAATATGTTTACTTCATAATAGCTTAATCAGGAACGATGAATCATCATATTTACAAAAACAAGAGAGGTCGAGTTCATACCAGCTTTTCTCATCCCAATAAGTCCATCATATATCATCATTATTGCCTTTCACTTGCACGACCGAACGGCATGTATAATAATAAGAGTGCACGTGCATTCTACTAAGCTGAAATCTGCAAGCATTCAACTCAAGAGAAAAGAAAAGTAATATGGGCTCTAAGTTAAATAAACGATCATGCATATGAGAGCCACTAAGCATTTTCAATATGGTCTTCTCGACCCCCAAAGAAAGGAAAAGAAAAATAAAAACTATTTACACGGGAAAGCTCCCAACAAGTAAAAAAGAAGAACGGGAAATATTTTTGGGTTTTCTTTTTAATTCTACTACAAGCATGGAAAGTAGACTAACTAATTTTTTTTTGTTTTTTCTTAAGGTTTATCAAACACACAAGAAGAAAGCTAGAAAAAGAAATTTAGACTAACATGGATATTACAGTGAAAGAGTATGAGCACCGACATCTAGCAATGAGTGTGTGAACATGAATGTAATGTCGGTGGGATAGCCTGGCTGATACCCGTAGGTGTAGCTGGGGTCATACTGCGATGAAGAATAGTTGGGATCATACTGTGATGATGAGGACTCTGACTGCCACTGGCTGGCAACCACCTCAGGATCCCGAGAATAAACAGACATTCATGGAGGCTCATCTTGTGGCTCCGGTTCTGGGGCTGGTGCAGGATTCCGGTAGGCTTGAACAGCCGCCCACAGAACAATGTGAGTACCTGCAGATAAGTTAAACAAAGAGGGAGCAGGCAAAGTAATAGTCTCAGGGTGATGTTTATCAAAGTACAATTTATATTTAAGCTCCCCTTCGCGATTCTTAACAAGAAAATCATGCGCTAGCATACTCTTATAATCTAAATAAGCACGGGTCAATGCTGTTTCTTCTTTCTCCTCATGCCTAATAGGTATCTCAAAATATTCAGCTAGGCGTGAAGCATAAATGCCTCCAAAAACGAGGACCTTAGTACGGTTCAGACTTAACCGTCCAGCAACAATTCCACCCATACTAACAGAGCTATTGCGGTATAAACCATGGAACAAAATGATAATATCAGGAATGCTAAGGTTTCCACAATTCCCGCGACCAATCAAGCAATGACTAGCAAATAAGGCAAAGTAGCGTAAAACAGGGAAATGTATGCTAGTAATTCTTGCATCAGAAACCTTCCTGGTTTCTCCCACAGTGATAGTGTTAATAAAAGCTTCTACTTCATTACGGTGTGGTTCATCTAAAGAACCCTCAAAAGGTATTTTGCAAACCTCGCAAAATTCAGCTAATGGCATTTCCTTGACAACGTCATATAAATGAAACTATACTGTTGGAGGTGATTTCTTAGGGAAAAAGTAGAAGTTCTGCACAAAAGTATTTGTGAGTAAGAGATACTGATGACGTTGGTCGCGGAGGAAGTTGGTGATGCCAGCATTCTCAATTAATAGATAGAAATCCTCATAAATCCCGGCTCTCCTCAAGAATTCATCAGAAGGCCATTCACACGGCCGGACCTCCGCAGTGCGAGGCAAATTAAATTTGGTCTTCTGTTCTTCTTCCTTTTGTTTTTCCTTAGAGCTTCGGCTCGACGAGCCCCTCAAAAATTTCTTCATTATTTCTGAAACAATCTGAAATTTTTAGCAACTTCAAACAAAAGTGAACCAACTTCAATAAAACTGATAGCAACTCCCACAAGTGCCTAGGGCCTATATCAAGCATTAGAACTACTTGGAACCATATAAATTTATCATGCAAGCTCAAGAACATGGTCACCTATGCAGCACAAATTTGCAATGAATAAAGCACTAGAACAAAAACTAATTGGACCAATGGAGGAGTCACATACCAAGGAACAATCTCCCAAGCAGTTTTATGAGAGGTGCTTTGAGCAAGGAGATCGAAAATCGCAGCAAAAGTGGCTGGAACACGAGCTTGAGTTGGTTTTTCGGGTTTGTGTGAGGCGGAGGAAGGAGATGGGTGCAGGGATAAGTGGAGGAGGGCCACCGTGGCCCACGAGGGGGGGCGCGCCTCCACCCTCGTGGCAGTGGCAGCTCCCCCGCTGTAATTTTTGCACAGTAAATCCTCAAATATTCCCGAAAAATCATATTAAATTGGCATGGCATTCTGAGGACTTTTATTTTCGGGATATTTTTATATTGCACGGATAAATCAGGAAATAGACAGAAAAAAATACTATTTTACTTTATTTCTACTAAGTAACAGAAAATATAAAGAGGGTACAGAAGGTTGTGCTTCTAGTTTCATCCATCTCATGCTCATCAAAAAGAATCCACTAACAAGGTTGATCAAGTCTTGTTAACAAACTCATTCCGATTAACATGGAACCAGAGAAATTTCGAATAACACTATGTTACCTCAACGGGGATATGGACATCCCCAATAATAAGTATATCATATTTCTTCTTGACAGTAGGGAGAGGAAATGCAAAACCTCCAAATATAATCGATGGAATTTTTCCAATAGAGTTGATACTATGAACTTGAGGTTGTTTCCTCGGAAAGTGTACCGTATGCTCATTACTATTAACATGAAAAGTGATATTGCCTTTGTTGCAATCAATAACAGCCCCTGCAGTATTAAGGAAAGGTCTTCCAAGAATAATAGACATACTATCATCCTCGGGAGTATCAAGAATAACAAAGTCCGTTAAAATAGTAACGTTTGCAACCAAAACAGGCACATCCTCACAAATACCGACAGGTATAGCAGTTGATTTATCAGCCATTTGCAAAGATATTTCAGTAGATGTCAACTTATTCAAGTCAAGTCTACGATATAAAGAGAGAGGCATAACACTAACACCGGCTCCAAGATCACATAAAGCAGTTTTAACATAATTTCTTTTAATGGAGCATGGTATAGTAGGTACTCCTGGATCTCCAAGTTTCTTTGGTATTCCGCCCTTAAAAGTATAATTAGCAAGCATGGTGGAAATTTCAGCTTTCGGTATCTTTCTTTTATTTGTAACAATATCTTTCATATATTTAGCATAAGGATTCATTTTGAGCATATCACCAATCGATACGCAAAAAGATAGGTCTAATCATTTCAGCAAAGCGCTCAAAATCCTCATCATCCTTTTTCTTGGATGGTTTGGAGGGAAAGGCATGGGTTTTCGAACCCGTGGTTCTCTTTCTTTACCATTTTCCTAGCAACGAAGTCTCTTTTATCATAACGTTGATTCTTTGATTGTGGGTTATCAAGATCAACAAAGCAGGTTCAACTTCTACATCATTATCATTACTAGGTTGAGCATCACCATGAACATTATCATTAACATTTCCACTAGGTTCATGTTCATTACCGATTGTGTTTCAAAGATCGGACATAGAGATATCATTTGGATTCTCGGTGGTTCAGCAATAGGTTCACTAGAAGTTTGCAAAGTCCTATCATTTTTCTTTTTCTTCCTCTTAGAAGAACTAGGTACATCAATATTATTTCTCTGAGAATCTTGCTCAATTCTCTTAGGGTGGCCTTTAGGATACAAAGGTTCCTGAGTCATTCTACCAGTTCTAGTAGCCACTCTAACAGCATAATCATTTTTCTTACTATTCATTTCATCAAGCACTTCTTTCTGAGCTTTAAGTACTTGTTCTACTTGAGTGGTAACCATAGAAGCATGTTTGCTAACAAGTTTAAGTTCACCTCTAATATTAGCCATATAATCACTCAAGTGTTTAATCATAAAGGTATTCTATTTTAATTGTCTACCAAAATAAGCATTGAAGTCATCTTGCTTAAACATAAAGTTATCAAACTCATCCAAGCACTGACTAGCAATTTTAGTAGGAGGGACTTCAGCTTTATCATATCTATAGAGAGAATTTACCTTCAGTACCTGTGTCGGGATATCGGGAGGTTCTTCAGTGAATAAGGAATTGAGATCATACACTTCTTCAATAGGCGGTAAATTAAGACCATGTATTTCTTCAATAGGAGGTTAATTCTTAACATCTTCAGCTTTAATACCTTTTTCTTTCATAGATTTCTTTGCTTCTTGCATATCTTCGGGACTGAGAAATAGAACACCTCTCTTCTTCGGAGTTGGTTTAGGAATAGGCTCAGTAATTGGCTCTGGGAGCTGGCTTAGGAGGTAGCTCGGGAGGTGCCCAATTATTTTCATTTGCCAACATATTATTCAATAGAATTTCAACGTCATCCGGTGTTCTTTCCCTGAAAAGAGAACCAACACAACTATCCAGGTAATCTCTGGAAGCATCAGTTAGTCCATTATAAAAGATATCAAATATTTCAGGTTTCTTAAGAGGATGATCAGGCAAAGCACTAAGTAACTTGAGAAGCCTCCCCCAAGCTTGTGGGAGACTCTCTCCTTCAAGTTGCACAAAATTATATATATCCCTCAAAGCAGCTTGTTTATTATGAGCAGGGAAATATTTAGCAGAGAAGTAATAAATCATATCCTGGGGACTTTGCACACAACCAGGATCAAGAGAATTAAACCATTTCTTAGCATCACCCTTTAATGAGAACGGAAATATTTTGAGTAAATAAAGGTAGCGCGATCTCTCATTATTAGTAAACAGGGCATCTATATCATTTAACTTAGTAAGATGTGCCACAACAGTTTCAGATTCATAGCCATAAAAAGGATCAGATTCAACCAAAGTAATTATATCTGGATCAACAGAAAAATCATAATAATCCTGATCAGGAACACAGATAGGTGAAGTAGCAAAAGCAGGGTCGGGTCTCATCCTATCTCTAAAAGATTCTTTACTCCATTTAACTAGTAACCTCTTAAGTTCAAGTCTATCCTGGCAAGCAAGAACAGTTGCAGAAGATTCAGCATTAAAAAGATAACCCTCAGGAATAGCAGTCATATTTTCATCATCACTAACATCATCGTATTCAGTTTCAATATTATCTCTTTCTCTAGACCTAGAAATTTTTTCATCTAGAAATTCACCAAGGGGCACAGTAGTATCAAGCATAGAAGAGGTTTCATAATAAGTATCATGCATAGCAGAAGTGGCATCATCAATAACATGCGACATATCGGAACGAATAGCAGAAGCAGGTTTAGGTGTCGCTAGCTTACTCATAATAGAAGGTGAATCAAGTGCAGAGCTAGATGGCAGTTCCTTACCTCCCCTCGTAGTTGAGGGATAAATTATTGTCTTAGCGCCTTTCAAGTTCTTCATAGTGTCCAGCAGATATAAGTCCCAAGTGACTCAAAGAATAGAGCTATGCTCCCCGGCAACGGCGCCAGAAAAAGGTCTTTGTCGGTGTCAAAACCGGCGGATCTCGGGTAGGGGGTCCCGAACTGTGCGTCTAGGCGGATGGTAACAGGAGACAAGGGACACGATGTTTTTACCCAGGTTCGGGCCCTCTCGATGGAGGTAATACCCTACTCCTGCTTGATTAATATTGATGATATGGGTAGTACAAGAGTAGATCTACCACGAGATCAAGGAGGCTAAATCCTAGAAGCTAGCCTATGGTATGATTGTTGTTCGCCCCACGGACTAAAACCCTCCCGTTTATATAGACACCGGATAGGGTTAGGGTTACACAGTAGTCGGTTACAATGGTAGGAGATCTACATATCCGATCGCCAAGCTTGCCTTCCACGCCAAGGAAAGTCCCATCCAGGACACGGACGAAGTCTTCAATCTTGTATCTTCATAGTCTAGGAGTCCGCCAAAGATGATAGTTCGCTATCCGGACACCCCCTAGTCCAGACTCCTCAAGAGCCCCGAACCAGGCTTCAATGACGACGAGTCCGGCGCGATATTGTCTTCGGCATTGCAAGGCAGGTTTCTCCTCCGAATACTTCATAGAAGGTTTTGAACACAAGGATAGTGTCCGCTATGCAAAACAAGTTCCGTGATACCACCGTAGAGAGAATAATTTTTGCACGATCTGCTGACGATTCATGGCGTGACATCACCCCACGGCCGGCCTTTATTGAATCGTTTTTACTGTCCACCTCAAGCGTTTAGCGAGGAGGTTTCTTGGCACGCCTTATCAAAGCGGAGATCGTGCCCCTTATTCCGGATTCTCATCAATATGGACGTGGGTAACCCACTGCGTGCTCGTTGGCACGCCTCCTCTATCGGCGAGTCCCAATCGACCACGGGAGGGCTCTGGTATTCAACCTCTTTATAATGAGACCAAGGCCCTCTTCTTTTTCCCACCCTCCATCGAGTTAGCCTCGCGCGAAGTTCTAACACCCAAAGCTTCAGATTTAGGCGCTTAGGACCTTCGACGATGTCCGGCTCCGACCAGCTCGGCCGATGGATGTATTCTTCCGTCACGTGCTAAAGCTGCGAGACGCCAGGTATCTAACCGGCGAGATCTCGCATAGGCTGCCTGCTCCAGGGCAGGTCATTCCCACTCCCGAGCCCGGCGAGAGCGTGGTGTTCGTGTCTCACTTCCTTCGGGGTTTAGGCTTCCCGACGGATCCCTTTGTGCGGGGGCTCATGTATTATTATGGTCTGGAATTCCATGACTTGAATCCGGAGTCCATCCTCCATATCTCGTCATCCATTGTCGTATGTGAAGCCTTCCTTCATATTACCCCTCACTTTGGATTGTGGCTCAAGACCTTCAAGGTGGAGCCGAAGATGATCGAGGGGCAACAAGCAGAGTGCGGAGGGGCGGTCATAAGCAAGTGTCTTGATGCTCCGTGGTCTGAGGGCTCTTTTCAAGAGGATCTTGGTTTGTGGCAATGGGAGTGGTTTTATATCACCGCTCCTGTGGGCACCAAATGGGTGGCGCCACCGCCTTTCGCCAGTCCACCAGCGGGTGACATCATGGGTCAACCGGGCTCGACTGGGGCCGCCCAAGGACGCCTCCTACATTGGAGGCCGTATTCGAGACCTCCAAGAAAGAGAGATCAATCTGGTCGAGTGGCACAAGTTATGTTGATTCAGCGCTTCGCCTCGCAAACGTCGGCCCCTCCGTCTGTGGGAATTTAATCTGGAGGGACCACGAGCTCTCCAACATTTTATGGCTACGACGCCCGTGGAGATGTATAAACTGTTCTTCGGATCACAAGAGAAGTGTCCGGACCTGACTGAGGACGCAGGACTAAGCTGAATCGCCCAGATACTCAAGTAAGTAGTCCTGTACCCGGACAGGCTGTCCATTCATTTATCATAAACTTGCCCTTAAAGGAGCTGTTTCTTGAACAGGAGTGGATAGCGAAAGCAAAGTTAATAAGGTGTCCGGCTCCCCTCCCAGAGACCACGCCGGATCCCGTGCTGACCAAGATGCTGAAGGCCGCGCCTTTTGAAGAAGGCGAAGGGGGGAGCGGGGAAGCAACTATCTCCATGAAGGAGGCTTTCGAGGAAGGAGGGATCAAAAGTCCCACCCTCCAAGGAGAGAAGACGACCGCTTCGGAAGATCCGGAGGTCAAGGCCTCAAAGAGGGGAAAGAAATCTTCGTCAGAGAGTCCCGCACTGGGAAGTACCCCAGCCGCACTATTTCCCCAAGGGGATCAGCCCTCCAGCGAGCCGTAAGTAAAAAGAAGGGGTCTTGTAATAAGGGACATCCCTGTACTTATTTCTGAAGATAACCGAAATTATACCTTGCAGTTCGGATCTGAGCCCTTCTCAGCAGAGCTCGTCTTCGGGGGATCTTCTTCCGAAGATGATGGAGAGCGAAACGCCTCCACCTATCGCACCTTCATGCGAGGCGGACGACCCTGAGGTGTCGTCGCGGAGGGTTTCCCCGAGTCCGGCCGGGCCGGAAGGTCCGCGCCAAGCGGGCGCGGCGGTCGGAGGAGTCAAGGATCTGCTCGGGCGGCGGTTATCTCGTAAGATCACCGTGCGCTAATGGGTACGGTGATTGAAAGAATTGCATCCGCTGAAAGCGGATTGCATGAAGCCGCCGAAGCTTATCGACGGGGTTCGAGGTACGCAAAAACGATGTACCTTCCGCGCTTATGCATATAGAATGCACCCCAGATAGATAGTAGCCCTCGAGACTCGGTATGCTGTCAAAATTGTCGCGCGTCGAGGATCATAATCTCGTTATAACATATCGCCGCTCCTAAATAGGTGGCGGGCGTCCGATTAGCCAGCCGGATCGATGAATTTGCCGAACTAAAGCGGCAACTTGATGAGGCGATGCGACATCGTGCTTGTCAATAAGCGGTTTGACGAGTCACAAGGTATGCGACTTCTTCGCGGGCGCTGGTAAGGGAGCTTGACGCCGTGCCTTACTACTTGTATGCTTAATGCAGGTGGTGCCGCTCTTTGTGGAGGAGCTGCGGGCGGAACTCGCCGAGCTAAAGAGCAAGCCAGAATAGTAATGCGGCCGCTTAAGGGCGGCCTAAGAGCTAAAAGCGAACGGGCTGCTCCTCGCCAAGCAAAGAGGAAATGGTTGATATGGCCATAAAGTTGAAGAATGCTACCGACCGCCGCGGGGTTCTTGAAAAGGAACAAAGCGGAGCAAGAGGACCTGAAAAAGGCCACCGCCGAGGCCAAGGATGCCCGCTCCGCAATGAGAGCTTCAAAGGAGGAGCTGCGTCAGGCTGTGGATGTTGCTGCTGGAAAGCCTTTTCTGCAGCGGAGGAAGTTCGCGGATCCGAAGTATGCTTAGTTGGACCGGTTATGGAGTTCGGAGGATGCTTATCTGGATTTAGCGGCGAGTGCCGCGGATGCGATCGAGCACTTCCGAGGCCAGAAGGGGCACAGAATGGAAGAGCTATTTTGGTCGCAGTTCCATAGTCCAGAGCATCCTCTTCCGTTAACCGATTGGTTGGCCGAATGGGCCGAGCTGAATCGATTGTCCGGACTTGCCATGAAGCGTGTCGTGACTCATTTGTGGCCGGGGAAACCTCAGCCGAAGAGTTATTTTGGCTTAGTGCAGCAGTTCCTTGGTGCGGTATCAGCAGTCGACGCAATGAAGCGGTCGGTGTGCATTGAGGGTGCGCTGGATGGCTCTTGCCCGTGTCAAGACATCTTGGGCAGAAATGAAGGCCACCGACCTTGCATCCCAAGATTGAGACGAAGCAGTACCGCCGAGCACTATTTTGAGGAAGTCTGCAGGCGCTCGCTTAATAGAGACGCATGCTCAAGGATATTATGTTTAAATGACATCTATGATTTGTGAAAACAATGTTTCAATATAATAGAAGAGCTTTTTATACTTGTGCGTTCAAGTATTAAAACGCCTCTGTAAGGGGTTGTTGATGTATATGTGTATATAACCCGAAAGATGGCAGTCTGCTTCAGCCCCACGCACATAGTGCGGGGTGTTCGCAAAAAGGCGATTTTCACACTTAATCCAACGCCTTGGTCCTGTGAAGGAGGTGATAGCGTAGCAAACTAGGCAACCGGACTATAATGCTTTATCACTTTCCCTTAGCCATAGGAGCTCGATGGTGGGGCTACTATATAGCCCCTAGGGCACCGCGCTCTCCGAATTCGGGCGCGTATGTGCTCGACCGAAAACGGCCCTTCGTCAATGCGGGGAATTCTAAACATTCCACTGGGTCATCAGTGGTTGACCAGTCTCACGCTATATAATGACAGTCAGTTTTAGCTTTCTCCACTGAGGTGCTCAACCCAGCTCAACCGGGGCACAATCGCAGTGGTTCTCCCAGTGCTTACTTAGCCGATATAACGGAACGTAAGGTACCAAAACATGGGAGCCGGGCAAACCCAACATTTAACCAAAGACATGATTCGGAGCTGATGCATATAAGGCCTAACTCGAGACGCCGAACACTCCCTAAGGTATTCGGTCTTTATGAAAATGGGCAGAATAATGCCCTAAGCCCCTGGTGTCCAGGTACACGCAAAAATTCGGGTGCGGCCGATGCCAAAACGCCAGCCTCCTCCTCGGTTATAGTAAGAAACCGGGGGATGTATATCAACAAGAGATGGTAAAAAAGGTTTACGCAGGGTCTTAATCTGAAAAGAATCCTTGCGACGGGTCCTCGCTGCACGTCTGCGCTGTGTCTCCGCGCAGCCGTATCACGGACGGGTGTAGCGGTGTTCATCTCAGAGAAGAGAAGAACTTAGTTGAAAAGAAAAAATATCGTGCGAGAAATGTACTTTATATTAAATAAACAGAGTACGGTTCGAAGGTGAATAAAATTGATCTTTATTGTCTCTTGTTGTACGTACGGCAGCCCTTGTATGGGGTATGCCGCTAGTAGGCGCCGGACTCGCCTAGCCGTGTCCGGGTTTGAATGACCTATTCAGTGCTTTGATTAGCGGAGCCGGATTGGTGGGGTTGTCAAGGCAGTCTCACGTTCTTCCGTACTCGAGTAACACTTAATACTCCCTTTTAATGAGATGATGCCGCGTGGACCGGGCATTTTAAGTGTAAGAGATGCATAACGCGGTATTGCGTTAAAGCGGGCGAAAGCTTCGCGCCCCAGTAGTGCTTGATAGCTACTTTCCAATGGGGTGATGTGGAAGGTTAACTTTTCGCGGAGGAAGTTGTCGGATGAGCCAACACAACTTCTAGCAGAGGGAGCCCGTATAATGGGCATATGGGCTGGCATTACCCCTTTGAAGGAGGTGTTGCTATGGCGAATTTTGGTTGGGTCTATCCCCATTTTGCGAATTGTGTCCTCATATAGCAGGTTTAGATCGCTACCTCCATCCATTAGGACTTGTGTAAATTGGAGTCTGTCGATTATAGGATCTAATATCAAGGCAGTCCATCCTGCGCTCCGGATACTTCGGAATAGTCCCGATGATCGAAGGTGATTGGTTTTGACAACCATCATTGGGACTGGGATAGACCGTGCGGCACGTGTTTCTATGGGCGCCGCTCAGTTTTTCCCTGTTGTCACTTGAAGTGAGTTCACTGTTTTGACTTTTTGTGGAAATTTTTCGTTTTCGGGGCTCTGCTTGTGGTGCTCGCCATCATCCTCGCTTGGTGTGTCGAGCCCTTGTGTTCGGCGTTGAGTCTGCGGATCGCTTGAAGACCCAACAATCTCTGTGGGTATGGTTTGCAGGCTTCCGGAGTCTTGTGGATTTGGCATATCTTGTCCAAGATTTTGTTTGTTGGATAGCTCATCGCTATTGTCCTTAAGGGCAGTTTTTATTGTTCTGCCGTGAGCTTTTGATTCGGCGTTGATCGCCGCGCTCTTTGGACCGCTTTCCTTAATCTGCCCTGGTCCTTGCTGCGTCGTGGTTTCCCATTCCCATCCCCGACTTGGATGTACTTGGGTCGCTGGTATCTGCATCTTGCTAGCCAGCTATCCTCTCCCACAAAAGCGGGTCATGAGGCTTGTTAGTGCAGCCATGGTTCTCGGCTTCTCTGGCCGAGGTGTTCAAGCGAGCCATTAAATCTCGGACATTGTGTTTGAAAGCTGCTAAGGCTTCGGCGTCCGGATAGTCGACTATTTGGTTCTTTTTGGTGAGGAACCTGTTCCAGAATTTGCGGGCTGACTCTCCGGGTTGTTGAGTTATATGACTTAAATCGTCTGCATCCAGAGGACGGACATAAGTCCCTTGAAAATTTGCCCGAAAAGCATCCTCGAGCTCTTCCCAACTTCCAATGGTATTTTCAGGGAGGCTTTTGAGCCAATGCCGGGCTGGCCCTTTGAGCTTGAGGGGTAAGTATTTTATGGCGTGGAGATCGTCTCCTCTAGCCATGTGTATGTGGAGGATGTAATCCTCAATCCGCACTCTGTGGTCATTGTTCCGTCGTATGCCTCTATGTTTACGGGTTTGAATCTCACCGAATTCATGATCCAGCACCTCATCGGTGAAACACAGGGGTGTACGGCACCCCTATATTTGGGTGTGTCGTGATGTTCGGATATTTGGCGTGTTACATTGCTTTGAGGAGCTTGCTTTCGGCCCATAGATGGACCTAATCGGGCCATCCTTTTGATGCTGAATCCTTATGCGGATCGCGCATCGCTTGTGTCTTGGCGCCATTTGCCGCTCTCTGTTTGCCGTGGGGTCGCCCATCCGACCGGTGGCCTTCTTGCTTTTTGATTGTGGGGTCTCGGCCTCCTCATCGAATTCGCGTAGTTTTCTTTGGGTAGCTCTTTGTTCGGCGATCGTCGCCAGATTTGTCTCATGTGTTGAGTACTTTGCTCCATCTGATTCTCGAGTGCATCTTCCATTGTTTTGAGCTTCGCTTACGCTTTTTCAGGCTACGCGCGATGGCAGCGAGCCTGTTGTGGAGGTTCTTCTGCTCCAACAATTTGTCCGGCGTGAGATCGTCCGATCGTTATCTTCGCCGGGGTGGGTTGTTTATCCAAGTTGTCCTGTTCGGACGGTTGCTCGATAGCATGTTAAATGCGTCCACGGTTCGCCCTGCTCTATGGATGGGTCTTTGTCGAGGCGGGTCTTGGTACGGCGTTTACGTTGCCGTTATGACTGCTTTTCGAGGGATTTATCCTTCGTAGTGTCCCGTTGTTCCTCGTTGTCACTTCCTTTAGGTGTATCCACCATGTATACATCATGGGATGAGGTGGTTGTCCAAAGATCCTATAGGTGCTGGTTCATGGTTGTCTCCTACATCATCGCCCATACCGTCGATGTCTTGAGTCGAAATTGAGCACGTCGTTTAAGCTTTCGGCGATGGCTACAAAGTGGGTGGTGGGTGGGCGTTGAATTTCTTTGTCGTCGCATCCCAACCTTCCCGACCGTAGTCCGCCAGGCTCTCGACAAAGAGAGAGACTTTAATGAGTTCAGGATATCGCCAAAGGGCGAGTCTTTGAAAAGATGTCCGCGGCGGTGAACTCCATAATGGCGCCAAATCGGATTCGTGGCAGGGCGCTGGAGTTTTGAGTCCGGAAAGGAGTCCGCACTGGGAGTCACGAGCTTTGCAAAGGACAGGGATGGTGTTCGCTCAATCGCCGAGAGATTTCAGCCCCGAGGTGGTGTCCAACCAACCATCCTCGATCGGCGAGATCGGCTCCAATCAATGGTCGGAGCGACACTAGTGCGGCCTCCGTGACACCGCTCGGCGAGTTAGATCATGCCCATCGAGATAGCACGGCGCTGCTATTGCGGCTCGAATCCGTCAAGATCGAGTCTCCGCGGATGTCGGCCGTGTAGTTTAAACTCCAAACCTGACACGATGGCGGGGCATAGCTTCGATCTGCTCCGGATGGCCAAGTGAATTGCCCGCATGCAAAGCCGCCGAATACGAAGATCTGTCCGGGAGAAAAGTCTCACCCGGACTGCGTTGTTCTTGATGATTGAAGGAGCCATCGGGCCTATAGGTGACGCACACGTAGCAACTCTCAATGAAAGCACCAATGTCGGTGTCAAAACCGGCGGATCTCGGTAGGGGTCCTGAAGCGTGCGTCTAGGCGGATGGTAACAGGAGACAAGGGACACGATGTTTTTACCCAGGTTCGGGCCCTCTCGATGGAGGTAATACCCTACCCTGCTTGATTAATATTGATGATATGGGTAGTACAAGAGTAGATCTACCACGAGATCAAGGAGGCTAAACCCTAGAAGCTAGCCTATGGTATGATTGTTGTTAGTCCTATAGACTAAAACCCTCCGGTTTATATAGACACCGATAGGGTTAGGGTTACAGAGTCGGTTACAATGGTAGGAGATCTACATATCCAGATCGCCAAGCTTGCCTTCCACGCCAAGGAAAGTCCCATCCGGACACGGGACGAAGTCTTCAATCTTGTATCTTCATAGTTTAGGAGTCCGCCAAAGATGATAGTTCGCTATCCAGACACCCCTAGTCCAAGACTCCTCGGTCTTGATAACCCACAAGTATAGGGATTGCAAACGTTTGCGAGGGTAGAGTATTCAACCCAAATTTGTTGATTCGACACAAGGGGAGCCAAAGAATATTCTCAAGTATTAGCAGCTGAGTTGTCAATTCAACCACACCGGAAACTTAGTATCTGCAGCAAAGTGTTTAGTAGCAAAGTAATATGATAGTGGCGAATAAAGAACAAAGTAAAGACATCAAAAGTAATGTTTTGGTATTTTGTAGTGATGATAACAGAGCAACGGAAAAGTATATAGCGTAAACCAGTATATGGAAAACTCGTTGGCACCGGATCAGTGATGGATAATTATGCCGGATGTGGTTCGTCATGTAACAGTCATAACATAGGGTGACACATAACTAGCTCCAGTTCATCAATGTAATGTAGGCATGTATTCCGAATATAGTCATACGTGCTTATGGAAAAGAACTTGCATGACATCTTTTGTCCTACCCTCCCGTGGCAGCGGGGTCCTATTGGAAACTAAGGGATATTAAGGCCTCCTTTTAATAGAGAACTGGAACAAAGCATTAGCACATTGTGAATACATGAACTCCTCAAACTATGGTCATCACCGAGAAGTATCCCGATTATTGTCACTTCGGGGTTGTCGGATCATAACACATAATAGGTGACTATAGACTTGCAAGATAGGATCAAGAACACACATATATTCATGAAAACATAATAGGTTCAGATCTGAAATCATGGCACTCGGGGCCTAGTGACAAGCATTAAGCATAGCAAAGTCATAGCAACTTCAATCTCTGAACATAATGGATACTCGGGATCAAACCCTAACGAAACTAACTCGATTACATGATAAATCTCATCCAACCCATCACCGTTCAGCAAGCCTACGATGCAATTACTCACGCACGGCGGTGAGCATCATGAAATTGGTGATGGAGGATGGTTGATGATGACGACGGCGACGAATCCCCTCTCCGAGCCCCGAACGGACTCCAGATCAGCCTCCCGAGAGAGATTAGGGCTTGGCGGCTCCGTATCATAAAACGCGATGATTTCTTCTCTCTGATTTTTTCTCCCGAAAGCCAATATATGGAGTTGGAGTTGGCGCCGAGGGCCACTGGGGACCCACGAGGTAGGGGCGCGCCTGGGGAGGGCGCGCCCCCCCTCGTGAGCAGGTGTGGGCCCCTGGTCTTCATCTTTGGCGAGGATATTTTTATTTTTCTAAGGTGTTCCGTGGAGTTTCAGGTCATTCCGAGAACTTTTATTTTCTGCACATAAAACAACACCATGGCAATTCTGCTGAAAACAGCGTCAGTCTAGGTTAGTTCCATTCAAATCATACAAGTTAGAGTCCAAAACAAGGGCAAAAGTGTTTGGAAAAGTAGATACGGCGGAGACGTATCAATAGGTTATAGATGAGGTAGAGTAGGTGAGCATCACAAAGTACAGGAGTTTTACAAAACAGATGACTTAAAAACTTAGTTTTAGTTCTTCACAGAAAGCATTTCGGATCTACCGATTTGTAAACTCGGTGATACCGAAGTAGCTTTTGGAACCTAAACTAGTGAACTCGATCAGACCGAGTCACAGTTCGGTGGTACCGAGACTGCTAGGGTTTCATAGAGAATTGAACTCGGTCGCACCGATTTGAAATTTTTGGTCAGACCGAAAACGCATGTGCTGTGGCCTAAGCCAAATCGGTGCGACCGATTTCTACAACTCGGTCGGTCCAAGATGAATTTGGCGAAGACCTAACCCTAAATTTTCAAACCAAAACTAATCTACGGGATGTTTTCACTGGACAGGATGATTTCAATCGCGGCAAGAATCATGGCAAAGCAATGTGCTAGGAATCCGAGTTAAGGATTAGCACAAAGATTTAGTTCGTACGCTAGTTCGGCGACGAACTTGCTACGGTGGCAACGGCAGGGCAGATTGCCATTGATGGCAGCGGAGATCAGCGGTAGGAGGTCGCTGGTGACGAGAGGATGATCCGGAGAACCGAGGAGGCAGAGCAGGTTACGCGCGGGCGAGGAGGTCCAGAAAAAATTCCAAAATTTGGCCCGTCGATATATATAACCTGACCCTGTCGGTGTGACCGAGTGGAACGACTCGGTGGCACCGAGATGCAAAACTGCAAGCAGTTACTGCGACTCGGTGTGACTGAAAGGTTCTAATCGGTTGCACCGAGATTGAAAACCCTAGATCAACTTAGTGATCTCGGTAGGACCAAAAAGGATGAATCGGTCAGACCGAGTTGCACAAAGAGGTTTTGGAGGTTTAAGTCTATGACGAATTGGGAACTCCGAGTGCTCCTCACACAGAGTGGTTCGAATCTGACTTGATCAAACTTTGTGACGTAGCATGAATAGAGTTTGAGATGAGAAAAGCATAGATAGCTAGAGGGAGTTCTTAGGCATTCTTGTCCATCCATTTGGCAAAAGAGAAAGAGCCAAACAATCAAAGCAACAAATTGATGTCCACGAATGAGTAAAGTATGCAACCAACATGCTCATACAATAAAATGGCAAATGAAATATGTGACAAAGCATGCACAATCACTCTAGCATCTATCAAGCAATTTGGTGATGACTAGGTCATCTATATATGAGTATATTGACTTAGGATTCAAATGAGAACATTTTATCATAGGTCATACTCATCGTTTAAGCACAAGTGGGGTTACCACTTTTACATAAAGCATTGTTGTGTTCACACCATTAGAGTTGCTTTAGCTCAATTGATTTGAGTAAAGCTCCCCCTAGATGTGATATCCCCCCTAAGAGGGATGAACTAACCTTGGGTTTTGTCGATGATGACTTCATGTAGGTGTTGAATATATAGATGCTCAATGTTGATGTAGATCATTCGGAGCAATCCTTTGGAGTGAGTTGCACTTTCAATACCTACACGGGTTAGTCCCACAAGGAACAAACAAGGATATCCATAGACATAGAGTGATGTGTACACATGATGTTGTCCATGAAAGCATTAGGTTACCTTGTCCCTTGTCTTACCAACAAGAGGGTTTGTGACTCCTTGAACTAGTGCAAGATATGGAAGTTGTTTGCACTTGTCCTTGCCAAAATGATAAGAGTGAGGTATGTTGGTGGAGTCACCCTCAAGAACTCTCTAGTTCTTATTCTTCTGAATCCACACCATCTTGATGGGAATCCTAGGAGTTGTAGTTATACTTGATGAATTAGAAGTTGATGTAGTCTTGGGAACCCACTTGACCAAGGCCTTAGGTGCTTCTTCAAATGCATCAATTTCCTCTTGAAGCTTGTCCTTGCCTTTTAGCTTGTAGTCTTGTGGTGGAAGATCATCTTCAGCTTGTGTCCCTTTGAAAGAAGTAGGATAATACTTCTCTTGTTGAGGAACAAACTTCGTCTTGGGGTATTGATCTTCTTCCCACTCAACTCCATAGGCATTGAACTTTCGTTCAAAACCAACACCTTGATTCTTCCGGTGTCTTCCTTGCTTGCATACAGATTCCTCAAATTTCTTACTTCCGGCAAAGCTCTTGTAAACACCTTTATCTATAATTCCCTTCAATAAGCTATTTTCTTGCTCAAGTGTAACTTGGCTAAGAGAATCATTAGTGGAATCAAGAGAACTACTAGATGCAACAACATTGGATTTGGCATGATTGTTGTTACTACTAGATGAAGAATCTTTCTTGCTCTTGTTGCTAGATTTAACTTGTGGCATGTAAGTAGACAAGAGTAAACGCTTGGCAATGTAGGAAGAACTTTTCTTGCGAAGATCATCATTGATTGCCTTTAAAAACTCATGTTCTTGCTCAAGGTTGAGCTTTTCAAAGTGTAGCTTATCATGATTCTTTAAAAGTTCTCGATGATCTTCCAAGGAAGTTTCATGAGCTAACTTAAGAGTGTTTAGTTCTTTAGTTAGACGCTCAATCTCCTTCTTATCATCGTCATTTGTTTTATCTTGATTAGCATGATTAATTGACGTTTCATCATAGTTTTCATCACTAGTGTAGTCAACAAGTAAATCATTGATACGTCTCCAACGTATCTATAATTTTTTGATTGCTCCATGCTATATTATTTTCTGTTTTGGACATTATTGGGGTTTATTATTCACTTTTATATTATTTTTGGGACTAACCTATTAACCGGAGGCCCAACCCAGAATTGTTTTTTTTTCTATTTCAGAGTTTCACAGAAAAAGAATATCAAACGGAGTCCAAACGGAATGAAACCTTCGGCAACGTGATTTTTGGAACGAACATGATCCCGGAGACTTGGACCCTACGTAAGAGAAGCTTCCAGGAAGCCACGAGGTAGGGGGCGCACCTACCCCCCAGGGTGCGCCCTCCACCCTCGTGGGCCCCCTGTTGCTCCACCGACGTACTTCTTCCTCCTATATATACCTATGTACCCCAAATGATCAGAGACGGAGCCAAAAACCTAATTCCACCACCGCAACCTTTTGTACCCACGAGATCCCATCTTGGGGCCTATTCCGGAGCTCAGCCAGAGGGGGCATCCATCACGGAGGGCTTCTACATCAACACCATAGCATCTCCGATGAAGTGTGAGTAGCTTACCTCAGACCTTTGGGTCCATAGTTATTAGCTAGATGGCTTCCTCTCTCTTTTTGGATCTCAATACAATGTTCTCCCCCTCTCTCGTGGAGATCTATTCGATGTAATCTTCTTTTGCGGTGTGTTTGTTGAGACCGATGAATTGTGGGTTTATGATCAAGTTTATCTATGAACAATATTTGAATCTTCTCTGAATTCTTTTATGTATGATTGGTTATCTTTGCAAGTCTCTTCGAATTATTAGTTTGGTTTGGCGTACTAGATTGATCTTTCTTGCAATGGGAGAAGTGCTTAGCTTTGGGTTCAATCTTGCGTGTCCTTTCCCGATGTGATGAGGGGCTGCAAGGCACGATTGTATTGTTGCCATCAAGGATAACAAGATGGGGTTTTTATCATATTGTATGAATTTATCCTCTACATCATGTCATCTTGCTTAAGGCGTTACTCTGTTTTCATGAACTTAATTCTCTAGATGCATCTTTGGATAGCGGTCGATGAGTGGAGTAATAGTAGTAGATGCAGGCAGGAGTCGGTCTACTTGTCTCGGACGTGATGCCTATATACATGATCATACCTAGATATTCTCATAACTATGCTCAATTCTGTCAATTGCTCAATAGTAATTTTTCACCCACCGTAAAATACTTATGCTCTTGAGAGAAGCCACTAGTGAAACCTATGGCCCCCGGGTCTATCTTCATCATATTAATCTTCCAACAGTATTTCCTTTGCTTTTTTACTTTGCTTTTATTTTACTTTGCATCTTTATCATAAAAATACCAAAAATATTATCCTATCATATCTATCAGATCTCACTCTCGTAAGTGACCATGAAGGGATTGATAACCCCTTATCGCGTTGGTTGCGAGGATTTATTTGTTTTGTGTAGGTGCGAGGGACTCGCGCGTAGCCTCCTCCTGGATTGATACCTTGGTTCTCAAAAACTAAGGGAAATACTTACGCTACTTTGCTGCATCACCCTTTCCTCTTCAAGGGAAAACCAACGCAATGCTCAAGAGGTAGCAAGAACGATTTCTGGCACCGTTGCCGGGGAGGTCTACGCAAAAGTCAACATACCAAGTACCCATCACAATCCCTTATCTCCCACATTACATTATTTGCCATTTGCCTCTCGTTTTCCTCTCCCCCACTTCACCCTTGCCGTTTTATTCGCCCTCTCTTTTTCGTTCGCCTCTTTTTCGCTTGCTTTTTGTTTGCTCGTGTGTTGGATTGCTTGTTTGTCACGACGGCTCAAGATAATACCAAATTATGTGAATTTACCAATACCAACAATAATGATTTCCTTAGCACTCCGATTGCTCCTCTTACCGATACTAAATCTTGTGAAATCAATGCTGCTTTGTTGAATCTTGTCATGAAAGATCAATTCGCCGGCCTTCCTAGTGAAGATGCCGCCACTCATCTTAATAGCTTTGTTGATTTGTGTGATATGCAAAAGAAGAAAGAAGTTGACAATGATATTGTTAAATTGAAGCTATTTCATTTTTTTCTTAGAGATCTTGCTAAAGCTTGGTTTTCGTCTTTGCCTAAAAATAGTATTGATTCTTGGAATAAGTGCAAAGATGCTTTTATCTCTAAGTATTTTCCTCCCGCTAAGATTATCTCTCTTAGAAACGATATCATGAATTTTAAGCAACTTGATCATGAATATGTTGCACAAGCTTGGGAGAGGATGAAATTAATGATACGTAATTGCCCTACTCATGGTTTGAATTTGTGGATGATTATACAAAAAATTATGCCGGATTGAATTTTGCTTCTAGAAATCTTTTATATTCGGCCGCAGGAGGCACTTTTATGGAAATCACTTTAGAAGAAGCTACTAAACTCCTAGATAATATTATGGTTAATTATTCTCAATGGCACAATGAAAGATCTACTAATAAAAAGTGCATGCGATAGAAGAAATTAATGTTTTGAGTGGAAAGATGGATGAACTTATGAAATTATTTGCTACTAAGAGTGTTTCTTATGATCCTAATGATATGCCTATGTCTACTTTGATTGAGAATAATAATGAATCTATGGATGTGAATTTTGTTGGTAGGAATAGTTTTGGTAACAACGCGTATAGAGGAAACTTTAATCCTAGGCCTTATCCTAGTAATTCCTCTAATAGTTATGGTAATTCCTACAACAATTCTTATGGAAATTTTAATAAGATGCCCTCTGAATTTGAGACTAGTGTTAAAGAGTTTATGAATTCGCAAAAGAATTTCAATGCTTTGCTTGAAGAGAAATTGCTTAAAGTTGATGAATTGGCTAGGAACGTTGATAGAATTTCTCTTGATGTTGATTCTTTAAAGCTTAGATCTATTCCTCCTAAGCATGATATCAATGAGTCTCTCAAAGCCATGATAATTTCCATTGATGAGTGCAAAGAAAGAACCGCTAGGATGCGTGCTAAGAAAGATTGCTTTATGAAAGCGTGTTCTTCAAATTTCTATGAAAATAAAGATGAAGATCTAAAAGTTATTGATGTGTCCCCTATTAAATCTTTGTTTTGCAATATGAATCTTGACAATGATGGGACTGAATATGATCCACCTTTACCCAGAAGGCGTTCCAAAAATTCAGAGTTTTTAGATCTTGATGCTAAAATTGATAAAAGTGGGATTGAAGAGAACAAAACCCTAGATATTAATAAACCCACTATTTTGGATTTCAAGGAATTTAATTATTATAATTGCTCTTTGATAGGTTGTATTTCCTTGTTGCAATCCGTGCTAAATTCTCCTCATGCTTATAGTCAAAATAAAGCTTTTACCAAACATATCGTTCATGCTCTGATGCAATCTTATGAAGAAAAACTTGAGTTGGAAGTTTCTATCCCTAGAAAACTTTATGATGAGTGGGAACCTACTATTAAAATTAAGATTAAGGATCATGAGTTCTATACTTTATGTGATTTGGGTGCTAGCACTACAAAAAAAAAGACACATCCGTGACATTTTGGGTCGAACGAATTTTTTTCTGTCATACATATGACACTTCTATGACGATAATTGTGACAAAACCGGTATCATCATAGATGTGGTGGGCTCCTACTTCTATGACAAAAAATATGATGAGAAAATGGGCTTTTAAGTCTGGGAGGGCGAAGACGCAGCTGCATGACATTCTTTAGGCCGTCCATGATGGAAAAAACCGTGGTAGAAGCGAGGGGAGGAAAATTTCGGGAGTTCTGTTACGGTGGGAGGTCGGGGGCGGCGATGCGCATTTCTCTCGACACGTCTGCTGCGTGTGTGTAGGCGTTGGCTCTAACTGAACCCGAGCGAGGCGTTGGGCTCTAACTGAACCCGAGCGATTGCACTGTAGGCTACGCGTTACTGAACCCGAGCAATCGATCGATGGCTGTTAATTGAACCCGATGGAGCGATTCCTTCGCTACTCCTGCTAACTGAAGCCGATCGATTGGATGAACATTGAGCGTTGCAGGGGGAGGTTGGATGAACAGTGAGCGGTGGCGTTGCCTCTAGATGAACAGGACCCCGTGGTGTGGAGGGTTGGATGAATAGTAGACGGTGGAGGGGTGGCCGTGGAGGGATCGTTGAACAGGACCCCGTGGTGTGGAGGGCTGGATGAACAGTAGACAGTGGAGGGGTGCCCGTGGAGGGGTGGTTGAAGAGTAGCCGGTGGAGTAGCGCGCGGTGGAGGCTGGATGAACAGGAGCCTGTGGAGGCTGGAGGAGGTCGACGGTAGCCCGTGGAGGCTGGAGGAGGTCGACGGTGGAGATGAACAGTATCTCGTGGAGTCCCGTTTTAGGGTACGCCACACCCCTCCCGATGAACAGACCCCGTTTGACCAGAAGCGCCCAACACAAGTCTGTTTCATCCGCTTTTGCGCACGCCACACCCCTCCCGATCAACAGGACCCCGTTTGACCGTAGGAGGTCCGTTTGGCCCATTTTATGACGCCACACCCTCCCGATCAACGGGACCCCGTTTCAACCGTAGGAGGTCTGTTTCCTCCGTTTTTGTGGTACGCCACACCCTCCCGATCAACAGGACCCGCTCCAATGTAGGAGGTCTGTTTCCTCCAGCGGATACATGAGCCTCATTTCCATCGCCTATTCCGTCCAAGCCCTCCCGATGAACACGACCACGCATTCCGTTCCGACCCAGCCGGTTGGCTCCCCATGAACACGATGACGTCGTTGTTTCTCCGTTCCAACCCATCCATGTACGTATGCGTGAGTAGGCGTTCGAGACCCGCCAGATGTACACATACGTGGCGTATTCCTTTCTTGCACCCGGCGGCAGTGCGTGCGTGTACATGCTATGTCGCGCGCCTCTACCGACACGCACGCGCACCTCTACATCGACCAAGATATATGTATGCATAACGTTCGCGACCAGAATGACAACGCCACGCACGCTTCGACCAGGTGGGTCCCGTATCGTGCACTTCCTTGCTGCGAAGATGTAGCTGGTGGGTCAGCAGTGAGGGCGAATCGTTTTTTTTTTGCCCGGACGCACTTCCTTGCGTGCGAAGATGTAGCTGGGGGGTCCCAGCAGTCAGGGGGGAAACATTTTTTCATGAAATACGGTGGCCCGTCCGGTGGGTCCCTGCTGTCAGGTGGAGGAATAATTATTTTGCGTGTAATAAGGAGGCACTTCCTTGCGGCCGCCATGGACCCAGCTGTCAGCCTCTCCATGCACAGTACTCTACCGACGGAAGTCTGTCTTTGACCACATTGACCACGCCGCGCCGAGAGCACCACGGTGGTGGACGACGGCGAGGCCTAGGAAGGGGACGACGCGGAGCCGGGGAAGACGCAGCAGTGGATGCCCACGCGAAGAGGAGTACGAGGGTGAGGCTGCCGTCGCTGCAGAATAACAGGGGGTGTGGGTGAGTAGAGGGATGGCCTGGCCAGCGGTGGGAGTAGTAGGGGCAGTGAGGCCTCCGCCGCATCACAGCCGGCCACGGGAGGCAGGAGCACGAGGCACGACCAGCGCTGGTTTGGGCGGCTGGAGCAAGAAGACCAGAGGTTGAAGAAGCACTACGGCCGTTGGATGGACATCGTACGGTCACTGGAGCTAGAATCATGCAAATTGACTAAGTTGATAAATCCCTCCGTCCCCGTCAACTTAGTAGGCCCACAAGTCAGCCTGGCACTATCCGGGTCCTGTAACAAAGCGGAGTATTCATTTTTTTGTGCGTAATAAGGAGGCACTTCCTTGCGTGCGAAGATATAGCTGGTGGGTCCGAGCTGTCAACGGCGGTAACATTTTTTTCGCGAAATACAGAGGCCCTTTCGGTGGGTCCCTGATGTCAGGGGGAGGAATAATTATTTTGCGCGTAATAAGGAGGCATTTCCTTGCGCGCGGCCGTGGACCCAGCTATCGGCCTCTCCACGTACAGTCCACTTCAGATGCAAGTCGGTCATTGACCACGTTGACCAGGCCGCGCCGAGAGCACCAGGTCGGTGGACGACGACGAGGCCTAGGAAGGGAACGACACAGAGGGAGGGAAGACTCGGCAGTTGTTTCCCACGCGGAGGGGAGTACGAATGTACGAGGGTTTACTGGTTCGTCTGCCGTCGCCGGAGAATAACAGCAGGTGTGGGTGAGTAGAGGATGGCTAGGCTAGCGATGGGAGTACGATGGGCGGTGAGGCTGCGTGGCAGCAGAGCCGGCCTGGGAGGAGGAGGAGCGAGCAGTCCACGGGCGCTTGTTTGAGCGGCTCGAGCAGGAAGAGCAGAGATTGAAGAAGCACGACTGCCGTTGGATGGCCATCCAATAGTCACTGCTTGTGCGTCAACCTTTTTTTAGGAAAGCCTCAAATCTGTGGAAAACAGCATACAACCCATCTGCCATGATTTCTAATAATTTACAGCCCATTTGCTAATTCTTAAGGTGTTTTTTTGAGCCCATATTCTTTTTGTTAGCATTACAGCCCATATTGTGGCCACGGTTAAAAAATTATACGAAATTTTGCATATTTTGGTGCAGTCCGAACTGTTTTTAATCCCGAAATTTCGACTCACATTCAAACTGATTTTAAAAATAAATGTATATCAATATAAAATCCAACAAATTCTCCACGCATAAAAATTAATGTAATTTAAAATCTTGAAATGAAAAAAAGATATTTGAAACTAATTGCCGGTTTGATGTGTTTTAAAAATGTACAGCCCATTTCTCATTACTGATGGGCCATTTTCTCGGCCAGCCGAATGAAAGCTCTCCTCGTCTTGAAAGATTTGCAGCCCAACAGGCCTGACAAAGCGACTTACTTGGCAAATCACAAAAAAACTGGGATGTGGCCGTGGACCCAGCTGTGAGCCTCTCCACGTACAATACTCTTCCGATGGAAGTCGTTCCTTGACCATGTTGACCACGCCGCACGGAGAGCACCACGGCGGTGGACGACGGCGAGGCCTAGGAAGGGGACGACGCGGAGCCGGGAAAGACGTGGCAGTGGAAGCCCGCGCAGAGAGGAGTACGAGGGTTCACTGGTTCGGCTGCGGTGTGAGGCTGCCGTCGCCACATGGCCTGGCCAGCGGTGGGAATAGTAGGGGGCAGTGAGGCCTCCGCGACAGCACAGCCGGCCACGGGAGGCAGGAGCATGAGGCACGACCGGCGCTGGTTTGGGTAATTTGGAGCAAGAAGACCAGAGGTTGAAGAAGCACTACGGCCGTTGGATGGACATCGACAGTCCTTTGGAGCTAGAATCGTTCATATTGACTAAGTTGACAAAGCCCTTCGTCCCCGTCAACTTAGTAGGCCCACAAGTCAGCCTCCCACCAAGGTGGCTCCCAGCTAGCAGGGGGACTATTCATTTTTTTGTGCGTAATAAGGAGGCACTTCCGGTGGGTCCGAGCTGACAGCAGGGGGAACGTTTTTTTCGTGAAATACAGTGGCCCGTCAGGTGGGTCCCAGCAGTTAGGGGCAAACGTTTTTTTTTTGCAAAATACAGTGGCCCGTCCAGTGGGTCCCTGCTGTCAGTTGGAGGAATCATTATTTTCTGCGTAATAAGGAGGCACTTACTTGCTTCGGCCGTGGACCCAGCTGAGACTCTCCACGTACAGTATACTTCCGATGGAAGTCGTTCCTTGACCATGTTGACCTCGCCGCGTTCTGTTGCATGCATGCGTCCATGGGCGTGGTGCGTCCCCACTGTCAACCTCTCACGTACAGTCATATTCCGATGACTCTCGGTTGTTGACCACGTTGACCACACCGTGCCGAGCGCACCCAGACTGGAATGACCCAGAGATGGGGAAGACGGGGCAGTGGAGTCGCAGATGGAGAGGAGTGGGAAACTTCACTGGTTCGGGTGCGCGGTAGCACAACCACGATGCCGCCCACGGGAGATAGGAGCAAGAACAGAGGTTGAAGAAGGAGCACGGCTATTGGATTAACATCCAACGGTCCAGCTGCTAGAATCATTTGTTGATTAAGTTGACAAAGCCGTGCGTACCGCCCGCTTAGTAGGCCCACAAGTCACCACCGTCGACGGGTCCCGGTATCAACGGATGAATAATTTTTTTCGCAAAACAAGGAGGCACTTCCTTCCATGCGAAGATACAGCCGGCGGATCCCAGCTGTTAGGTGGAGGAAACATTTTTTTCAGCTTAATAAGGAGGAACTTTCCTCGTGTGCAACCATGGACCTCGTGGGTCCCAGCCGTCAGGCTCTCCACGTACAATCCTCTTCCGATGACTCTCGTTTGTTGACCATGCCGCACCGAACACAGCGAGGCGGTGGACGATGGCGAGGCCCCGGACGGGAACGACTCGGAGATGGGAAAACACGGCAGTGGAGTCGCAGATTGAGAGGAGGAGAAGGGTTATAACTGGTTCTATTGCGGCGTGGGGCTGTAGTCTGTGGAGAATAACAGGAGGTGTCGAGGGGTGGAGGGATAGCCTGGCCGGCGGTGGGGTAGCGCTTCGCAGTGATGCTTGCTAAGCTGAGCCGCTAGTCGCGGAGGCGGACCAAAGCGGTCCCGCGCGACTGGAGGAAGAAGAAGAGAGATTGAAGGTGCATGTCGGCCGTTGGATATAAATCCAATGGTTGTGGAGGACACAATCATTTGTTGACCAAGTTGACAACGCCCTGCGTAGGCTTCGACCTATTGGCCCACATGTCAGCCTGCAAAAATGTGGCATATATTTAACCCATGTTTTCTACAATGTACAACCCATTTGCTGGGCTAGGTGAACAAATAATTTCGCGTCAATCAGGCCCATTTATATTTTCTAAGAAATCCCAGCCCATTTGCACTTCCTTGAAATACACGTATTAGGTGGGCTCGTTATATATATAATGTTATGTTAGAAGGAGCAATTAATATCAAAGAATAAACCGAGAGGCACATATATATATATATATATATATATATATATATATATATATATATATATATATATATATATATATATATATGTATGTATGTATAATTAAGAAATTAGCGAGTTATTGCTCAAAATAAAAATGAGCGTTATTATTAAATTGGTCCTTCAAAATCTTCGCAAGCTTTTATGCATAATCACCAGGATTTTCCTTGCTGTGAGTCAAAAACAACCAGGATTTTCCGTTAAACATTTACGTTTATAAGTTAGTAACACGTGGGATGTTTTTATAATGTATATATAAGTCTCTATAAAATATACGATAATAGAAATAATATAAATATATATGTGGTTAGAAGGGAAAACATAAATTGGACACAACATTACTTTTATAAGAGACCTGCGTTTTATACCCCACAGTAGGCATACTAGCAAGTTCACACACAAATACAACAGAAAAGGTAAACATTCATATCAAACTCAGGTTCACAGGACACGTTCATATTCATAGCCAACATTCACTATCAACAACTCAAAAGATTCATATATACACAAGCTTAGCATATCTATGCATCCAAATGATTGATAGATCACACGACAATATTCATACATAATTCATAAAAAGATTCAGATATACACATGTTCAGTATGTTTATGCATCCAAATGATTGAGATCACAGCCAATATGATCCATGCACGAACTTTAATTACCTAGGGTACAGACTGGTAAATGGTGTTCAATCGGAGGTACTTCTTGCTAAAATTACTTCTTGTACGAGTAAACTTTCGAGTACATAAGAGGCAGCACAGACAATCTGAACTTTGCTTGTAGGTTTATCCTCAAATAGTGGCCTCGTGCGAGGAGGTTTGAGCAACTTGGCCACTACTTTCATCCAACTAGTTCTTGGCTCATCTTGGTCACAGATCTCGCCAAAATTCTACATTGCAGACGAGAAAGGAGGCGGTTGAGAAAATGAACCACCCAAATTTTTTGTGCAGTTCAACTGAAATGGAGCATCCTTGGCGTGCAGACTGATTAAGTGCCAGATGAATATACACATCAACCAACTTGTCTGGAATCTTTAGACTCCATGCCATATAGTTCGCTATCATATGTGCCGATAACCAAAAGGCACAAGTTGGGACCAAAGACTGGACTGTGTTTTTCTGGGCTATGCACCAAGCAATATTTTTGGCGTTCACTCTCCTAATACTTGGAGTTTGACAACTGGTTGACGCCGGTTGATACTCGAATGGATATAGGAACTTCTTGTCAACATCGATGCTTGTCTGAGTGAACTTTGGAATACATAGCAGCAGCATAAGTACCTGTCCATCTGATCATTTTGTGCAGTTCTACTGAAATCACCCGATGTAATGATTTTCCTGCAAGTTCAGGCTCCAAATTACTCCTTTATGAAATCAGCAAACAGTAGCACAATACCAAATTACCAATACATATGACAGGCACAATAATCAGGATAAAGACCAGTACCAACCTGTGCGAGGTAGCATATCAAATACTATTTCCTTTGACTGGAAGCCGAGATAAGCCAAGCAAGCGGCAATGAGAGGAAGAAAGCAAGCGGAGATTAGCGGACGACAGAAAGGACGGAAGTTGTCGAGGCAATGAAGCACCCAAAGTTTTTGTGCAGTTCCACCAAAATCGAGCATCCCTGTTGGCACATATATTGAGAGAGTGAGATTACTGTAATAGTGGGACTAGTTGATGAAACATAAACTAACAAATAGAAGCACCCTCATTATCTTAATGGGTAAAGTTAGCAACATAGTAGTCTTGCTTAAAGACAGGTATTAGTTTATTTAATCAGTGCCAATTAGCCCAATTCAACACTCAAAGCATTGCCATTTATCATAGGCTGCAAAACTTAAAAGTGCAAAGATAAAGGAGTTTCTCATGACAGTAGCACGATACAAATAGAGATGACAGAAAACTAATATGGATGAAGGCCTTAGGCCCGTACCAACCTGAGAAAAAAAAGCTTATTCATGTAGTCCCATAAGAGATGATAAAGCACTCATTGGAATCACACAATAGTATATATTTTGTGCACTTCAAATGTATGGTTGAAATCACTCTTGTTTACCAAAGTCTTGAGATTATATCGAAAGATTATCAAGAACTTCCAGCAGAGTTAAAGCAATTGGCTGGGATACAGTTCATTGTATTGTCTTGTGTAGTTCCACTAAAATGTATGATTGGCACAACATGATCCCTGTTTGCACAAGTAGGAACAAGGTGAAACCTTCATTAGCTCAGTGAGAAAGGATAGGAAGACATTAGCATATTACTCAAACAGTAGCATCAAATTCATGATGGACAATACGCAAAACATTGCCTCATTGAACCAATGGCAATAAATTGACATGCAAAACAATAGCACTATTATGTCATGACACTAATAATATTCCTCCTGCTCCACCACATGATTCACCTCCATAGACAAACATTCACACGTACATGATTCAGCATGGAGTCCTACTAAAGATTTGTTTAACTCCAACAGGAAAATTAGGCAGTAATAAATTAGTGGTACTTAAGTACTCCTAATTAATTAAGTGAGACAGCAGAAGTGGAAGGGCTCCCTGGAGGATCATCTCACATGTAAGGTAGTCGTTGCGGAGCCCTTGAATGGCCTCGACCGAGGCCTCCGCTTCAACAAGATCGCCTTGGCAATTATTTATTCTTCTTCTTCTTCCTCTTCATGATCTGTTTCTCTTTCTCCTCACCAGTTGGTGAAACCAAGTACATGATTGGCCTTCTAATTCAGAATTGGTTTTGTCGGTGAGGGAGTACAAGTGTACTAGTAAAAACAACATTATTTTCTCATGGCAATGGAAAATAGAGATGAACACATGCATTAAATATCATTCTTACCTAATGGAAGGTTATGGCACCAATATGGATGATAAGGATTGGAAGCAGATCTCCCTTTGTGCAGTTCCACCAAAATGAACCAACTGTTCCATTTCGACATTCAGCTTAAACAGCACAAAAGTCACTTCTTTTAAGAAGAGTTTTGTGCAAATGCATAAAAGGTCACAACAAGAACTGGTGAATTGGATATCCCTGTTTGCACAAAAAGGCACAGAGGAAACAGTCAGAATCTCAAACAATTACAGGCAAAAACATTTGGCTAAACTTGTCAGAGTCTCAAACAATTACATGCAAAAACAGTGGCATGGCTTCATTTTTACCGGGGACATTATATTAAGAACAACTAAGGCTGTGTTCGGTTCACAGGTTTGGTGCAGGATTTTCGTAGGAACACAATTCCTACGGTATTCTTTCCCTTCCAACCGTTCGGAACTCAAGATGGCAGTTTTCCCCATGGAGGCGGGTACCCGCAGGGATATACCTGCTAAGAACCGGGGACGGGGGACAAATTGCCTCCATGGGGATTGCTTGGCGGGTACCCGATAGCATAACGGGGCGGGGATGGGGGACAAATTCGCCCCGTGGAGCCTCCATGGATACCCGCCAACGACAGACATGTGGGACCTCCTTCCAAATAGCAGGCCAACCTAGCAGCAGCCAGCCATTCAGCCACGGCCCAAGACGAGCCCAACACACTTGGCCTAACCTAACTAACATGCACGGACGCACCCAGGAGCCCAACACACGCGACCCTCCTCTCGCTCGCTCCTCTTCCTCACAACGCAGCCGCCTCCCTCTTGTTCCTCTCCCAGTTGTCACTTCCCAGATCGAGCCCGGCCTTGACCGTCAGACCACCACCGGCGGCGGCCGGTAGTGGGCGGCGCATCCTTCCCGTCTGGCCCCATGGCCCTCACCTACTTCTCCTCCTCACCTCCTCCTCCAGTTCTCCTCCTGTCCTCCACCTCAAGGCCGCAACAGTGAAGGGCGCGGTTCGGCGACGACGGCGACGGGCGTCGACAGCGACGATTGCGAGGAGGTGGCGTCTTTTCGTTGAGATCAACTGGGCAAGGAGAAGACGCCGGCGCGTTACGCTCCCCGTGGAGTCCCCGCCGGGGGACGGGTACCCGCCATTATCGAGGATGGGGGGCGTTTCCCCCCCGCGAAGCTTCTCGGGGCTAGCGGGGCCGGGGACTGGCGGGGATCGGGGCGGTGATGGTGGAGTGCCCCCGGAGATACCCGTCCCCGTTGCCATTTTGATTCGGAACACAGGAAAGGTGAATAGTGTTTCATAGGAAAGCTGGTCTGGTAGTACTGATTCCATAGGATTAGAAACATCCACGCGCTGCTCATTTTTGAGCGGAAGCTTTGAGGCGGCTTCGCTGCCATGCGTTAGACAGGTTCTTTGTCTGTGTTTGCGGAATAAAAAATCAACCTATGTGTGGTACGTGAGGTAAGGACAAGAGTAGTCACTGTGCAGCTGAATAAACAAATAGCATCTCATACTGCCAAGCATGCTACTCTAAAAAAACAAATATGTACATTTCGTAGTCCATCCGAACACATTCTCTTGAGAGTTTCCTCCAGTTCGCTATTCCATAGTTTTAAACCTACATTCCTTTCCCATTCCTCTATTTTCATCAAGATCTATGTTTTCTGCCCCTTTATTCCGACCGGAGCCTAAATATTTGGTATAAGGGCATGGGACGGTGGGTGCACCAAAGAATGCAGCACCATGTACGTAAGCAGGGGCATAAAGTGGTGATTCATAGTTTGTTGCCCCGAGAAACAAACATCCAAGAAACATATCTAGGTTGGTCCCATTTTTGTTCACTCTGGCCACCTACTCCTATGTGTGGATAGCAAATCTAGTCCTGGTCATACCACTGTGTACAGCGTTACCCCTATATTTCCCTTTTCGACCAAGAGACCGGTTGGATGACCTGTATGTACTACTTTCACCCCCTTTCCTTCCTGTTTGTACCAAGTCCGATGTACTCCCTCCGTCCGGAATTACTTATCATCAAAATGGATGTGTCTAGAACTAAAATACATATAGATACATCCATTTCAATGACAAGTATTTTCGGACGGAGGGAGTACAAGATTCGACTCCATGAAGTAGCTTTACCTCTAACAATAGAAGAAAAAAAAGGTGACGTTGGACCATCCGATCGAGAGGGGCTGAGAGGTAGAAAATGATGCACATGCAGCAACGTAGCGAGCTGGGAAGTATAGCTAAGCGGTTTGAACGAAGATATACACGAAGGTCGTCGGGATGTGCATAGGTGGGTAGCGGAGGCGGATCGCCCACGAGCAACAGCGAAGGATCGGAGGACCTCCAGCGCGGCGCTCGGCCGAGAGATAACAGTGCGGCCGGCGGTGGGTCTCCTCCCTCACTGTCGACGATGGCCTAAACGCTGCCCCTCCTCCCCTTCACCGGCGGAGGGGGATACGTCCGGATGTGTAACCAGCGGTGAGGATAGAAAGCGAGTGTTTTTTGAAGGGAGAAAGACAGTGTTACTACCCCTATCTTGTTTAGATCTGGAGAGGATGAGAGCATGTGAATAGAGCAACCCTATCAAGCAAGCGCGGAGGCTCCGGCCTATATATAAGTAGTGGGGTAGTTTTCCTTTTTCACTCCATCAAAACAATCGTTTAAAATTGTGTACTACTACATGCCAGGTCGCGGTTTTTTTAGTTGTTGATTGTTTTTTGATATAGCTACCCGCTTGTTCCAAGTGGTGTTACAGTGTGCCAGGTCACACTTTGTATCGTTCAAGTCTGGTACTACAAGTCCCTCCATTAAATGAACAACCACCCCCTCGTAAAATTGTGAACAAGCCCACGGCTAAAATTAGCGGAAGCGTGGGTTGCCCCAACATGCATTATTATTTATATTTTCTACTCCCTCCATTCCTAAATATAAGTCTTTTTTATTAGCCACACCTAAGACAAGAATTTTTTTATTAGCAGTGAACCCCACATGTCATAGATACAAAAACTGTGGCAAGATTCCCTTAGGCAAGCCAAAGTGTGTCTAACAATTTGAGCAACTCAGGTTAGGCAAGTGTGGCAAGTGTGGGAAAAATAATGTGGCAACATAAGACAAACATAGTCACAATCCAAACAACCCCGTAATTTTTTGTGACATGCATGAAAATTTGGTTAGTTAAATTTATAGTCAAAATTTGGAAAGGTGCATCAAATCAACACATGCAAGTATCAAAAGGAAAGTCACAGCATGCATGCATGCGTTGTACTCCCTCCGTTTCCAAATATAAGTCTTTTTAGAGATTGCAACAAGTGACTACATGCGAAGCAGAATATGTCTACTCCTACATACGAAGTAGCCCATTTGAATGTGTAAAAAGACTTTTATCCAGTGCAGTGCTTTGATGTGTCGCGTCAATTCGTACAAGACCGAGATATTTGATTACTACGACGCCCTCTCCCTCGTGAACTGAGCTCCGGTGCCTTAACTGCACCTGCCTTTGGCTACATGACAGGAGGGCCAACCGCCTATTGGGCCCACTTGTCATAGACGCAAAGGCAGGAGCAGTAAGTAGAAGCTTTCGCTACACGCTATCCCTCCCGCATGAGGTGGACGGATATGCAGCAGTGGATTCGATACTGTAGAAGTAGGAGTAGCATCATTGTTCGTCTTCTCGAAGAGGCGAAGAGCCAAGCGCAACCCGAACGTGGCAGTTGTGAACGCTCGCGTGGTGCGGTTCCTTGAGCACGCATATACTAGCAGGCTCTTGCATGAGACAAAATTGCTACTCCCTCCTTTACGGTTTATAGTGCTCAATTCAAAAATCTCACCAATCAATGTAGATGGTGAGTGGTGGAATCTGATTTGTAGTTTTGCAAAAGCACCTAATTAATGCTCTTGTTTTCCTCAAAAATTTATGTTTATCAATGCATTAATTGCAATGCATGCATGCATAAAGTACATGCATTGGTCAAATTTCTCTTAATACTTGCATGTAATGATTTAATGCACCTTGGAATCTGAAAATGTGATGGAAAACAACCAAATTGATCCTTATAAAATGGAAAACATAAAATTTTGAGATAAGCCCTATAAACCGGAAAGGAGGGAGTATTGTTTAACAATTAAACTCCATTATCCATTGGTTGATACTCATTACGCATAGGTCCACGCGCTTAGCACCGTTTCCTCTGGGGTCACCAATGTTTATTTGCTAATTAATAGCATTGCATGCAATGAACTAGCCATTGCAAGTCATTAAAAGCATGCACACCTCTCATCTCTTATTGGTTGATATGTCAAGAAACAAGAAACAAGGTAGAAGTTAATGCACCGCGCCTAAGTGTTTTGGGACTATTTGATTTTCGTAAGATGACTTACACACCTTAGACGGAGGGAGTAGTATAGACCTGTAAACCGAAAGGAGTATTTGCCTTTCTAGAGATTTCAACAAGTGACTAGACTACACCGTGTGCAGTACCCCCTCCCTTCCGGTTTATAGGGCTCAAATCTCAAATCTCATGAACCAAAGCATTTTGCGATGGAGGAATGTATCTCGTACTTTACAAAACTACCCTAATTAAACTCATGCATTAATTACGTAGTTCTCTCGTTTTCCTCTCCGCCTTGGTCGCAGTGCACAATATTGAGCACTCCTATATGACTAGCCGCTCTATCTACATGCGGGACATTTCAAAGCATCCGGGCCGCGTGCCATCCACCAAATCACGGCGAGGTGCTACAATCGAGACTCACTGTCACCCGATGTGGCCGTCATGACCATCATATCACAAAACCCACACCTTTACCAGCGGTGGTAAGGTGGCCTCCAAGTTGGACTGGATGAAGCAACCATCATTTCTTTGGAATGCTCGTTCAAGCCCTTCCTTCCCTTTCTTGAAGAAAACCTCACCTGTGCTACTCACTTCGCCATTTTTCTTACATGCCGACAAAGGAAAGGTGGGCGAATCAGTTATCTGCTATATTTTCATTCAAGAATCTTCTTTTGGGAAGCACCGACCGATTCTCACATCCTATTCTTTTCCCGTTTTCATTGCGATTGTGGTTTCCTTTCGATTGCTTTTTGTTTGTCGGTTCATTGATGGATCCTGGAGCACTAGGCAAAGAGTTGCGGCGGACAACCCTTCGGAGACAGCGATCTCGTGAAGCGAGCACCGACCAACGAGTTGACCATGTTGGCGGGCCAACCCATGGAGACGAAGAACTCCAAGAAACAAGCACTGGCCCAAGAGTTGAGGACGTTGGCGGATGAACTCCTCAAAGAAAGTTGGAAGAACAGCAAGGGCCCCACCGTGCCTACCCCAGGAACTTTGATTGCCACCTATGTGAGGCTCAAGACCGGGTTTGAGGAGATAGTCGCCGTTGAGAATCAGTATTCCCCTGGCAAGGTGATGGCTCCCATCGAGGACGAGGAGATGGCCCCCGGAGGGATGAGATCCCCGGTGAGCTGCACAAGGTAAAAATAATGGCTTATTACCATAGTTGTGGTTTTGATTATTTGCAATGTGCTTGCTAATATGTTAGGGTTGTGCAGGTGCGGTGGGCGTCCTTGATTATTCCGATGTCGTGGCTCGTCTTGTTGGCAGCGCCCGGAGATCGATTCGATGCCGCTGTCCATCCTGTGGACATCGCCCGAAGATCGATTCGATGTCGCGGTCGATCCTGCGGACATCGCCCGTAAATCGATTCCCATGCCGCTGTCCATGCCGTGGTCATTGCCGAGAGATCGATGACAAGAAATAGTTGGTCGCGCTAATCCTTGAGGTAGTTTGCATTGCCCCTGTGTTTAATTACCGAGCGATGCGTGTTATGAAACCATCTTAGGGCTAGTGCTTTGTCTTGTGTGGGCGGATCTTGCTATTTTTGTTTGATAGTGAATCATGCGAACCCTCTCCGAGTTATGGAAACAGATGTATCCTCACCAGCTTTTGATGTAATATATGGCATGCTTAGATGTAAGTTTGAACTGTTTAACATATCAGCAGGGCTTGTTTGATGATTCTTGGTGTTAGTAGGCTAGCTACTGTGCGAGCTATAGTACTTGCAAAACACTCACCGAAGAGAAACGTTGGGGCTGATGAGCTCGTGGTACGCTTATACTTATCCCTCGTCGATCGACCAATTGCCCTAGCTCCTAAAATTGTAGGCTTAGCGATCGATCAGACAATAGTTGACATACATTCAGGCCTCATTTGGTTCATAGGGTAGGAAAATGGTAGCAGAAGTACAGAGAACGTGCAACACAAAATCATAGCAGTGCAGAGACGTACTCCCTCCGTTCCAAAATAGATGACCTAGGCGGGCTAGTTTGGCCTAGTGGGTTTCAGTGATATGACGTGTTACAGTGCCATCCAGTCTTCGTGTGTGGTAGCAGTATTGCGGGTATAGTAAGTTTTCCTGAAGAAGTGGAATTCAACGAAGTCATGATGGTTCCTTCGTCCGAACAACTTACAGTGGGAAAGGTTGGGCATGCGATACGACCGGGGTAGACCAGGATAATTTTGTGCATGGTAGGTAGACTAGGATGGTTGACGTCCCACATGTTGGCGAATGAAAGTATTCTTTCCGATATAGAGGACGAGCAACGAGTATTCATTGTTTATTTTTGATGAAAACTATTGTCTCCACTGTTACGACGGAGGAGTGTGAAACACGGCAGCCCAGTGAACTTGGCATGTGCACCACTCCCTCCTTCCTCATGTAATGCCCAGGTTACAACTTTTTCTCACTTTCTCTCTATCTATTTCCTCTCAAATGTTTTTACCTTTCTTTTTTTAAGACACAATTGTTTTTATGCCTTTTTTTAGAATTATTTTTTATACCTAGGAGCACGTGTAGAGACGGGCTCTTGCAGAGCCCACTCCTTGACTTTGTCAATGCCTCTCTCTCCTCCACATAAGGAGTACTACTCCCTCCGTTCCCAAATATTTGTCTTTCTAGACATTTCAAATGGTTACAACATACGGATGTATGTAGACATATTTTAGAGTGTAGGTTCACTCATTTTGCTTCATACGTAGTCACTTGTTGAAATCTCTAGAAACACAAATATTTAGGAACGGAGGGAGTACTTGCTATGCATGCATGCGGCGGGCAGTGGCGTCTTGAGGGCAGGCGGTGAGAGCGGGCTCGAGGCGGTCCGGACTCAGCATGGCCCACCTCACATTATCACCATATATTTCTTGGAGTCCGTGCTTGCGGCGGGCGGGCGATCTCTTCTCCTCCCGTTTCTCTCTTCACGGCCGACGCCCCTTGCGATTAGATTTCTGCTATCAACGGTTTATTCAATTACGGTCCCACATGTCGGTGAAATTGCAAGACAACGCGTGTCCCCTCGGTGGCGGCGTGCGAGCCGGACGGTCGGGGTTGCGGCGTCTGAGTCGTATGTGTGCCGCCTTTTCCTTTAGAACTTGCAAAGCGTAACATTTTCGCGATCGATCGATAGAAATCAGAACAAAATGACGAGGCGGTGCTTTCCGCTCGTTAGGCGGGCTAGTTCGAGTGATATGACGTGCTACTGATGCCGTCCACTTGCTCCATTTTATGTAAGCAAGAGTTTACACTCTTACGGGAGGAGTGCGAAACACCGGGATCTGATTTTGATCGAGGGATAACTGTTCCCTGCCAAATAATGGAGGATTGTTAGCGATTATAGCATGATAGTTAGTGCATCTCCAGCGCTGGCCCACAAATTTACACCGGCATCTGTCTGAGGACACTGGTCGATGCCATCAGATGCTGCCCGCATACCTTTCGACAACTATATGAACTAAGCGGACGAAATTCGTGCAAACAAAGCAAATTTCAAATTGACCGAATGAAATTCATTACATTTCAAGAACTTTTCCTATAAACTGGATGAAATTCATTACATATTTCGCACAAACCATACTAAAACCTACTGTAAACCTAATCTAAACGATCGCCGGGCCCCGACCACCATGTCCGGCCATGAACCCGAGAAAGCCGGCCATTGCCTTTGCCTCCTCCTTATCCGCCTCGATAACCTCCTCCTCCGGAGCACAAGGTTATGAAGATTTCCGCCTCCACGTCGCCATCAAGCGGCTAATCGGCCGCCGATTTTTATCCCACCAAGCTTGGCGTCGACTGAGTGGAGGAGCGGTGGCCTTCCTAGGACCAGAGCGGTGGCGACCTATCGTGTACTACTCTTCGTCGCTCCCGGCTACACCCGCGCACGCGCGCCGGCTTTGTGGTCACGGCGGCGGAGGGCGGCGGGGGGGGCGGCGATCTCCTTCGTCTGCTCCTGCGAGAGTACGTCCAAGAGAGCTTTGGAACGCGCCCGGAGCGGAGCCACCGATGCCCTTCGTCTGCTCCTGTGACAGTACGTCCAAGAGATCTTTGGAGTGCCCAGAGGCCATGGTTGGAGTGGTGCCAACAAAAGTAAGGGACTGGAGGAGAATGAGTGTGGGTCTTTGGCTATGGCTGGGAGCTGGGGCTCAAGTTAATATAGCGGGCGAGTGGTAATGAGCCGCGGCAGACGGATGGACGGCTGGCAGCAGAGTAGGTTCGTCGGCAGCCGTGGTGTCATTAACGCGGAGCAGTCGCTTGGACCGGGATGCCGCGCGGGTGGCGCTCTCTCGGCTGGTGCGCTGCTGCAATGCCGGCGCTAGTGAGAGGTCGCGGCGGGTGTGAATGCGGACGCTGCTTCAGTGACTTAACCGCAGGTGTGTTGTCTCACTAACATGTGGGCCCTACGGGCATCAGGCCCGCATGTCAGTGACACACCAACTGCACCTGCAGTTAAGGATGGTGAATGCGGCATTGACGTTCTGGAGAGACGGTGATCGTTTCAGGCGGGAAGCGCTCGCTAGCGATGGAAGGGGTTTCGGTAGGCCAGGGCGGTCAGACGCTGGCGTGGTGGTAAAATGTGAACTCATGGATGACGAGCCTTTGAAGCGTATGCGGCACGTATTGACAACCAGGCGTCCATGCAACCGCTCTTGTCGCCAGCTAGCATTCGATGACCACCATTAGACACCACACAACCATACATAACTTATGAATAATGGACGAATCGATCAGACACACACTCGTGTGCAGTGGCACTATGATCGGTTGCTCATGATAGTACATACTCCGCACCATAGTACCCTCTCTAGCTAGGCTGTTTTATATATTGTCGTTGTGATGGACGATATACATGAGCAAGGCGCCGAGTCACGAGTATGACCGTTGGTGTTGAGCCAGGTGAATACATGCTCGGTGTTCGCGGAGGCCTCCAGCAAACGTCTAAACAGTAATGTCACATACGCATAATTTTGGTTTTTATGTCTTTCTTCACTGACAGGTAGGCCCGCATAGATAGATAGATAAAGAACACGAGCTGATGAGGCGCATGCGGACTATTTGACTGGTCAAACAGACAAATCACGGACTATCGCTTCATGACGACAACTATGTGGGAGGAATTTGAAGATGCCAAGGCGAATGGGCGGTAGAGCAAGAAAGCGGCCAAAGCCGCCTGAGGGAGCGGAAAAGTCGAAAGCACTCAAGACAAGAGAGGCCCGCCAAGAAGAAAGAGAAGGACGCACGCGCTGCTGCGGAGAAGTCGGCGGAAATCCAATCACGGTGGGGTGTCGCCGACAAAGCCTGGAAGGAGAACGATGGCGTCTGGCCAGCATGTGAGAAGTAGTAGTACTAGTAGTTAGTGTGTGTGTCTGTGTCTGAGTACGAGCATGTACCAATACTAGTACTAGTTACTACTGTAGTTTTTAGAGCAAATTACCAGTACATTAGCCTAGACTAAATGGAAAAATTCATATCCTAAGCATCAAATGGCATCTCTTTCTCTATAGGAATTGAGATGCATGTCATCTCACTTCCTATGATTTTCATATTCCTATCCTATGAACGAAAGGAGGCCTCTGTTGGAGTAACTACTGTAGCTAGCAGTACTGCTGGTACAGTAGTTTTCTTCAAGAAGAGGAATTCAACGAAGTCATGATGGTTCCTTCGTCCGAGCAACTTCAAAGTGGGAAGTGGGCCTGTGATTTGTGGCTCATTAGTCATTATTCTTTGCTGGTGACGACGACTGGGTGACTCCTTGGAGTTCTGCGTGCATGGCAAGTGGACCAAGATGGTCGACGTCCCACATGTTGGCGAACGGAAGTATTCTTTCCGATATCGAGGAGCAAGGAAACCGCGTGGTATAGTATCACTACTAATTGGTTCGCAAAAAAATAGTATCACTGCTGATTTATAATTATTTTTTATTTCTGATGAATGCTAGTGTTTCAACTCTTACGATGAAGGGTGCCAAACACGGCATGTGCTGTATGTCCCACACGTCAGCGAAAGGAGTGGGACATGAACAGCGTGGTAGAGCCCAGCGTAAAAAAATAGCGTGGTAGAGCGTCTCCACTTCTTCCACTTTTGGGTCGGAGACCACACGTAGTAGTACTTAGTGGTATGAACGATACAAAGTGCGACCTGGAGAGAAAGACACGTCTAGTTGGAAGGTCTCGGGGCATACATGTAAACAAATATAAAATTTAATATGTGCTTCCAACTAATATAGTAGTAGTAGAGTAGTTAGGCACGTACTCCATAACATCACCGTGCATTGCACGTACAACATTTAGTGGTAGTACGTAGTAAGAGACAAATGCCGCCTAAGAGTTCCCTTCTCGACCTACTTTTGGGTGTTTGGTAGAGTGTATGGAGGTGCATGAGTCCACACTAGTTTAGCACAAATACAATAGAAGCATGCATGAAGAGAGCATGCATGAAGAGGGTGTTGAGTTGAGCATGCATGAAGAGGAACAACTATCTTTGAGTCGAGAACGCAACCAAACACACCCTATATGCCACGCATGTTCATACCATTTGTGCCTTTCTACTTCACTTACTGCGCTACATTACTCAGGTTCGACGTCCACTCCACGGGTACATGTCCGTCTCGTAGTTCGGTCCCACGTGTTCTTCATATAGATGGAGCGATCCTTGCATAACACGTGCACCTTGATGTCTCGCGTGTTGGCAAAAGGATGAACAAAGCTCACGTAAAAAAATAGAGTGGAAGAACATAGATTCCGGACGACCGATAAGGAGCAAGGAACCTCGTGGTGGAGCGTGTGCACTCATAATATTTAATATTATTCAGCGATATAAAATTAATCAATCATCTCCACGGTGGACTGAAAGAGTATGAAACACGGCAGCCCAGTGTAGTTACATCATACTAGTACATGGCTAACCCACGCTATCACCATATTTCTTGGCTTCCTTGCGACACCTATCTCTAGTAATCCAGCAGCCTGTATCGCTTCTCCCTCCTCGTCTCTATCAAAGTGCGGCGGGCTGGCGTTTCTGCCTTCTATTGAGGTCGGTTAACTATCACATGTTAGCGACAAGCCGAGAGCATTCTAAAAAAAATTCCTTTCATGTTCCGTTTCCAAAAAGAAAAAAATCCTTTCACGTATGAATTTGCATGTATGCTTTGAGCAACTTGCATGTCCTATACTGCTCCTGTTTGATACTCTAACTTAGCTAGAGGTTAGACTAACTCATGACTAACCCTGAACTAAGCTGTAGCCAAAGAGGTGTTTGGGTGTGAGGTTAGATTGACAATAAATGCACTTCATGAGAGAGAAAAGTGATTTTTCAGTGGTCCCAATGAGAACTATCTCCGATTAGCACCTCTTGGGTGGGATAGTTTTTTGGTGGGTTCGGTGCAACTTGCTCCAATTTAAACCCTCATGCTTGGATACTTTAGGGCTATTTGAGCCCCAACTAGCTCAAACTAACTCTAACCCATGGATCCAAACAGGGCCTATGGCCATCTCGGCAGGAGCGATCGCGTGCCCGGAAGCGGCGCTCTCTCGGTCGTCGCGCCACTTCAAAGCCGGGCGCCCGGAGAGGTCGCCTCCGCTCTGGCCGGGCATTAATCGGCATCGACGCTCCATGGCGGCGCTGACCGTTTCACGCGGAAGCGCTTGTGGCAAGGAGTATAGGTTTTGAACCGTTTGGTGTAATCTTGGTAGTTTGCAAAACTACTCAATTATTGCACTCGGTTTCCTAAGAAATTGTGGTAAAAACGTTACTCCACAGCTCGCTTCCTTCTCCTTCCTCTTCCACCGCCCGCTTGCGTCGCTGGAAGCGACCGTCAACCCTTATATAGGAGTGCTAGCACAAAAGATGCATGCATGACCACTAAAATTTCCATATTAAGCGCCGCTCGGCGGGAGTATGGCGTATGTTGTTACCTTGCCGGCCCATGGCTACCGGGCGGCGGCGACCTCGAGAAGAGGCGCGGAGGGAATGAATCTGAATCTGTTTGGGTTCGCCTTCGGCTTAAATAAATGTGCAGCATCACGTGTACCGCAGGTGCACAAATTGTAACATACTCGTATGCGCTTAAATGGGCGCCACGTAACTGGTGTGTGTGAGAGAGATTACGAGAGGCAGAGTGCGTGTGTGCGACTCTACTCTTGGACATGTACTCAACCTTTTGCATCGGGATATAAGTATAATGGTATTTACTTTAGCTAGTGATTTACGTGGCCATGTTAGCGTGGTTGTGTCAAAAAATGTCACTTCCTGCTCGTGATTTGCGTTATATAATTACAAGCAAGATTCTCGTGCATTGCACGGAACATCAATATGCATTTTTTACAAAACACCTGTTGTGATTGACCCATGCAGGAGTAATCCCATGTGTAAAACTAATGATATCTCGAGAAATTTATAGGAAACTGGTATCTCGAGAATGTCATCGAAAAAATGAAAGATGAGAGATAAGGCGAGGAGGAGTGGGCGTGGTGGTGGTGGTGGTGGAATGGGCGGAGGCATGGGGATGGATGGTGCCGGCGGTGGCAAGGCCACCATGCATGCTAGATTGTTCCAGAGACTTATTCCTTTTTAATTGCTGAGCAATGAGGTTGCGGGAGATAATGATGTGGAGAGAGGTGCGGGTATCTTTTGTAAAATTATCATAGTTTGCTTTCTATCCGTTAGATATAGATCATACTGTCTGTATTACAAGATGGCAGGCACACCATCATCGCCAACTTGTTCTTTTATAAGGGTACAGATGATAAGTTTGTTGACTACTAAAGTAATGTGGAATTTGTCCATGTTATGCAAGTAAATAAAGGTGATTGTTTATCATACGGGTAAGGTTGGATGAAGGGTGGTAGGAACAAATGCTCCGCCTAGAGCATGTGTGTGTGAGATGGAGTCTTAGTGTGTGTGTGGGGTGTGTGTGTGTGTGTGTGTGAGAGAGAGAGAGAGGAGAGAGAGATGGAGTCTTAGTTTGTGTGTGTGTGAGAGAGAGAGAGAGAGAGATATGGATCTAAGTGTGTGTGGGGGGTGCGTGTGTGTGTGTGTGTGTTTGTGTGTGTGAGAGAGAGAGAGAGAGAGAGATGGAGTCTTAGTGTGTGTGGGGGGTGTGCGTGCGTGCGTGTGTGTGTGTGTGTGTGTGTGTGTGTGTGTGTGTGTGGGGTCCTCTGTGGCGGATGTAATTTAAGTGTGCATGGCTTCATCATAGAGAGGTGATGTGTATGGCAGAGGCCACCAACGATGGGGTGCGAGAGAGAAAATGCCCGTAGAGAGGGAAGAGAAGGTGCGTGCGCGTGAGAGGAGTCGACATCGAGAGAACGTGTTTGTTCGAGAGACACCGAGGAAGACTACTATATATCGATGGTGCATATGTAGGCGGGAATTAAACAAAGGGATGGTCTTATTGGTTTCGGGGATATAGGGGAAGAGTGAGAGGCGGGGGGGTAGCTAGAAGGAGATTGTTAAGTGTGAGTGTGTGTTTTACCCATCCAGGCGGAAGTTATGTGCACAAAAGAGGAGAACGATTTGATGTGGCGTTAGATTGAGGGTAATTAACTACGTATGGAGACATAGAGACCTTGAACGTGCATGTGTGAGAGGTATACATGTATCGTGGGATGTGTGTGTGTGTGCGCATGATCGAGATAAAGAAAGAAGACATAAGTCATAAGATCAGCGACATGGGAGAGACGGATCGGTATGACAATATGCATGCATGTGAGAATGCAGGAAGAAGGCCCGACAATTGAGCATGTGTTTTTGTCTTTAAGAGATAGTGGCGTGGGCTGGAGCATGCATCTATGGCGAGCAGAGGGGGTGAGGCACAACGATTGTGCAAAAGAGATCAACCTATAAATGGCAAAAGAGATCAACCTATAAATGCATATGTATGGAGAGATATATATATAGTGTGGGTGACAGGAAGCAAGACTCCGTGCGAGAAAGAAATGTTGACGGAGAAACTACAGATAGATACAGAGATGGAGATGCTAGCTAGAGGGACATCCGCTAGTTTGGGTGTTGGAGATGACCGTCGGGTGGTTCAAAGGGTGAAGTTATATATGTGTGTGAGAGGGCACTTGACTGCATGTAGAGAGAAACATATGTAGTGTGCGTGATAGGAATCAAGAGTGAGGGCGAGAAAGAAGGTTGATGGAGAAACAGATAAATAGAAAGATAAAGATGCTAGCTAGTGTGCGTTAGAGATAGGAGTCGAGTGGATCAGAAGGCTGGGTTATGTGTGTGGGTGTGAGAGAGATAGAGAGAGGGTGCATGTGAGTCACATACAAACAGATATCAGAGAGAAATGAGATCCAGAGAGACGGAGTTTTGTGTCTGCGAGAGAGAAAGATATTTCACAACGAGAGTGATAGCTAGAGAGACATATGAGGGAACGCAAGATATCTCTAGGGAGAGAGGGTGTGTGTGAGCGACATACAAGAGAACAATGGAGAAATATGAGACCCTAGGAGACAGAGTTTGTGTTTGTGTGTGAGAAAGAGATATTGAAGAGGAAGAGTCGTAGGTTCTCATATCTAAGGAGCGAAAGACATCTCTGTATGAGGGGTGTGCGAGTGGCACACATGGGAATAGTAGAGAGAAATGAGACCCCGGGAGACAAAGTTTTGTGTTTGTGTGAGAGAAAGAGATTCCACATGGAGAATCATAGTTAGAGACACATAGCAGGGAGCGAGATATACTTAGAGAGAGATAGAGTGATGAAGGTCGGGGGAGAAGTACCGTCACTGTGTTACGAAGATAAAAGATCATTGTCGACATACAGGTAGCACGAGAGATACCTGAGAGATGATGAACGCGTATAGGTCCAGAGAGATAGTCCTATATAAGCATGAGTGATAGCTATATGAGACGAATATCTGGATTAAAGGGGATTCAAATATTTAAACTGGAGATGACGACATCGACAATATCATAACGCAAATTGGTGTATCAAACATGCATATTCATTTGAATTTGGGCACCGTGTAATGTTATATAGTTTATCAATATTGGTGATCCATAGATTCTTCAATTACAAACAATGCATGGTTTATATGCAATTAATGTCTAAGCGGGATTACACTATATGTTGCGTGTGTGAAACACATTATACATGTTTGAGAAGTTAAAAACCCGCATGAAACACACATTAATTGGAGGCAGTTAGCGAGGAATGCATACATTGGATTTCAACATAAAGTGGTTTCAAATATTTGAAAATCCAAATTGATGGATACAACCTTATGAATCTGAGATCATGCCATTTGTAAACCATATTTATGTATAAATGGTGTTGTGCTTTTGAAAGTATATATAAAAATGATGTATATAGAATGTAATTCCAATTGAAAATGGATCCCCAAAAAAATAGAATACAAGCGGGATATGAATTGAGTTGGCACGGTAGACGTGCACTCTGCAAAATTTGAACGAAGCAGGAAAAGTCGTAGTAACCGCCCAAAACCAAAATCTGTGAGATGCAAATCACTACTGCCTATCCCTGCCACGCAAAGCCTATCTGCTGGATTTCTATAGGTTTCGATAGGGGTAGGTTTGTAATTTCACCCAAACATGATGTAACCGCCTCTCACCCGGATTCATACACGGTGGGCGCCAAAACACAGTGTGTCCTCGGCCGAAATCGACTCCCTCCCCGATTCATATTCATACACGGTGGGTGCCAAAAACAAACTCTCGTCGGCAAATATTCGGTGTATGCGAGATTACCGTCCTATCCCCAACCGACTAATGTTGATGTGATGTAGTAGAAATTTGAAGCGGGGCTAAGTTTGTAAATTTCCTCGCATTTGAGACAAGCGTGCCCTGAATACATGGTTCCCCTTCCTCTCTACCTCCCTTTTCCCCATTAGGTACTCCGTGGGCGCCAAAACACCCTCTCCACCCCACCCTCCTCCATCCGCCACCCCATCCACCGCCGTCCTCCTCCACCATGCCGGAGCTGATACCCCGACGCCGTCGTCCATTACAAGAGATCAACCTCTCTCATCCACGCCTTCGGACCGAGATCCTTGCATCTCGTCCTCTCGCTTCATCCCCGCCGTCGTCCACCTTGCCGGCGCTGCTCCTACGACCGTCTCGTCCACCGCGCCCCGCCGCCACCGTCTACCCTCCTAGATCTGCTTCCACGCTGCCAACAGCCATTGCTACTGCAGCACCGTCAAATTCTCAGCAGAAGCGTACACGGCGCCGCACCAGAGGCGGTACTCTTTCGTATCTGCTCAACTTATTTATCGCAGCAAGAAAATAGATCGCCACTGCTTTACTCTGATTTCTTGTCTTGGTTGCGAAGTTGCCTTTGTCCGGTTTGCACCTTCAGATCCGCCATGGCACGCTCAACACTATACTCCCAATGCTTATGGTTTCCTCTTTTATATTCCACACTAGTTAAATCACGATGAGACTAAATTTCAAAATTGGGTCAATCGATTTTTGAGCTCACGGAGTTCGCCGGTGCGATCGAAGGGGCTCGGGTGGTTGTGGGGCCTCGCCGAACGAAGAAAACTCGACGCGGGTGGGGGTTGGGGCGCGGGTGGGGGTGGGGGTGGCGGAGGAACACAGGCGGTGGGGGCCGGTGGTCCGGCCGGCGGCCCGTGCGGTGTTCTGTATGGGAAGAATCAGAGACAAGGAAGAAGAAGGGTTAGGAGACGTGGGATCTTCATCCAACCGCCTGAAATGGTCGAGAGACAGCTGGGAGTTGCATTCTTAAAGCGCTCTGGTTCATCATGTGTGGGCACTGCGCAACCAACATTTTATTATCCAAAATCTGCTTGCTCTTCTTTACCATGTTCGATAGAGCTGGCCTGTACGTGATCGATAGGCTTTCAATTACTAGCGGCAATACAACACCATATTTTCAAGCCAGTTCCACTTTCCCGATTTATATATCGTGGTTATGGTGTACCCCTGTTATGTACACTATGATCTGCCTAGTTGCTGTGTGACCTTGTTATCATGGTTTGGCAATAAACTCTCTATACAATATATTATGAACCTATCATCGCCAGCTATCCTTACTTACGGAGCCTATTTTTTGTGTACTTGTGCGGATTATATAAATGCACGCACCATATTACAGCACACATGAGCTCTCTCATCGAATCCGGTGATAGCACATAAGTGTTTTGAGGCGCCCTATATTAGAATATCATCTACATTACAAAGATAATCTCACAACTATTTATGTTTTCATGGTTCTTAGATATTATACGCAATTACAGTGAATATCAGAATCCGCGCATCAGAAGAATATTGTGGAACACTGCAATGACTTACAAAATTGGCACCAAGGCATTGAGTGCCATTCTGGAAGCAATGAAACTCGTACGCTCCCCACCTGTTGATTCTTGTTCAGAATATCATCCTAATGACTATTCTAACCTCGAGGAGTCAAAGGCAGATGGCCTGTCCTGTTCACCCATCAAGGTGCCTGTTCTAATTTGGCAAGGTTTTATTGATTGCGCGTATCTTGCATATGTTGTCTTGCATTTCTTCTACTTTGTTGCACCGCCATCTACTTAGTTTACTCATCATATAACTCGAGATGCCATGCCCATCCATTATCAATACATATTCCATCTGTCATCATACCGTGTTTTTCCACTCAAATGTTGTTCTTGTGCATCAGACATCAAAAGGAAGAGGGTGATTGCGAACTGAAGGAGCACCAGCAAAGTCCTTGAAAAATGTGGTGGTGCGGAGAAATCGAGACATGCCCCACTTATATTGGCTATACAACCAGTGACACAAAACATAGGACCGACTCCAGCAGACTGTACCCATACTTCACTTGGCCACACCACTAGCCCACCACCACAGGACCTGCACTCCAGCAAAAGGTATACCGATTTCATTTGCCATAGCACCAGCCGTACCACGAAAAATCCCCTCCGACAAAAAGTGCAGCAAGTCCACCGGCCGAAGACCTATCCCAAGCTGCAGAGACGGCCAATTCCTGCAGATTGGAACCCCATTCCATTTATTCCCAGTTTAAAGACAATGCTTTCAATGTTGTTAGGGACTACGTGCATATATTCCCATCATGGGAAGATTATAGTGAAGACAAACACCATTTTCACATCTTTCTGTCCAACTTACGTGTAAGTGCTATTATTCATGGTTATTATTTTCATGTTTTCTGCTGATCGAACACATCAATGTTTTACATTACATTGTTTTAACTAGGCGAGGGTCAATCTGGATAGTCATGAAGAGCAAAGCTTGCTTGTGCTTTTCAAGGAAGCATTGCAGCAGTATCGGTGTTACCTGAGGAAATCACACTTTGATGGCAAGTCTATAAACGAATTTCCGTTGAAGTCTCCTGTGCTAAATTTAGAAGACATTGAATTGAAAAACCTTGTTATGCACTGGTCTCGTTCCCAGGATGAGGTACTGTCTATGAAATCACATGACAATTTGAACTTCTACTTTTATGCATGTGCCTTATGGATCTTTTTTGCAGGAAATCTGCTCGAAGAAGAATTCCGGTTTGAAAAGAACGACAGGATATCGCAAATATGCTGCCCGCTGCTTTGCTCTTGTTAGTAACTGTTGTCCTGTATCACTGTACTTGCATACATACCTGGTTCATTATGTGATAGCAGTATGCATGATAGCTTGCTTATAATTTGTTCGCTCCAAATTATCTGATCTGTATGAATGGTTACATTAGTGTACAATATATCCAATGCCAATGATTTTTTTTAGCTCTGCATTGTTCTTGTAAGTACATGTTGTCCTTTATCAGTGTACTTATATTGACAGGTAGTTGTTCATGTACCATCACTCTACAGCTTATTTTCCTTTGCCCTCCATTTTCTACACATCATATCTATATTTACTCTTACCATAAGGTTGGTACTGAAGAAGTTTAGCTGTGCATTGCTCTTGGCTGTGCCTTTTGCCTGTATCGCTGCACATACATTTATAGCTACTTGGTTATGTAGCATCACTCTTCATCTTATCTTAAATATTCTCCATTTTTTCGTATATTATCACATCTATATTTACTCATAACAAAATGTAGAATAAAGGCAATGCTTATGAAGAAGATTACATGCTAAACTTCTTGAATTGCCCCCCCATCGGCATGGACAAGGGCTTTATATAGCCTGTCTTCACCAGTAATGTAAGTTTGTCCTTCTCAAGCCTTCAAACTTTGTTGTGTATATTTGGTTAGGCATGACTGCAACAGCTGTTTATTTTTGGTGTTTGCATCAAATTGCATGTTTAAATTTTATTATGTACATAAACAAAAGTTTGTCTTTCTCAATTTAAGTTTTCAGTTGTACAACCAAGTTCCTTCTTCGTACCATGTAAATTAAACTATACAGAGCAAGTGGTCTTCTTTTGCACTGCATGTATGCTTCTATTCTTCATCCGTAATCCGGTGGTGTGGTGAACCTACCCACTACTGACACAATGTCATATTCTGCAATGTCTTAACTATGAACAATGTCATATCATTCTACTATTATTTAAACTGTCTCTTTATTTGCCAATCTGAAATGGGATAAATTGACAGCACACTAACCATTGATACTTATGAGTTCTTGATCGTAATCCGGTGGTGTCGTGAAGCTGCCAACTCCTTCACAATGTCATTTCCTGCCATGTCTTGACCTGAACAATACCATATTGTGTTAATGCAATTTTAAACTGTGTCACTTTATTAAATCGAAGAAATGTGATGAATTGTCATCATCGATACTTTTATGTGCAAAACCTGTCATCGCACGCTTGTTTATCTTTCGAGTGAGGAAGATATAAGTGTTGAACAAGCGCGATCTCATCATCTTGCTCATTGCTTGCGCTACAGCTCCCAATGAGGCTAACCTTTCTTGAACTCTATTGAAGTCTTGTCGGTTTTGTATATTATTTTGTCGGCGTGTTTATTTGCCTTTGGTGGCGATCTTTGATGCCAGTGTATGTAATATCTTTGTCGCTTGTGCTTTATTATCATAGTGGCGAACTTTGATGCCCAGTGGATGTAATATGCCGTAATTTCTTTATTGTATAGTCTAGGTTTTTTCTTATTCACGATGCTGCAGTTATTTTACTGTATATATATCCTGTCTTCGCAGTAAACTGGCCAAACCGTAAAATTACGGTACATAATCGGCCCGTCATGCAATCACGATGTATGATCCGCGTCATGGGCCCCGTCAAACTGGCCCACTAGTAGATTCGGGCCTGTAATAGGCTGAGTAACTCCCGGCCCTCTTTTCGCAAGAAAACTCAATGGGCTTTTAGGAGGCTGAGAAGTAGGTTGGGCCTGAAACGTGCCGAATAGCTCACGAAACGGCAGAAGCCCGAAATGGACCCGACCCATGATTGTGTGAATCAATTTACAGGCTTTTAACAGGCCAAAGTTGTCTCGGTCCTTGTTTGGCCCAATCAGATATCCGCTGCGAGCAGGCCGGATGCAAACCGGGCCGTAGTTAGGCCCAACTATATGACGGGCTTTTAATAGGCCGAAATTAATATAGTGCCGAAATATTAATCGGGCCCTTAACAGGCCGAAACTAATATTAGGCCGAATTACTAAATGGCCCTGTAGCAAGTGGGCCCAAAAGCATAGCGTCCAGTTAACGGGCCGAATCTGATATGGGCCATAATTGAGCCCAAAGCCTCTTAAAGGGCCGGACCTGATCTAGGCCGTGATTTGGCCCAGAAAGTGGGAGGCTTTTAACGGGCCGGATCTTATATGGGCCATTATTAGGCCCAGAACGTGGCAGGCCATTAATGGACCGGATCAAATATGGGCCGACATTTGGCCCAAAACATGGCAGCCTGTTAATGGGCCGACCTACTAGGGTCCTCAAAATCTTGTGGGCCTACAGCTGGGCCGGCCCATTAATGTCGGTGAAATCTCATAGGCCTTTAGCTGGGCCAGCCCATTATGATCCGCAAGAATTTTGTGGGCCTTTACCTGGGCCGGCCCATTATGGCACACAAAAATCTTGTGGGCCTTTACCTAGGCCGGCCTATTATGGCCCACGAAATCTTGTGGGCCTTTATCTGGCCAGCCATTATGGTCCATAAAATCTCGTGGGCCTTTAGCTGGGCCGGCCCATTATGGTCCGCAAAATCTTGTGGGCCTTTAGTTGGGCCGGCCCATTTAAACTTGATGGGCCGTGCCACGTGTCGACGTATCATAGGCACATGTTGTCCAATGAGTGGATGACATCTGTCCCAACGATGAGCCGACACGTGTTTCCTCCAGCCAATGATGATTTTACACGTAGAAAATCCCCATTGGTCGGGGTTGTTAACGGGTTATCGGATCCAAAACCCGACCCGATAGCTTAACGGTGTTCCGTTACGGTGGATGCCACGTGTCGGTCACCCTTGAAGAAAGCACTTCTGTGACGCGCGATTTATCGTCATGGAAGTGGACACTTCCATGATGATAATTTTCGTAATGTCATGGAACACTTCTACGACAACACAGGTATGAATATCTTGATTCTGTCATAAATTTGTCATGGATGTACATGCATGACAAAAAACGCGACCTACTGTGACAAACACGTATCATCACGGAAGTGTATTTTTTTTGTAGTGTAGTGTTTCCACTATTCCCAAAACGTTGTGTGATTTGCTAGGTTTCCGTGATTTTGATGATTGCTCTCTAAACTTGCACCTTGTGGATTACACTATTAAGAAACCTATGGGAAGAACTAATGATGTTCTTATTGTTGCAAATAGGAATTATGTGCCCGTATATTTTATCGTGCTTGATATAGATTGCAATCCTTCATGTCCTATTATTCTTGGTAGACCTTTCCTTAGAATGATTGGTGCAATTATTGATATGAAGGAAGGGAATATTAGATTCCAATTTCCATTAAAAAAGGCATGGAACACTTCCCTAGGAAGAAAATAAAACTACCATATGAATCTATCGTGAGAGCCACTTATGGATTGCCTACCAAAGATGGCAATACCTAGATCTATCCATGCTTTTATGCCTAGCTAGGGGCGTTAAACGATAGCGCTTGTTGGAAGGCAACACAATTTTATTTTTAGTTTTTTTTGCTTTTTGCTTCTATTTAGGAATAAATCTTTGATCTAGCCTCTGGTTATATGTGTTTTTATGTTTTAATTAGTGTTTGTGCCAAGTTAAACCTATAGGATCTTCTTGGATGATAGTTATTTGATCTTGCTGTAATTTCAAGAAACTTTCTGTTCACGAAAATAATTGTTAAAAATCACCAGAACATGATAAAATATAGATTCCAATTCCTGCTGATCAATAAACAAATTGTCTAGGTCGTCCTATTTTGGCTGATGTTTTGGAGTTCCAGAAGTTTGCATTAGTTATAGATTACTACAGACTTTTCTGTTTTTGACAGATTCTGTTTTTCGTGTGTTGTTTGCTTGTTTTTATAAATCTATGGCTAGTAAAATAGTTTATAAACCATAGAGAAGATGAGTACAGTAGGTTTAACACCAATATAAATAAAGAATGAGTTCATTACAATACCTTGAAGTGGTCTTTTGTTTTCTTTCGCTAACGGAGCTCACGAGATTTTCTGCTGAGTTTTGTACTGTGAAGTTTCCAAGTTTTGGGTGAAAGATTTGATGGATTATGGAACAAGGAGTAGCAAGAGCCTAAGCTTGGGGATGCCCATGGCACCCCAAGATAATCTAAGGACACAAAAAAGCCAAAGCTTGGGGATGCCCCGGAAGGCATCCCCTCTTTCGTCTACTTCCCTCGGTAACTTTACTTGGAGCTATATTTTTATTCACCACATGATATGTGTTTTGCTTGGAGCGTCTTGTATGATTTGAGTCTTTGCTTTTTAGTTTAACACAATCATCCTTGCCGTACACACCTTTTGAGAGAGCCATACATGATTTGGAATTTGTTAGAATACTCTATGTGCTTCGCTTATATCTTTTGAGTTATATAGTTTTGCTCTAGTACTTCACTTATATCTTTTAGAGCACGGTGGTGGATTTATTTTATAGAAACTATTGATCTCTCATGCTTCACTTAGATTATTTTGAGAGTCTTAAATAGCATGGTAATTTGCTAAATAATCTTAATATGCTAGGTATTCAAGATTAGTAAAAAACATTCTTATGAGTGTTTGGAATACTAAGAGAAGTTTGATGCTTGATGATTGTTTTGAGACATGGAGGTAATAATATCAAAGTCGTGCTAGTTGAGTAGTTGTGAATTTGAGAAATGCTTATGTTGAAGTTTGCAAGTCCCGTAGCATGCACGTATGGTAAACGTTATGTAACAAATTTGGAACATGAGGTGTTCTTTGATTGTCCTCCTTATGAGTGGCGGTCGGGGACAAGCGATGGTCTTTTCCTACCAATCTATCCATCTAGGAGCATGCGCGTAGTGCTTGGTTTTTGATGACTTGTAGATTTTTGCAATAAGTATGTGAGTTATTTATGACTAATGTTGAGTCCATGGATTATACGCACTCTCACCCTTCCATCATTGCTAGCCTCTTGATGCCGTGCATTGCCCTTTCTCACATTGAGAGTTGGTCCAAACTTAGCGGTGCATCCAAACCCCGTGCTATGATCGCTCTTTCACATAAACCTCCTTATATCTTCCTCAAAACAGCCACCATACCTACATATTATGGCATTTCCATAGCCATTCGAGATATATTGCCATGCAACTTTCCACCATTCATTTATCATGACATGTTCATCATTGTCATATTGCTTAGCATGATCATGTAGTTGACATAGTATTTGTGGCAAAGCCACCGTTCATAATTCTTTCATACATGTCACACTTGGTTCATTGCATATCCGGTACACCACGGAGGCATTCATATAGAGTCATACTTTGTTCTAGTATCGAGTTGTAATCATTGAGTTGTAAATAAATAGAAGTGTGATGATCATCATTTTCTAGAGCATTGTCCCAAGTGAGGAATAAAAAAAGATAAAGGCCATAAAAAATAGAAGGCCCAAAAAAAGAGAGAAAAAGAGAGAAGGGACAATGTTACTATCCTTTACCACACTTGTGCTTCAAAGTAGCACCATAATCTTCATGATAGAGAGTCTCTTGTTTTGTCACTTCCATATACTAGTGGGAATTTTTCATTATAGAACTTGGCTTGTATATTCCAACAAAGGGTCTCCTCAAGTTCCCTAGGTCTTTGTGAGCAAGCAAGTTGGATGCACACTCACTTAGTTTCTTTTGTTGAGCTTTCATATATTTATAGCTCTAGTGCATCTGTTGCATGGCAATCCCTACTCCTTGCATTAACATCAATCGATGGGCATCTCCATAGCTCATTGATTAGCCTCGTTGATGTGAGACTTTCTCCTTTTTTGTCTTCTCCACATAACCCCCATCATCATATTCTATTCCACCCATAGTGTTATGTCCATGGCTCGCGCTCATGTATTGTGTCGGTGTACTAGAGTAGGGGTACCCTAGTATCCCGAACTCGTGCACGGACAGTTGCAGCACCCCGCGGCGGGGCTGACTTGGTGACCGCCAAGATCCTCAGCAGCTCCTTTGGAACCATTCAAGAACAAAGTAATCAAGACCCGGCAAGAGGAGCTTGCCGGGAAGGCCACTCGGGGCACAAAGGAAACAAGACCCGGTAAGAGGAGCTTGCGGGAAGGAAGCAGTTAGCGACAAGCTCGGCGCGACAAGAACCTTGCAGCGGCGGGGTGCTCGCCACGACAAGTGACCTCTCTTCATCTCCGCTCCAGCTCATCCGCCAGCGATGTCGCCATGGGGCTTTCCCAAGCAGCGTGTCGACGGGCTGTGCAGCCAGCGAGGGAGCAGCGATAAGCGGCGTGACAAAGCTACCATCGTGGCAAGCGGAGGCGACCAGCGGTCCTGTTACCTTTGTTTCGAGCGATCGAGGCGGGCATTTATGACTCTTGTCCCTTGCCGTCGAGTTAGGTATAGATCATGTACCTTTGCACAAAGCGGCGTACCAACCTATGTTTTACTATCTTACCCTTGTCTACTTGCCACTGTGGTGACCCCTTGTGCCTATAAAAGGAGGCCCAAGTGCAGCGTGAAAGGGTTGATTCAACTCGGCTTAGTTCATTCTACTCATACGAGCCCACACTCAGGCTAGGTTTTGTAGCTCCCATTGCTCCCTAGCAAGAACACAGTATAATCCACAAAGCAGCAGTAGGAGTATTATCTCTCTGGAGAGCTCCGAAGCTGGGTAAATCTGCTCGTGTGCATCGCTTCGATCCGCTCTTTGTGCAATCTCCGCCCCCCTCCGAACCACAAGGGACCCAGGTCCCATAGGTGTCGCGGGCCACGATCAGCCTCCCCGACATCTCTGGCGCGCCAGGTAGGGCAAGCTTGCCGGGGATCATCAAGCTCCGGCAGAACCGCAGTTTCTTTCCGTGGAAGCTAATGTTCCCGCAGTGGTAGATGAGCCTTTAGTCCTTGTTGTCGAGCCACAGGCTCCAACATGGGCGCAGCAAATCGTCCATTTCCTTGAGACAGGAGAACTTCCGAAGAGCAAGAAGAAGCGAGAAAAAAGTAGCCGGCAGTCAAGTATGTACCAGTTTGTTAACAACATCACATGCAGAAGAAGACTCAGCGGTGTGAAATTGAAGTGCATTTGCGGGAAGATGGATGAAGCTGTTGGCGAGAGATACATGGAGGCATATGTGGTCACCACATTGGCGCAAGAGCACTTCTTAAGCAAAGCTTTCGGCAAGGTTTCTTCGGCGAAGCCCTCCGGGATGCAAGCGCACAAGTAACCAAGTGTGAAGCGTGCGGTTCCATTCCAAGCAGATACACCAACCAGCTCAAGCTCTCCGGACGATCCCTTTATCCTGGCCCTTTTTGGTGCAGGGGCTCGACATCCTCGGCCCCTTCCCCGAAGCTGTCGGGGCTTTGAGTACTTATGCGTCGCAATCGACAAGTTCACAAAGTGGCGGAAGTGGAACCAGATGAGGAAGGTGACAGCACAATCAGCGATCAAGTTCTTGGTCAATTGTTTGCCGTTTTGGGATTCCTAACAGAATCATCACCGACAACGACACACAGTTCACGAGCCGCACCTTCATGCAATCGCCCAAGATCTTGGCGCCAAGATCTGCTTTGCTTCATTGCTCATTCGAGAAGCAGCGGTCAAGCGAGCCGAGCAAGCGCTGAAGTGCTGCGGGGACTCAAGACGAGAACTTTCGGCGGGCTGCGCAAGTGCGGAAGAAAGCTGGATCGAGAGCTGCGGTGGTTCTTTGGTCAATCAGGGCGGCCTAAAATCGAGCCAGCGGCGGACACCTTTTGCTCTAGTCTATGGAGCGAGGCAGTTCTCCCCACGGAACTCGTATCTGGGTCACCTCGAGTGCTCGCTTATGATGAGCTTGAGCAAGAGCAGCTGTGACAAGATGACCGCTGCTCCTCGAGGAGGATCGTCTTGAGCTCTTTGTCTGAGCTGCTCGTTACCGACAAGCTTTGCATCGCTACCATAGCCGCAAAGTTAATGCGGAAGCTTGAGGAAGCGACCTTGTTCTTGGTAGCGTCAATCACCAAGAATTCCAACAAGTTGGCCTTGAAGTGGGAAGGCCCTTATCGGGTGAAGCGAGTCACTAGGCCGGCGCTGTCATGCTTGAGACCGAAGATGGCGTTCGGTGAGCAATTCCTGGAATATAGAGCATCTTAGCAAGTTTACCCATAAAGAAGCGAGTTCTTAGGGACCGTTCGGCAACCACCCTTTATACAAATCTTGCATTTGTTGCATGTAATCCTTTGTACAAAGCGAGGCATGAGACCCATGCATCGATAAAGCCTATGTGTTGCGCACAACTTGTCAATACATGCTCTCATAAGCACAAAATGTTAGTGAACACATGCATATAAGATTATGAGAGCATGTATTGACAAGTTATCTTGTATAAACTTCTTGTCTGCAAGCTCAGCATAAGAAGATTAGCACTGCTGAAACAAATGGGTGTGAGGTTCCCAGAAAATGCAATGAAGTTCCGAGCTTGATGATTGATCCCGACAAGGCTTGCGGTTCGTGGCTGCTCGAGCAGGTTTATCTCTAAGTCTGCTGCGCATACCGCCATTTTCAAGATTTTGAAAAAGGCAGGTCAATGAAATGGACTCCGAGCGGAGGCTGCGCTGCAAGATTTGAAGAGATACATCCTCCACTCCAATACTTGTCGCACCTAGGCCACAAGAGAAGTTCTTTGTTGTATATAGCAGCGACCAATCAGGTGGTTAGTGCTGCGTTAATAGCGGAGAGGAGGCGGATGATGAGCCGCAACCAAGGCAGGTGCATCCAGCGACAAGCGGTAACCGCCGTCAAGCTCTGGTCCCGACAAGGACAGATCAGCGAGGTTGTGACAAGATCTGAGAAAAAAGATGGTGCAGCGCCCGGTCTACTTTGTCGAGTTCCCTTCTGCGGGGGCTAGGTCAAGGTACTACGGTGTGCGAAGTTGCTTTTCGGCCTCCTCATGGCCTCGAAAGCTGCGCCATTACTTTCAAGCACGAGATAACAGTTGTCACTCGTTTTCCGCTGAAGAGGATTTTGCAAAATCCGAAGCAACGAGCGAGGGTGTCAGTGGGCCTTTGGGCGTCAAGCTTTGGTCTCAAGTTTGAAAGCACTTCAACTATCCAAAGCGAGCATTGGCAGAATTCATAGCGAGTGGGCGTAGCATAAGATGAAGAAATTCGAGACAAGCATCCCGTCAAGGAGGCAAATAAAAGTGGCTGATGTACTTTGATGGTGCCTTCTCGCTGCAAAGGCGCCCGGTGCGGCGTCTTGCTTATCGCACCCACGGAGAGCACCTCAAGTACATAGTCGGATGCACTTTCCCAAGGAACAAGCAACAAACAATCTGCAGTATGAAGGTTTGCTTGCGGTCTCGAGATTGCGGTAGACCTTGGGATCAAAAGCTCATTGTCAAGGGGACTCGCAACTTGTCGTCCGCCAAGTAAATAAAGATTATCGAGGTCCGTTGATGGAAGCCTCGTCGATGAAGTGAAAGCTAGAAGAGCACTTTGAAGGCCTACAAATGGAACATGTTCAAGAGCTCGAGAATGATATAGCTGATGGCCTCTCCAAATGTGCCGCACTTAAGTTACACAATGGAACCAGGAATTTTTGTGCTCAAGCTAACTCGATAACGTAACACCATCAACAGGACGAGCAAGAAGAAAATTGGTTTCGGTGACTACTTTCCGCGAGCTCCCGGAGCCGCCGCCAAGAAGGTCCCTAAAATCAGCATAAATATCAGCGAGGAAGCGATCTGCTCCGACAAGCCTTCTTGGTTTGTTTCGTTGAAGCAGACACTCCCGACAAGTTTTGCTCGGCAAGCTTGCGAGGATCATCAACTCGGCGAGAACCGTAGTTTCTTGCCGTGGAAGCTAATGTTCCCTTGATGGTAGATGAGCCTTTAGTCCTTGTCGTTGAGCCACAGGCTCCGGCATAGGCGCAACAGATAGTCTTTTTCCTTCAGACAGGAGAACTTCCGAAGAGCAGAAGAAGCGGAAAAAGTAGCCCGGCGGTCAAGTATGTACCGGTTTGTTAACAACATCACATGCGAGAAGAAGACTCAGCGGTGTGAAATTGAAGTGCATTTGCGGGAAGATGGAAAGAAAGCTGTTGGCGAGAGATACATGGAGGCATATGTGGTCACCACATTGGCGCAAAACACTGCGGCAAAGCTTTCCGGCAAGGTTTCTTCGGCGAAGCCCTCGAGGATGCAAGCGCACAAGTAACCAAGTGTGAAGCGTGCAGTTCCATTCCAAACAGATACACCAACCAGCTCAAGCTCTCCGGGCGATCCCTTTATCACGGCCCTTTTTGAGTGCAGGGGCTCGACATCTCGGCCCCTTCCCCGAGCTATCGGGGCTTTGAAATCTTATGCGTCGCAATCGACAAGTTCACAAAGTGGCGGAAGTGGAACCAGTGAGGAAGGTGACGGCACAATCAGCGATCAAGTTCTTGAGTCAATTGTTTGCGTTTTGGGATTCTAACAGAATCATCACCGACAAGCGGCACACAGTTCCTGAGCCGCACCTTCATGCGATGCGCCCAAGATCTTGGCGCCAAGATCTGCTTTTACATTGCTCATCCGAGAAGCAGCGGTCAGCGAGATAGAGCAAGCGGCTGAAGTCTGCGGGGACTCAAGACAGAACTTTCGGCGAGGCTGCGCAAGTGCGGAAGAAAGCTGGATCGAGGAGCTGCGGTGGTTCTTTGGTCAATCGGGGACGACGCAAAATCGAGCCAGCGGCGGACACCTTTGCTCTAGTCTATGGAGCGAGGCAGTTCTCCCCACGGAACTTCGTGTCACGGGTCACCTCGAGTGCTCGCTTATGATGAGCTTGAGCAAGAGCAGCTGCGACAAGATGACACGCTGCTCCTCGAGGAGGATCGTCTTGAGCTCTTGTCTGAGCTGCTCGTTACTAGCAAGCTTTGCGTCGCTACCATAGCCATAAAGTTAATGCGAAGCTTGAGGAAGGCGACCTTGTTCTTTAGCGCGTCAATCCGCCAAGAATTCCAACAAGTTGGCCTTGAAGTGGGAAGGCCCTTATCGGGTGAAGCGAGTCACTAGGCCGGCGCTGTCGCCAGAGACCGAAGATGGCGTTCGGTGAGCAATTCCGGAATATAGAGCATCTTCGCAAGTTTTACCCATAAGGTGCGGTTGCGGGACCCGTTCCGGCAACCACCCTTTATACAAGTCTTGCCGCTGTTGCATGTAATCCTTTGTACAAAGCGAGCGCAGACCCGTGCATCGATAAAGCCTATGTGTTGCGCACAACTTGTCAATACATGCTCTCATAATCTTATATGCATGTGTTCACTAACATTTTGTGCAGCATCCACACCGATAGCGATAACGAGCCACTAGGCTCCATAACTTTATTTTCTCTTCTTTCTTCTCAAATAAGAAGAAGGTTCATCCACCACAAGTTAACGGGGAAGGAGAAGATAATGGTGTGGGCATAGCGTCGCTCGAGGCTGTCGCCTTGCCGGAAATGGACAACGAGAAGCTAAGTTGCTAAGTTTAAGCAACCAGTTTTAAATTTTCAAGTTATCTTCCTCGAGCGATAGTACTTTGTATGGAAAACCTGTGCGGCGGAGGAACCGACTCGCGACTAGCTTCGCCCTTACTTTGTTTGAGTCCGCTCAACAACTTAAGTGTGCTGCAATTAGTTGTGACAAGGTTGCTTGTCGGGGCGGCATCGCTTGACAGGCTCTTTGAAGTTCCGCACTCGGCGCTTTCATGACAAAGGTGTTACATGACAAATTCCCTAAAAGCGTGGGGTATAAACATACAAGGAAGAAATCGAGTAAAAAAATAACATTGCATTCGATTGCCTAAGATAGTGTATATTACATAATAACTTGTCGCGGATCTAATAGATTTTTCGCCTAAACATGATCTCTGCGACAAGAGAAAGATAAGCTTAGCGGCCTAGTCCCTTGGTCGCCATCGAGCCTCTTGACTCTGCTCACCCTGTCCACAATGGAGTGCGACAAGGGCCTTGGCGCTTCAACATCAGCAGATGGGGCGGAGACTTGAGGACTTTGGTGAAATCGGCCTTTGGGTTGCGGAAGGCCACTTTCATCAACACCTTACGGAGAGCCCAGCCTTGAACTTGGCGCGACTCCTCCGCCAGTTGCTTTGGGATCTCCTCCGGGCAGCTGGAGACCCGTCGTACGCCTTTGAAGAATAGGCTGAGCTTGGCGCTGGGTTGGAGGTTCTCGTCGGTGGAGTACCCAAGATCCGTCATCCCAGCTCCATCGGCTCATTATGGATGCGGCGGCGGTGTCCACAAGACCTTCATCCGATGCATTATGCTATCTCGGAGATTATGCAGGCGGTCACAGCATTCGCAGACAACTCCTCGGTGGCCTTGATCTTTTCCAGCAGGCCGTTTCCGCTCCTTGGCGCCTTCAACGTCTCCGTCAAGATGGTCGATTTCAGCTCGAGATCCGCCTTGGAGTCCTTGGCGGCATCGATCTCCTTGATCTTTTCAGCGAAGCGACCTTGCCTTCGCCGAGGTGTGGCGTCCTTCTCGCGTTCGGCGCTTCTACCGGCGACCTCCTCGGCGCTCTTTTGGAGGTGGACTCCAGCTGAGCCACCTCGTCTCAATTCCCTCTTGGCGGCCTCGGCAGCCGCGCAGCATCCTTTGCCTCTGAAGTGGCCCGCCAATCGTTTGCTCGCGCGCGGCAAGATCTTCCTCATAGCTGTCGAGGTTGATCTTCCGCTGCGCCGGCTCACCTTCTCGCGGAGAGCTTCTCGCGGCAAGCCTCTGCTGCTCTTGACCTCGCCCTTCTCCAAGATGAAGGCCGTGCGCTCCTCGGCAAGCTGCTCCGCGCCTCTGCTATATCCGGAGAGTTTCTTTGTTGGCGGCGCGGAGCTATTCAGCGTGTTTCTCAAGTCAGCTCCGCCCTCGCGACAAGCGCCTCCACAGACTCCAGCTTGGCTTGTCGGGCCCGGTAGAAGCGGCGGCAACCTCCTTAGCAGCTGCTCCTCCTCGGGCTCACGCTGCTGCTGCTCGGAGCATCGACCAGCGACAGCCCGGCGGAAGCAAGCAGTTCGCGTCGAAGGTCTCCCCTCCGCGGTGCCACAGGCTTGATGCCGGGGAGCTTGATAAAGACACCCTCGCCGGCCTTGAGATAGGCGCCGGGCTGGGGCTCTTGGTCTGGTGCGGCGTCGGTGGCGGGAGGATCGGCGGTCGGTGCAGCGCTGGCGCTCCTGCGACCTCGGGACCGTCGGTCGATCGTGATTCCTCCCGACATCTGCGCTAGCAGCCTTGGCGACCTTCTCGCGGCCGGGCCCGTCGGCGCCAGCCTCCTCCTCCATGTTGTGGCGTCGACATTGTCGCCCATGGCGTCCTCCTCGCCGTCGACCTCGGTCTCCATCGGATCCCGGCGAGATGGATCGATGGTCGAAGAAGAAAGAACAAGTCAAGCAAATGTTGAAGCGGAAGAACAGAAGAAAAGAAAGTCAAGGGATGTTCTCAAACAAGAAAATCACTGCAATGGGATCTGTTGCGCGGTCTCCCTGGCCGGAGGGTCGTCGGCGTTGGCCCTTGTCGGAAACTCCCCTTGTCGGAGGCCTCCCTTGCGGAGAGTGCTCCTTTGGCGGGAGTTCTCCCTTGGCGGCGTAGTTGAAGCAAGCAGAACTTGGGAGTGACCTCGGTGCTTCTGATGAGGCTGCTCTGCTCCTACACAATTCAACAAACCAGATATCGGTGACGGAGAAGCACCCAAGCACGCCTAACCATGAGAAGTAAACCAAACACTTACTGGCTGGGGGCTGTCTTTGGGGCTGCTTCTGTTGAAGGGTTGCAGGTCCGGCAAGGGAGTTCAGGCGTACCCCACAGCCGCCACAGGGAATCATCTGAAACAACCACTACGGGGTCTTGGCCCTCTTGACGCCCTCTGAGCTAGAGTCACGAAGAAGGAGAAGGTTGAGTGAGGCGGTCGGATATAAGAAAAAGCATTAAATTGAAGGGTTACAAGTAGCAGCGACAAGATCTTACTCTTCCTCTTCTTCCTCGGGCTGAGGCGGAGAGATCAAGTCGCTCGGCGCTGACAATTGGAGGAGAAGATTCCCTCGGGCGCTTGGCGGATCTGGGGGCAGCTCGAAGACCCGCTCCCATCGCCATGGTGGCATGAGGCGCTCCAGCAGCAGTGCTTGCAGCGGTAGCGTAAGCGCGTCGAGGCGGCGAGTGGCTGTTGGGCGTCTGCCGCCCGCCACTTCCCGGTCTTCTGAGGCGTCTCCTTAAGCGGGACGCGGGCTCTTCCTGCGGCAAGCTGCTTGGCGGCGGAGGAAGCGCCACCGGCGGCTCTTCCGGATTGGCGTCGGGCTCGGCCTGTTCTTCCTCACCGACAAGCTCTTCTCGGTCGGCAAGGCTTGCCGCCTCGGCTATCTCCGCCTCCTCGGCAGTAAACCCAAACACGCTGGCGGCGGTAGCCTGCCGCCTCCTCCAACCTTGTGGCGTCGCGCGCCATCTCCCTTTCGGTGGTGTCATTTGGTGAGCCGTCTCTCCTTTCGTCGGCGCGGATCGGCACCTCCACCAAGTTGTCGAAGAATTGCTGCACGGCGTCGTCGTCGGGCTCTGCCAAGTTGGAGCGATCCATAGGAATCACTGGCAGCATCATCGCGAGATCTGTCAGCGGCGAGTTGTTGCACAAAGGCACGACTCCCCTCGGCAACATGCACCACTCGGGGTGATCCGCATCGAGCTTGAACAACTCCCGCAGCATGCCGTCCAGCTCCAAGGTAGTAAAATTCCAGATTCAGACCAGGCGCAGCCTCATGATGCCCGCCGCATTTTGGAATTCCCAAGCAGGCCTCCTCCTCTCCTGCAAGGCGCAATGCGGCGAAGGAAATCGCGCAACTGCTCTCACGGTAAGCCACCTTGCGGAGGCATAAAATCCTAGTCACGGCAATCTTCAACTTGTCGTCCTCCGGTATCAAGTTGCTCCAATCATTACCCGCGAACTATGGGATTTTGGCGCAGGTGATGAAAGGCTGTGGCTCCTCCTCTAAGATCCAACACCGGTCAGCTCTCCACTCCTCCCACTTGCTGCGCAACTCTCCGTCAAGTGCGCTTCCTTCTTGCCGATCCTAGAGGTCCATGCAATTCCTCCGACAAGCGGCTCTCCTCTCTCTGGCGGGGTGTGAAGTAATGGCAGAAGAGTGCGACATTTGGGTGGACCCGACAAAGTTCTCGAGAGGTGTGCAGCAGCCATGGTGAGGGCGACATTGGGGGTGAAGTCAGGAGGCGGAGGCCATAGGTATTCATGACATCTGAAGAATTCAGAAAAAGCGAGGCGAGCCCTTGATGGAAAAAAAGCGAAAAAGGGTACCCGATGGAACCTTATCGGACGTGGCGGCAGAGATCACCCTACGTCTTGGCGAGTGCGCCAGCGTCGCCGTCGACAGAAGAGATAGTACAGCTCCGCAGCTCCTTCTGTCAGCGAGGGGATCAAGAGGCCCGCTCCTTCCATGCGCCCTTGAGCAGCTGCGCCTCGGCCGATTCACACCTTTCCCTTGTCGGCCTTGAGCCATGGGGAGAGGTGGTGGAGGAACACGGCGGCGTTGGTGGCACGGTGGCAATGAAGAGGCGGGCGTCGCTCTCTTTGGGCTCGAGAAGAATGGGGAAGCGGCGGGGTTTTCGATGTGGCGGCAAGGGCAAGTGGGCGTCCTGCCCTGTTCCCCCTTATAAAGGGAGAGGGGCGGGCGTTCGATTTTCCCATTAAAAAAGCCCCGATCTCCCCACGGCGCCACGTCCGATGCGTGGCGTTCGTGGGGCGTGGTGGGTCGAGGCGGTAATGGCGTAATCCGGACGCGGCGTGCCCGTGCCTTTTTTGGGCCTGCCCATGAGCTCGGCGCCGTGTGTGGCCCGAGCCGGGGCTCTGCCGGTGTACTAGGTAGGGTACCCTAGTATCCCGAACTTCGTGCGGACAGTTGCAGCACCCGTGGCGGGGCTGACTTAGTGACCGCCAAGATCCTCGGCAGCTCCTTTGGAACCATTCAAGAACAAAGTAATCAAGACCCGGCAAGAGGAGCTTGCCGGAAGGCCCTCGGGCACAAAAAACAAGACCCGGCAAGAGGAGCTTGCGGGAAGGCTGGTTAGCGACAAGCTCCGGGCGCGACAAGAACCTTGCAGCGGCGGGGGTGCTCGCTTGTGACAAGTGACCTCTCTTCATCTCCGCTCCAGCTCATCCACCAGCGATGTCGCCATGGGGCTTTCCCAAGCAGCGTGTCGACGGGCTGTGCAGCCAGCGGGGAGCAGCGATAGCGGCCCGACAAAGCTACCATCGTGGCAAGCGGAGGCGCGCCAGCGGTCCCTGTTACCTTTGTTGAGGCGGCCGAGGCGGGCATTTATGACTCTTGTCCCTTGCCGTCGAGTTAGGTATAGATCACTTGTACCTTTGTACAAAGCGGCGTACCAACCTATGTTTTACTATCTTACCCTTGTCTACTTGCCACTGTGGTGACCCCTTGTGCCTATAAAGGAGGCCCAAGTGCAGCGTAGAAAGGGTTCGGTTCAACTCGGCTTAGTTCATTCTACTCATCTGAGCCCACACTCGGGCTAGGTTTTGTAGCTCCCATTGCTCCCTAGCAAGAACACAGTATAATCCACAAAGCAGCAGTAGGAGTATTATCTCTCCGGAGAGCTCCGAAGCTGGGTAAATATGCTCGTGTGCATCGCTTCGATCCGCTCTTTGTGCAATCTCCGCCCCCCTCCGAACCACAAGGGACCCAGGTCCCATAGGTGTCGCGGGCCACGATCAGCCTCCCCGACATATTGCGTGAAGGTTTATAGGTTTGAGATTATTAAAGTATGAAACAATTGCTTGGCTTGTCATTGCGGTTGTGCATGATGAGAGCATTCTTGTGTGACGGAGATGGAGCATGACTAAACAATATGATTTTGTAGGGATGAACTTTCTTTGGCCATGTTATTTTGAGAGGACATAATTGCTTAGTTAGTATGGTTGAAGTGTTACTATTTTTATGTCAATATGAACTTTTATCTTGAATCATTCGGATCTGAATATTCATACCACAATTAAAAAGAATTACATTAAAATTATGCCTAGTAGCACTTCGCATCAAAAATTATGTTTTTATCACTTACCTACTCGAGGACGAGCAGGAATTAAGCTTGGGGATGCTTGATACATCTCCAACATATCTATAATTTTTGATTGCTCCATGATATATTATCTTCTGTTTTGGACATTATTGGGCTTTATTATTCACTTTTGTATTATTTTGGGACTAACCTATTAACCGGAGGCCCAGCCCAGAATTGCTGTTTTTTTGCCTATTTGAGTTTTTGAAAAAGAATATCAAATGGAGTCAAGCGGAATGAAACCTTGAGGCGAGATTTTTGGAATGAACATGATCCAGGAGACTTGGACCCTCGTAAGATAAGCTTCGAGGAAGCCACGAGGTGAGGCGCGCCTACCCCAGGCGCGCCCTCCACCTCGTGGGCCCCTGATGCTCCACCGGCGTACTTCTTCCTCCTATATATACCTCGTACCCCCAAACGATCAGAGACGGAACCAAAAACCTAATTCCACCGCCGCAACCTTCTATACCCACGAGATCCCATCTTGGGGCCTGTTCTGGAGCTCCGCCGGAGGGGGCATCCATCATGGAGGGCTTCTACATCAACACCATAGCCTCTCCGATGAAGTTTGAGTAGTTTACCTCAGACCTTCGGGTCCTTAGTTATTAGCTAGATGGCTTCCTCTCTCTTTTTGGATCTCAATACAATGTTCTCCCCCTCTCTCGTGGAGATCTATTCGATGTAATCTTCTTTTGCGGTGTGTTTGTTGAGACCGATGAATTGTGGGTTTATGATCAAGTTTATCTATGAACAATATTTGAATCTTCTCTGAATTCTTTTATGTATGATTGGTTATCTTTGCAAGTCTTTTCGAATTATCAGTTTGGTTTGGCGTACTAGATTGATCTTTCTTGCAATGGGAGAAGTGCTTAGCTTTGGGTTCAATCTTGCGGTGTCCTTTCCGATGTGATGAGGGGCAGCAAGGCACGTATTGTATTGTTGCCATCGAGGATAACAAGATGGGGTTTTATCATATTGCATGAATTTATCCTCTACATCATGTCATCTTGCTTAGGCGTTACTCTGTTTTCATGAACTTAATACTCTAGATGCATGCTGGATCGCAGTCGATGAGTGGAGTAATAGTAGTAGATGCAGGCAGGAGTCGGTCTACTTGTCTCAGACGTGATGCCTATATACATGATCATACATAGATATTCTCATAACTATGCTCAATTCTGTTAATTGCCCAATAGTAATTTGTTCACCCAACGTAAAATACTTATGCTCTTGGGAGAAGCCACTAGTGAAACCTATGGCCCCGGGGTCTATCTTCATCATATTAATCTTCCAACACTTAGTTATTTCCTTTGCTTTTTACTTTGCTTTTATTTTACTTTGCATCTTTCTCATAAAAATACCAAAAATATTATCCTATCATATCTATCAGATCTCACTCTCGTAAGTGACCGTGAAGGGATTGACAACCCCTTATCGCGTTGGTTGCGAGGATTTTTTTTTGTGTAGGTGCGAGGGACTCGCGCGTAGCCTCCTACTGGATTGATACCTTGGTTCTCAAAAACTGTGGGAAATACTTACGCTACTTTGCTGCATCACTGTTTCCTCTTCAAGGGAAAACCAACGCAGTGCTCAAGAGGTAGCAATCATCATCACCTAGCAAATCATCTTCATCACTATTGAAATCAACATACTCGGGATGTGTTAACCTTGGACCCTTGTCCATGAAGCATCTTCCAATTCCTTCATTTGGTGAGTCAAATATGTCGTAGGAGTTGGTTGACACAAGTGCTAGACCGGCAACACCTTCATCTTGAGTATATTTGGAGTCGGAGTGATAACTTCTTTCGGAGTGATGGTCGGAGTCGGAGCCGGATACCCATTTACCAACATGATCTTGATGTCTTATTTTTGTGTAGCTCCTTGATGACTTATCCTTCCTTTCCGAATCCTTGCTTCTCCGAGAGGATCTTTGTTCATAACGATCATCTCTACTCCTTCTTTCTCTTGATGGTGACTCTTCTCTTCTACTTCTTCTTTTGGGAGAATCTTCTCTTCTTTTGTAGGGGCCCGTACACTCATTGGAGTAGTGTCCAGGTCTTCCACAATTGTAGCAATTATGCTCACGACTAGAAGATCTTTTGTCATTGTAGGACCTTGACTTGGAACTTCTTTCTTTGCTTCTACTCTTGTAAAACTTGTTGAAGTTCTTCACCATTAGACTCAATTCTTCATTGAAGGTTTGCTTCTCACTTGATGATGTGGGAGTATCACACGAGGCCTTGTAAGCACCACTTGACTTGTTGTGAAGCTCTTCCTTATCCTTGAGTGACATCTCATGAGCAACAATTCTTCCAATGACTTCTGTTGGCTTGAGATCTTTGTAATTTGGCATCATTTGGATCAATGTGCACATGGTATCATATTTTCCATCCAAGGCTCTTAGGATCTTCTTGATGATGAATTTGTCGGTCATCTCTTCACTTCCTAAGCCGGCAATCTCATTTGTGATGAGAGCAAGCCTAGAGTACATTTCAGCGACACCTTCACCATACTTCATTTTGAACTTGTCAAGTTGACTTTGAAGCACATCCAATTTGGATTCCTTGATGGAGTCGGTACCTTCGTGCATATCAATCAAATTATCCCAAATTTCCTTTGCATTCTCAAGACGGCTAATTTTGTTAAATTCTTCGGGGCACAATCCATTGAAGAGAATATCACAAGCTTGAGCATTGTATTGTAGCATCTTCAACTCTTCCGTGGTAGCTTCACGGTTTGGTTCTCTCCCATCAAAGAATTCACCTTGCAAGCCAATACACACAATAGCCCAAACGGCAGGGTTATGTCCAAGAATGTGCATTTTCATCTTATGCCCAACTAGCAAAATTTGTACCATCAAATTAAGGACCCCTACGGTGGTAATTTCCCTCGCTAGACGCCATACTCTCCTAGGTTGTGAAACCAAGGCTATGACCACCAAAAGCTATGGAAACCAAAGCAAATGGAGACCAAAGCTCTGATACCACTTGTAGGATCGAAATTATGTCTAGAGGGGGGGTGATTAGACTACTTGACCAAATAAAAATCTAGCCTTTTCCCAATTATAGTTCTTGGCAGATTTTAGCAACTTAGCACAAGTCAAGCAATCAACCTACACACGCAATTCTAACAGTATAGCAGCTGAATGTAAAAGAATTGCATATGAAGGTAAAGGGAGGAGTTTGAGGGAGCAAACGCAATGTTGACACGGAGATTTTTTATCCATGGTTCCGATAGGTGGTGCTATCGTACATCACGTTGATGGAGACTTCAACCCACGAAGGGTAGCAGTTCTTGTGAGTCCACGGAGGCTCCACCCACGAAGGGTCCACGAAGAAGCAACCTTGTCTATCCCACCATGGCCGTCGCCCATGAAGGACTTGCCTCACTAGGGTAGATCTTCACGAAGTAGGCGATCTCCTTGCCCTTACAAACTCCTTGGTTCAACTCCACAATCTTGACGGAGGCTCCCAAGTGACACCTAGCCAATCTAGGATACACCACTCTCCAAGAAGTAACAAATTGTCGGCGTGCAGGGCAGGGGTACAGACTTGCACTGCGGCTCTTGGCGTGGCTCAAGGGGTGGCCCAGCACGACCCATCTTCATAAGCACAAGCTCAAGACCCTCGCGAGGGGCCAAGCCTCGGGGGGCGGATAGTAAGCCTCCTCAGGCACGGCCTCGTCAGGCTGGCTCGCGAGGAGGCGGAGAGATCAAGGCGGGGTACCTCATGAGGTGCCCATGACGTAAGCCATGACGACCAAGTGCGCCAGGCGGGCGCCAGCCCGCATAGTGTCCTCGTTTCCTCTTTGGCGCAAAGGGGGCAAGCGCAGGCGAGAGCATCAAGCAAAGGCATCCGTTTCGGTGCAACAAGACCAAGACCGTCGCAACGGCAGGAAGGAATTCATCGTGGATCCCAAGACGGCGTCACCACCAGAGCCTTTGATAGGGGAGGACCAACTTTAGTCAGGATAAGTGTACTAGATGTTCCCCTTCAAAATGGCCAATTGTTGGCGCCCTTCCCGCTCAATATTTGGGAAGAGGCCCGGGGCCTCTGCCTATAAATAGGACTAGCCACCCACGGGATAGAGGCAGCTTGAGCTTGATCCATCAGATCGAGCATCATCCAAGGAGAGAGAGAGAGAGCGACTGAACTCTCCCTAGCAGTTCATCGCACCAGCCAAGAACAGACCCTCGCGAGGCTGTTCTTCCTTGTATTGTTCATCATTGGCCCAGAGGCAATCCACCACACACACCTGCGCGGTAGGTTGTTACACCACAATGGTGGCCCGAACCGATATAAACCTTGTGTCTCTTGTGTTGTTCCTTTCATAGTTTAGATCCTAAGCGGCGGCGAGGTGCAGGTAGGTAGGGGTGAAATCTCGCGCGCATCCCGGTGTTGAACCTAGAGGGTCTGCGGAACCGAAATCCGACACTTAGCGCGCCCGGTAAAGTGCGCGGGTCGTCTTCCGCTGCCCTGTTCTTCGCCGATCATCGCATCCATGTCGAGCGCTTCGTCGGGCTGCGCCGGCGCCGAGCCGCTCGCTACCCGCGTCGCCCAGACGGCCCCCGTCGGCGACCGCCCCCGTCGTTCCCCGTCGCCTGCCGTCAATGCCACCACCGGCCCGGCGGGGTACGAGCAGCAAGCGTCGTCCCAGCATCCGTCCGTTAGGCGAGACGGCCGTACCTCTACTCCTTCACTCGTCCCAGCTGGTTCTTCGTCCCGCGCGCTCCGCGCGCCCATGGAGGCTCGAGCTGTGCTCATCGCGGCAAACGAGCTCCTGCGCTACCGCCTGTGAGCGGCGCTCACGAAGAGTGGCTTCGACCGCGTCGCCGAGCTCGTCCGCGCGCGAAGGCTCCCAGCGCCGTCCTTCTCGCTGCACGCGCCCGCCCTGCGCGGGCGATGAAGCTCCGGGGGTGCCTCAGCCGCCTCCCCCTCAAGAAGGCGCCCTGGCCCCAAGGCGCGTGGCCCCTGGGCGGAACCCACTCCGTCCGGCGCTAGCGCAGCAAGAGCAAAGCTGCCAATAGGTCCCTCACCCCCAAGAAGCTGCCCGAAGTGCTCCCAGCACCGGCTCGTCACGACCACGTTCCTGCTCCAGCGCGCCAAGACCCCGCGCTGCAACCAGCGGCGGCGCATGGGGACCCGCAAGATCAGGCTCTTCGTCACCAAAGGCCTCCCATGGCCACAGCAGGCTGCCGCGCCTTCACCATCGAGTTGCGCAGCGTCACGTGGCCCGGAAAGTTCAAGCCAGACCTGCCTCCTCGCTACGACGGCACGGCCGACCCTGCGGAGTTCCTTCAGCTCTACGAGTTGTGCATCGAAGCCGCCAACGGGGACGAGAAGGTCATGGTGAACTGGTTTCCCATGACACTCAAGGACGGAGCCCGACTTTGGCTCTGGCACGATCTCCTCTGGGGCGAGATCTTTTCGCTTCATCGCCAACTTCCAATGTACTCGCGACGGGCCTCCTGCCATGAGCGACATGCGCCGCATCAAGCAACAGCCAAGGGAGACCCTGCAGAAGTACATCTAGCGCTTCAACAACGCATGCCTCAAGATTCCCAAGGTGACCGAGGAGGCCATCATCTCTGCCTTCTCCGACGGTGTGCGTGACGTCAAGATGAAGGAGGAGCTGGCGATGCATGAAGATCTATGCACTTCCTTGGAGCTGTTCAACATGGCGACCAAGTGCGCCAGGGATGAGGAAGGCGCCTTTCCTCCTCGAGCTGCCAGCCGCAGACCGGAAGAGAAGAAGTCCAAGGCCAGGGCGTGAAGCGCAAGGGGCTGGCGTGCTCATGGCGAACCAGACACCAAGCGAGGCGGAGATCAGCCCGAGTCTTCCAAGGGCAGCTGGTGCTGTGTGTACCACGACCTCCACACCCACAACACCTGCTTGAATGTCAAGAGCTCGAGCCGTGCGAAGGGAGGATCGGTCGGCGCCTCGACCGAAGCGATCGAGGCTACTGCCGAGGAGGAGGAAGAAACGCGGGACGCTGGGAAGACCGTGGCCCTCGCCAAGGATGGCGTGGTGACCTCGCGAGATCGCTGGCGGGGATCAGCTCGCGAGGGAGGCTGGAGGATCAGCCTCGCGAGGATCGCCTGCAAGGAAGCGTAGGCCTCCCTCCTCTGCCGCCGCAGCCAAGGAGAAGCGAGGACCATCATCGGGACGAGGGGCTGGGGATTCAGGGAGCAGCGATCGCTTGCATCTGGGCGGAGCTCAAGCCCCAGCCTCTCAACGCATCTTCAAGCAGTTCGTCCATGAAGTGAATGCAGTCCTCCCAAGCTCGAAGCCACGCGCCCTCTCGGGTGGTCAGCGTGCGCCATCACGTTCAGCTCGCGGATCAGCTCAAGTCTTGTGACCACGGCGGAGTCCTCCGATGCTTTGTTCCCCAATCATCAGCAACGTGCAAGTCACCAGGACCCTCGTTGACGGCGGAGCAGGGCTCAATGTCCTGTCCGTAGAGACATTCAACAATCTCCAAGTGCCTTACAATCACTTCAGCCAACCAAGCCTTTCTCCGGAGTCACCGATGGCTCCATGGTTCCGATTGGGCAGGTCCGCCTCCCTGTCACCTTCGGGGCGCGCGACAACTACCGCACCGAGCTCATCGACTTTGATGTCGCCCACATTCGCCTGCCATACAACGCCATCCTCGGGTACCCAGCTCTGGCCAAGTTCATGGCCGTGACCCATCACGGCTACAACGTCCTCAAGATGACAGGAAGCGGCGGAGTCATCACGGTGCCTTGTGAAGAAAGAGACGCAGTGTGCTCCCTGGAGCGAGCTTTTCAAGCCGCATCACTTGAAGACCCAGATCGCAGGAGCGCGAGGCTCCCCGAGACCGCTCCCAAGAAGAAGAAGACATCGCCATGCCCGACCCCTTAGGGTCCGCACCTGTTCAGGGGGCACCTCCTTCTGTCGCATAGGAAGGCGCGCCCGACGCCCTCCTCAAGCAAGGCTCGGGGGCTCTCTCCTGGAGGGCCACCGACCTTGCTAAGGTCATGAGGGAGGCGCTTGGGAACCACTTGGAGGCGTGTTTCAAAGCATGTTTCCCTCAGGAAGGAGCAAGGCAAGGAGGGCCAAACCCTCGGGGAGTTCGTCGGCCAGATCACGCAGGAGCTGCAGAAGTCAATGATCATGAGTGGCAGCCGCCCGCTTACCGCCGCAGCTCCCCATCCAGCGAGGATGGTGGGCTGCGCGTGCGCATCGACATACCAGGGCTCAACCGAGCCGCCCTCGAGGCGCTTTGGCCCTCACGCATGGGGCGCTGCGAAGGTCCACCCCACAGCTACGTTCGCATGCCCTACGACGTGCCGAACGCGGCCGCCACGTACCAGCGCCTCATGGGGAGCATCCTGTAGGCTCAAGAGGCCAGGCGTTCCGCAGTCCTGGCGGAGAGGGAGATGGTCCACGAGGAGCCACCAGCGCCTCCGGAGCCTCCCGAGGCTCCTGGGCCTGGGGGCTCATGAAGATCGGCTTCCGCAGCCTACGACGTCCGCTGCTTCAACATCCCTTCATCCTCAACGTTATCAGGTGACATCCTTCAAGTTTCATTTCCAGCTGGGAGCGCCCCCAGGGCTGCATCATTCCCAGGCCGCGTGGGTCCGTCCCTGCGGCGTGTTCCCTTTTACTTCATGTTTCTAGCTTACCTTATCGGGGGCGCCCCTCTGTTGCATCATCCCCAAGTCGCTCGGGCCAGACCCAGTGGCATGTACCCCTCTTGCATTTATTTCTGGTCATGCGTTCGACCCATCATAATTGTTATTTGATGCCTGTCCGTGGCACCCCTTCTTCCTTCATGCCGGCCGCTTGCACGTTAAAGGGGGGGGGGGTACCTGAGCATCGCGACTCATGGGCTCCTACTGGCTCTCCAGCCCTCACCCTCTGGCCTTGTCCACGGCATCGCGACCTGGCATACCAGCGACGGCTAAGACCCGCTCGAGTGCCGGGACCCGAGGACGTAGAGCGTCGGCATCTAACCAAATTTACAGGAACACATCACAAGTTAAGGCCTAGTGCCAGGCGCAACCCGCCTTGAGGTAGGGCCCTGTGAGTCCCGCGCTGGCTCACGGGTGCCCAGATACACCTCGTCGAGCCCTACCGTGCCAGCCACGTGTCGTATGGGTTGTACACACCGGGGCTCCTCCGAGGGGAGCCCTCCCACGCACCTGATGGAAGCACCATGCTCTCTGTTGGTGGCGACCTTGCCGAGGGCGGCTATGCCCGTACACATATGGGCGCTATGCTCGCGCTGGTGATAAACAAGCGAGGGTGGCCTGGCGCATCAACCTCGAGGGCCAGGCTCGGTGTCTAGCCTCATCATAGCGCCTCCCCTCAGGATGCCACATGAGGGGCTGGGCACGGGCTACGCCTGGTCACGCCAGGACGACGCCACCCAGCCGGGGCCCTCGGGCCTGGTTCGTCAGACGTCCCTCCCAGTGAGCCAAGGTACGAAGGCCGTTTGAGCGTCAAAGGGACTCCTGAGCATCGCGACTCGGGACCCTAACTAGTCACGTAGCCCCTCACTCCTTAGTTCGAAGGCTAACGACGGTTGAGGTATCTGTGGGCCGGGATCTGCAGAGCGTAGAATGGTAGATTCACCACGCATCTCACCTCCCTACTTGCTGTTTGTGCGCTAAGGGGACTCTGAGCATCGCGACTCAGAGCCTAACTTGTCACGTAGCCCCTCACTCCTTGGTCCCGTCCTGGTTTCCGGTCGGGGCTAATGGCGGCTGAGGTATGCAGGGGCCGGGCTCTGCCGGCGTAGAACATAAGCAAGTAGGAAGGAAAAGCGCAAATCTCAAGGAATTTAAAAGCAAATATTACAGTCCATAACTGTTGTCACAACACCAAACACAAGTTTAAACGCCTCCCCGAGGCATGATGCATGTTGCAGGAGCTGAAAGCAGAACAGGAGCCACAACGGAGTCACTTGTCGACGACGGAGCTGCGCCGAGCGGGTTCGCCTCGTGAAACCTCAGGACCGGCAGCGCCTCGCTCCGGCTTGGTCTGAAGGCCGGAACTCGCCCGTGAGCCTCCGCTCGACCCTTCACGGCCTCAGCAGCGGCAGCGGCAAGCTCGCCGCTCACTGGCTCTAGCAGGCTGTCGAGGTCGACGCCGGGATTGCGAAGGTAGACGTGGGTAAGGACGCGCGTCAGCGCTGCAGAAGATAGGACACGCGCCTCGATCTTAGCCGTGGGGCCCGGGCCAAGGGTGACATCTTCAAGGGCGCGGATCAGGAAGGGAAGCAGCTTGGCAAGGCCGTCCTCGGTGCCGGCCAGTGGGCTTTCCATGCCGCTGTCGTAAAGAGACCTCAGCAAGGTGCGAGCCTTCACCTCCATATCTACGAAGGCCACGCGGTCCTCGGCGAGGACCCGCGCCTTGCCGTCCAGCTCGACCCTCTTCGCCTCCAACTCCTGCTCCAGTGCACCCAGGCGGTCACGGCGCTTGTTAAGCTTGGCGTCCCGGTCCTTGACGACCGCCTCGCGAGCCTTCATGTCTTCCTCCTTCTCTTGGCGAATGCGGGCCTCCTTGGCAAGCTGGTCACGCAGGCCCTGCAGCTCGCTCTCCAGCGCCTTGCAGCAACCTCGAACATCGGCTACCTCCCCCAAGGCGGCGTCGCGAGCAGCCTTCGCCCCAAGGACGGCCTGTTTCTCCTCGTTGCAAGTCGTCGAGGCCTGAACCAGCGCCGCTCGAATCGAAGCGTCTCAGAGCGAATCCAGCCAAAGGCCAGATCCAAGCGTCCGGTCACCAAGTGAGGGTCGGCTCCCAGAAGATCTTGCCGCAGCCGGTCCAATTCAGCAGCAGCACGATCCAGGACAGTGGGAGGAGTCGGAGAGATAGCAGTTGGTGGAGTAGGAGGAGAGGACGGCAGCGTAACCACAGCATCCTGAGGCGGGACCTGCTGCGCCCAACATCTTTGGCAGTGGCATCAGGCAAGGACACCTTGGGAGTCGCTTGGGCCATGGGGGCTGAGCTCGCCCCAGCTAGCTCCGCCAGGCCTCGTGAGGACGACCGGGCAGGAGAGGCCCGTGCCTTGCTGTCACCTTCTTTTGCGGGCAGAGGCGCTGCCCCAGACGGAGCCTCAGGGGCTCCCTTCAGCTTCTTCACCGCAGGCGCCAGCCTAGCCAAGAGATACAAATATCAAGCCTCAGCGACAAAGCAAGGAATAAAACAAGAATCAAGAACTTACTGGTCATCGCTTGCGAGCTCGAGCAACCTCCGGCCATACTTGAAGCCCGAGAGCCGGCTGTAGGGATCAGCCTCAAGAGGCCCGGGGGCAGGAGGCACGTCTGCGGATCGCCTCGGAGCCGGGGCAGACCCGCGGAGGACTAGCCCAGTCCTGTCCTTCTTCGGGATCGGGGGCAAGCTCTCGCCGCCCCGCTCACCGCCATCCTCGTCGTCGCTCGGCAAGAGGCGGAGAGCGCGGGACCTGCGCCGGGGGATGGGTGCTCTGGACTCCCCGTTGGTCGCCTCGGAGTCAGGCCCCTCTTCCTGCTCCTCTTCTTCCTCCTGTTCGCTGGAGTCGCCGGAGGACACGTTTCACCGTCGCCAGGGCCGCCGGGTCCTCGGGAACTTCCGCGGGCACGGGCCCGTCCCCATTGAAGACGGGCATGGAGTTCACCACCTGCTCCCAATCATCTCGAAGGAACAGGGGTACAGGGGCACCCTCCAGCCTCGCCACGTCTCCCTCGACCAAAGATTGGAAGACCGCGGCCAGATCTTCATTGGCCAAGACTGCGGGGCTCGGTCGGGGCCTCCACAGCGGAAGCGAGTACTGACGAAGTGGGGCCACCTGGTGCTCCAGGAACTCCCTCAGGAGCGACGCGCCGGTCAGCTTCGCCATCGCCATGTTGCCCGGCCACAGATCCGCGTCCATCTTCTCCAGCACCGGCTTCGCGCGGGGATCCACGAGTTCCACGTGAGACCAATCGTCGGAGGTCGTGGGGTGCTCTGTGGGCAGAATCAGCCGAGGATGGATGCGCCCAGCATCTACCATGACCCACTTGCTCCTGAAGCCCTCAATCCTCTTCCCGGGCTTCGAGATGGCGCTGGAGGTGCCATCTGCGACAAAGCTTCAAGCGCCTTGGAGATGGGACCGCGAGAGGTTCGGAGGTAGAAGTAGTGGCGCAGCAAGGCCACTGAGGGCTGTGCCCCGACATGAGCCTCACAATAGTAGGCAAAGATCGCCAAAAGAAGAATAGAGTTGGGGTGAAGATGCAGAGCTTGCAGTTTGTAATGGCGGAGGACAGAAAAGAAGAACTCAGAAAAGGGAGGCACCAGACCGGCAACAATGGCGCTCACGAAGAGCGGATAGAAGGTGCTTCCTTGGCCCTCGGGAAGGGCGGAGCCAGCCCTGAGCACCTCTGCCCCGTCGACGCCTTGCGCCGCCACCATCCGGCGCACCCGGGCAAGGCCCTTCTTCGACACGTTCGGCGAGTCCAAGGCGGGTGAGTACCAAGCTCCGGCCGGGGTCTGGTGAGGCGCCATGTCTTGCTAGGGCACGCGGTCGAAGTGGATTTGGAGATTTCGGAGGCAGGAAGGAAAGGCGCAAGAAAGGGGATCTGAGCAATGACCGGAGGAGGCAAGGGAAGCAAAGCCTAGACAGATGCCGCTCCTTTGTCGATTCACGTAGTTGCTAAGGCGCCCACGTCCAATCAACTGCCATGCGGCGCCCAAGGCAGCAGGCTGTTAGGGCCCGCAGCGCTTCGCACTTGCCCCTTCGCTTCTCTACTCGGCCAAGTCCAGGTGCACCTTGGGGGGGGGCTCTTGTCGGCGTTCGGGAGCGGGGTACCAGACTTGCACGCCACGGCCTGCTGGCGTGGCTCAAGGGGTGGCCAAAGACGCCCATCTTCATCGGCACAAGCTCAAGATCTCGCGAGGGCCAAGCCTCGCGGGCGGACAGAAGCCTCCTCGTGCACGGCCTCGTCGGTGGCTCGCGAGGAGGGAGAGATCAAGGCGGGTACCTCACGAGGTGCCCACGACGTAAGCCATGACGACCAAGGGCGCCAGGCGGGCGCCAGCCCGCACAGTGTCCTCGTTTGCTCTTTGGTGCAAAGGGGGCAAGCGCAGGCGAGAGCATCAAGCAAAGGCATCCGTTTGGTGCAACAAGACCAAGACCAATGCAAGCGGCGGGAAGGAAGTCATCGTGGAGCCCAAGCCGGCGTCACCACGAGCCTTTGACAGGCGAGGACCAACTTTAGTCAGGATTAGTGTACTAGATGTTGCCCTTCAAAATGGCCAATTGTTGGCGCCCTTCCCGCTCAATATTTGGGAAGAGGCCCGGGGCCTCTGCCTATAAATAGGACTAGCCACCCACAGGGTTGTAACATCCCAAATTTTCAATTTGGAATGTTATACATTAGATCATCAATACATATCATATTTTATTTGCTTTGGGTTTTGGATCCTAGAAATTCTACGCAACTCAAGGACCCGCGGAGAGAGTTGGGGATTTCGTTATTTTCATATTTGAGTTTTCTCAAATTTTGAGAATAGGATCATTTGATTTAATTATTTTATCATCAATTATTTCTATTACAAAAATATGAGAGAGGGAATAAAATGACTTTCCCAAAATAAAGAAATATTGAGGATTTAATAATAAAATCAAATAAGATTTTATTTTGGAGTTTTTCACCATTTTATTTGAATTTAGGAAAATGTGCATTTTCAAAATTGCATTTAGGCCCCAAATAAATGTTCATCTTGTCCGCTTGATTTTAGAAGTCGGGAAAATTTATTTCGGATTTTTGGAGTCCGTTTAGTATTTCTTTTCGCTTGATTTTATCTTGGAATTATTTAAAAAAACGAACCGACCTACGGGCCGTGTCCGCCGGGACTCAGCCCTCCTAGGCTTTATAAGCCGGGAGAGCCAGCCCAGCCCGCTTGACCTGCGCCCGAAACCCTAGCCCAGCGCGCCGCCCCCGCCGCCCGCCACCACCAGCCCTGCGCGCCACCCGCCCGACCGCCGCCCGCCGTCGCCGGACCTCGCCGCCGACCGCTTGCGGACCTGCCGCCCGCGGACCCCGCCGAGGTAGCCGCCGTCACCGGCGGTTTTTATTATTTTAGCCGCGGTTTTTTTTTAGTTTCTGTTTTTTTAAGATCGGTTTATTTATTTTTCGGTTCGTCTAAATTGCGAGCGTTCGCTCGTTCGTTCGTTTTAACGAACGTGTTCATCGTTTAGATCCAGTTAAGAATGTTCGTTCGTTAACCTGTTCGTCGTTTTTCTTTTCTCGGATTCCGCGATTATTTTCTGATCGCGATTTCTGATCTGATTTTCGTTTTAGTATAACTTTTCGCTCGTTTATCGGAATCAGGCGATTCAAGCGCCTGGAGTTTCGTCTCGAAACCCTCTTTCCGAATAACCAACTTAAACAAGTTTTTGTTTCTGTAAAATTTGACTTAGATCCAGATTAGTAAAACGAAGCTGTTTTCTTTCACCGTTTGATTTTCGTTGCTTCGTTTGATTTGATTCTTTTTGCAAACCGGAGTTCTTAAGTTGAACTTTCTGGTTAGATATTTTATTTGAGATATACCCGTGCATTAGATGAGTACTTATTGTATGCTTGGTTGTTTGTCTGCGATAGAATACCCGGAGTGCGCCGCCTGTTACTTCGAGTCTTTAGGTTTCGCGGAACATCAGCAAGGCAAGTAACACTTTGATCATATACTTTTCATACCCAGCTTTTATGCATTAGATCAATCCTCAAACATTGCATGATTAGGATCTAATTAAATTGTGGGTTTTGGGAAGTAGTTGAGGTAGTACCTATAACCTGATTTATTATCAAACCCTTGGGAGTTACTTCTATGTTTGCTTATTATGCCATGCTATGCTCGTAGACGTGGATTGGGTTTGAGTGAATATCCATGACAGATGTGAGATTTTTAATTAATGGTTTATCTAAGGTGGCAACTTAAACACACATCTGGGTGGATTGAGGTACCTGGCTATTCCAGGATTTGCCTATCTAGGCACCTAGGTAGACAGGATTTGCCTATTTTTTTATGGACCGCCACCCAGGCTCAAAGGGATCATAAGATTATTCATGCTAGAAACTTCCGTGTGCAGCCACATGCTACTATGGGCTCTAGCATAGTTGATTAAGTTGTGCGAACTCTTACAGTGGTAGACTAGCTGATGTAGGGGTTGTAGGTTGGTACGGTCTACCCATTCGTAAGGTGCTAGCGCTTCTGAAAGACTATGTCTCGGTCATCCGTTTCTCAATCACCATGTAGTGCGAGAAATCAAACGGAGGAGATCGAGTCTTGTGGGCAAAGTGCACAAACCTCTGCAGAGTGTATAAACTAATCATGATTAGCCGTGTCCCCGATCATGGACATCTTGAGTATCTAGTACTTGGATTATCAAGTGAATCTCATCATGTTACTTTAATTAATACTGTTGGGTTTTAATGATGATTACTTTAATTGGGATTGAGGATGCTGTCAACCATTCTCAATGTTTAACAACCACCATGATAGTTAAATAAATTTATTCCTTTGCAGTAGGGAAAATTGGCTTTTCGCAAAACTATAACCATAGAGCTTTCCACCAGCCATATATGCATGTAGTATAGGCTTACTCTTTCATTACTCTCTATGTGTTACATTGCCAGCATATTCCATGTGCTGACCCGTTTGGCTACAACTTTTATCTTGTAGACTTTTCGACGATTTAGTAAGGTGTTTAGGTCGTGGTTCTATACTCGATGATGCCGTTGGAGTTGATGGACTCGCTTATCTTCCAAGGCTTCATTGTTATCGTTTTTAGATGGCCTTAAGCCATATTTATTTTGCTAAGTTCTCTTTGATACATTCGATGTAATAAGTGTGTGATTGCTACTCTGTTATAAATCCTTCAAGTCTTGTGTGGTGTCGGCATTCTTGATCCAGGATGACACCGAGCACGAGATCGATATTTGAGGTCCGGTCGCTACTGAAGATGGTATCAGAGCACACGCTGACTGTAGGACACGACCACTAAGCTAAAGCCCTAGATCACTACTATTTCTTCTCATTTCTGATTGCTCATCTTTTCTAATCTTTTAGGATGACGGAAGCATGGAACAAGTTCACCCAACCGGACGAAGCTACACCCTTTGGATGCCACTTGAAGGAAGTCACTAGATACCTGAACATAGGAGTACCAAGCTTCACCGGGACCATCAACGCCACTTTACCCGAAGAGGAGCGCTGGATGATTCAAGTTCACATTCCAGGAAGGACATTTGCACCAGTCACGGAGCCCATAGAGTTTACCTTTGATGCACCAACTTGGAGTCTAGGAAAGAGCATGGCAGCCCACATCACCATGGGCCGAATTGGAGAAGTTTACCACCATGATCTCAAGAATACTATCTACCAGATTTGTGGGCGCCGAGATGAGCAATGGGAGATGATCAGCACCAGGAGGGATAGATCAATCGCAGCTTACATCCAGGAATTAAACCAGCACATCCGACGCCAGGAGAACCAGATGTGCGCAGGTATGGAGGATCTACAGAAGGCCATGACCAAGATCAAGGAGCTAGAAGAAGAACTCAAGGCTACACGTGAAGACTACATGGAGGAGATCGTCGCTCTAGTAAGAAAGAACGGCGACCTTAAGGAGAAGATTGGAGTATTCATGGGAGGTTCAGCACCCAAAGGAGAAGATGACGAATCCACTTGCCCGGATAATTATATCATCATCGACGACACCGACTCGGATCCCGACGACAGTGATGATGACTTTGTTGATGAAGCTGGAGCAGATATCATGGACTCTTCATCGGAGCAGTTTTTCTAGTTGACCACCATAACAGTAGTAGAATTTCCCCCATTAAAAATTAGTTTTAGTCCCAGCACTTTGTAACGATAGTTAGACCGTTGTATGCCCTTGTTTGAATTGATTGGACTGATATTGTGTGCTTTTGTCTCATGTGCATATGGGTAGTGTTTTCTCCCTAGACCTCATTATATTCTATTCTCTTCTCTTTTCTACAACCCCAGATGCCTCCGAGACGCGACCCCGGATTTGTTTTCCCGCCGGAGATCACTCAGTTGATTCAGCAGCAGAATGCCTTGATTCAAACATTGGTACAGAACCAAGGCAACAACAACAACAACAACAACAACAACAACAACAACAACAACAACCCACCACCACCACCACCTGTTGACCATCTGACTCGTTTCTTGAGGCTAAATCCGTCAGTGTTTTCCAGTAGCGCCGAGTCGATTGTTGCAGATGATTGGCTCTGTAAGATAGGAAGGGAGTTGGCCACTGCAGGGTGTACAGATGGGGAAAAGGTGAAATTTGCCGCACATCAGCTTGAAGGACCCGCAACAGCATGGTGGGAGAATTTTACAGCCACTTATCCTATAGACACTGTCACATGGGATTAGTTTCAGCAAGCTTTCCGTACTGCCCATGTTTCAGCAGGAGCTATGGCCATGAAGAAGCGTGAGTTTCGCAACTTGCGCCAAGGAGGACGGACAGTTGGCCAGTATGTGGATGATTTTAGTAAGTTAGCACATTATGCCCCAGATGACGTGGCTATAGATGCAGCTAAGCAGGAGAAGTTTCTAGAAGGACTGAATGATGAGATGAGCATGCAGTTGATGGTAGCCACTTTCAACAACTACCAGGAGTTGGTAGATCGTGCTCTTATGATTGAAGGGAAGCAGCAGTAGATTGATAACCGCAAGAGGAAGTATGGACAAGGGAAGCACAATTCTGGAGCTCAGCAGAAGCTACGCTTTACCCCGAAGCCGGGAGGACAATTCCAGCATACCCATGGAGGAGGTAGCTCGCACAATCATAATGGCACTAAGAATGGAAACGGGAATGGAGGAAGCAATGGGCAAAACCGCACCAACCCGTCAACCCCAGCCAAGAGAGACCTGAGCCAAATCACTTGCTTTAAGTACAATAAGACTGGGCATTATGCAAATGAATGTCCTGAATCCCAAAATGGAAATGGCAATGGAAGCTCGGGAAAGAAACCGAACCCTTTCAACAGGGGACAGGTGAACCACGTTACCGTGGAGGAGGTTGAAGCTCAGCCAGATGCAGTAATAGGTAAGTTTTTGGTTAAGACTTTTACTGCAGTTGTTCTTTTCGATACTGGTGCATCGCATTCATACATATCAAGGGGATTTGTGGATAAGTATAAATTGCCAACCCAAGCCCTTAGGTCACCATGTTAGTAACCTCACCCGGAGCGGAATATATGGCAAGTATATGGTGCGATCGACTGCCATTAAGGATTGGAAACTACTTATTTCCCTCGGGCCTAATAGTTTTGGAATCCCAAGGATTGGATGTGATATTAGGCATGGATTGGTTATCAAAGTACGGAGGGAACATTGATTGCGCCAGTAAGACGATTTTGCTTACTACCCCAGAAGGAAGGAGGATTAGGTATGTATCACGGCATGAGCCGAGGAAGGCACATGTAAATACCTTATCAGGAGTTGTGCAGGAGGAAGTACCAGTGGTGAAGGATTACCCGGACATGTTTCCAGAAGAGTTGCCAGGCATGCCACCGGACAGAGACATTGAGTTTCTGATTGAGCTATTGCCAGGCACTGGGCCGATATCTAAGAGACCGTATAGGATGCCCGCGCAAGATTTGGAAGAAATTAAGAAGTAGATTAAGGAGTTACTGGATAAAGGTTTTATCCGCCCAAGTTCTTCACCTTGGGGATCGCCAGTACTTCTAGTGGAAAAGAAGGATGGATCATTAAGAATGGTTATTGATTACCGAGGATTGAATGAAGTGACCATTAAGAACAGGTACCCGTTGCCGATGATCAACGACTTGTTTGACCAATTGCAAGGAGCTGAGGTATTTCCAAGATCGATTTGCGATCGGGATACCATCAGTTGAAGATTCGAGAGCAGGATATACCTAAGACGGCTTTTACCACCAGGTACGGGCTGTATGAGTATACCATTATGTCATTTGGTCTGACTAACGCACCTGCCTATTTTATGAACATGATGAACAAGGTGTTTATGGAGTTTTTGGATAAGTTCGTCGTGGTGTTCATTGATGATATTCTGTTTACTCAAGAATGAAGAGGAACATAAGGAACATTTGCGTTTAGTGCTCGAGAAGCTCAGAGAACATCAGTTATATGCCAAGTTCAGCAAATGTGAGTTTTGGTTGAAGGAAGTAGGGTTCCTCGGACACGTTATATCCGGAGAAGGAATAGCGGTTGACCTCACAAAGGTTATCACTGTGACTAATCGGGAAGCACCAACAACAGTTGAGAGATCCGAGTTTCCTTGGGCTGGGAGGATACTACCGGGATTTATTGAGAATTTCTCCAAGATAGCAAAACCTATGACGGAGTTGTTGAAGAAGGATACCAAGTTTATATGGATGAAGAGTGTGAGGCTAGTTTCCGTGAGTTGAAGAAGCGTTTGGTTACCTCACGGTGTTGATTTTGCTGCACTGCACTAAAGATTATGAGGTGTATTGCAACGCTTCACGTCGAGGACTTGGATCAGTGCTCATGCAGGCGGGAAGAGTTGTTTCGTATGCTTCACGACAACTGAAACATCGCGAATTGAATTATGCCACGCATGATTTGGAGTTAGCAGCTGTAGTGCATGCATTGAAAACATGGAGGCATTTCCTCATTGGAAATCATTGTGAGGTGTATACGGATCACACGAGTTTGAAGTACATTTTCACGCAGAAGGAGTTAAACCTCAGACAAAGGAGATGGTTGGAGCTCATCAAGGATTATGATATGAGATTGCATTATCATCCCGGAAAGGCTAATGTAGTAGCTGACGCATTGAGCCGTCAGAGCCATGTCAATACACTAATGACGGGAGAAATGCCAAAGGAATTAGCCAAGGAATTCCGAGAGCTATGTTTGGAAATAGTTCCGAGAGGCTATGTAGCAGCATTGGAGCTTCAGTCAACCTTGATGGATAGAATCAGAGAAGCTCAGAAGACTGACAAAGAGATTGCCTCTATTAAGGAGAAAATGAGCAAAGGAAAAGCTAAAGGATTTCGTGAGGATGAGCACGATACCTTATGGTTTGAAGACCGCGTTTATGTGCCAAGTGATCTGGAGATTAGGAGGTTGATTTTGGAAGAAGCACATGATTCACCATACTCGATTCACCCAGGAAATACCAAGATGTATTTGGATTTGAAGGATACTTTCTGGTGGACCGGAATGAAGAAGGATATTGCAGAGTATGTAGCAGTTTGTGATGTATGTCAGAGAGTGAAGGCAAAACATCAGAAGCCAGCAGGATTGTTACAGCCTTTACCAATACCCGAATGGAAGTGGGATAAACTAGGCATGGATTTCATCACGGGATTACCCAAGACTCGTTCAGGCTATGACTCGATTTGGGTTGTAGACGATCGTTTGATGAAGGTAGCTCATTTCATTCCAGTAAAGACTACCTACAGCAGTGCCAAATTGGCTAAGATATATATGACCAGAATTGTATGTTTGAATGGAGTTCCGAGGAGTATCGTATCTGATAGAGGAACCCAATTCACCTCAAAGTTTTGGAAGCAGTTGCATGAAACTTTGGGAACCATACTAGAGTTTAGTACAACTTTCCATCCGCAGATAGATGGACAGACCGAGAGAGTCAATCAGATTTTGGAGGATATGTTGAGAGCATGTGCATTGGATTATGGATCAAGTTGGGATGATAAATTTCCATATGCGGAGTTTTCTTGTTACAATAGTTACCAAACCAGCTTGAAGATGGCACCTTTCGAAGCATTGTACGAAAGGAGGTGCAGGACCCCGTTGTTGTGGGATGAAGTTGGAGACCGCCAGTTGTTCGGACCGGATTTGATTAAGAAGTCTGAACGGAAAGTGAAGTTGATTCGCGATAGGCTCAAGGTAGCCCAGTCCAGGCAGAAGAGTTATGCGGATTCAAAATGCAAGGAGACAGTTTACGAAGTCGGAGACCAAGTTTATCTTCGAGTATCTCCACTTCGAGGAATTAAGCGTTTTGGAGTTAAGGAAAAGTTAGCGCCACGTTTTGTGGGACCGTACAAAGTCTTGGAGCGCATGGGAGAAGTTGCGTATAAGTTGGAACTGCCCGAGGGATTGTCAAGTGTTCACGATGTGTTTCAAGTTTCTCAGCTGAAGAAGTGTCATGCGGAGATGGCTGATATACCACTGAGAGATACTGTGCCACTTGAAGCGATTCAGTTGAGTAATGACTTGACCTATGAGGAGAAGCCAGTCAAAATTCGGAATATGCCAAATGAGTCACCCGCAAAGAAGGTCATTAAGTTTTGCAAAGTTCAGTGGAGCCACCACACTGAGGATGAAGCCACCTGGGAGAGAGAGGAAGATCTGCTTAAGGACCACCCTCACCTATTTTCTAGCCAACCCGAATCTCGAGGGCGAGATTCATCTTAAGGGGGGTAGGTTTGTAACATCCCAAATTTTCAATTTGGAATGTTATACATGAGATCATCAATGCATATCATATTTTATTTTCTTTGGGTTTTGGATCCTAGAAATTCTACGCAACTCAAGGACCCGCCAAGAGAGTTTGGGATTTCGTTATTTTCATATTTGAGTTTTCTCAAATTTTGAGAATAGGATCATTTGATTTAATTATTTTATCATCAATTATTTCTATTACAAAAATATGAGAGAGGGAATAAAATGACTTTCCCAAAATAAAGAAATATTGAGGATTTAATAATAGAATCAAATAAGATTTTATTTTGGAGTTTTTCGCCATTTTATTTGAATTTAGGAAAAATGTGCGTTTTTCAAAATTGCATTTAGGCTCCAAATAAATGTTCATCTTGTCCGGCTTGATTTTAGAAGTCGGGGAAAATTTATTTCAGGATTTTTGGAGTCCGTTTAGTATATCTTTCGCTTGATTTTCTGCGCGGAATTATTAAAAAAATGAACCGACCTACGGGCCGTGTCCGACAGGGACTCCGGCCCGCCTAGGCTTTGTAAGCCGGGGAGGAGAGCCAGCCCAGCCCGCCAGCACCGCCCTCAAACCCTAGCCCTGCAGGTTCGCACGCCGCCGCCGCCGCCGCGCCCGCCGCGCAGGCGCCGCCTCGACCGGCCACCGGATCCCGCCGCTGCCGTCGTCGGACCCGCCGCCACCGTCGCGGACCTCGCCGCCGCCCGCCCGGACCCCGCCGCCGAGGTAGCCGCCGTCGTCGGCGGTTTTTATTATTTTAGCCGCATTTTTTTTAGTTTCCGTTTTTTTAGATCGGTTTATTTATTTTTGGTTCGGCTAAATTGCGAGCGTTCGCTCGTTCGTTCGTTTTAACAAACATGTTCATCATTTAGATCCAGTTAACGAACGTTTGTTCGTTAACCTGTTCGTCGTTTTTCTTTTCTTGGATTTTCCGCGATTATTTTCTGATCGCGATTTCTGATCTGATTTTCATTTTAGTATAACTTTTTGCTTGTTTATCGGAATCAGGCGATTCAAGCGCCTGGAGTTTCGTCTCGAAACCCTCTTTCCGAATAACCAACTTAAACAAGTTTTTGTTTCTGTAAAATTTGATTTAGATCCAGATTAGTAAAACGAAGCTGTTTTCTTTCACCGTTTGATTTTCGTTGCTTCGTTTGATTTGATTCTTTTTGCAAACCGGAGTTCTTAAGTTGAACTTTCTGGTTAGATCTTTTATTTGAGATTTACCCGTGCATTATATGAGTACTTATTGTATGCTTGGTTGTTTGTCTGCAATAGAATACCGGAGGCGCGCCTTTGTTACTTCGAGTCTTTAGGTTTCGCGGAACATCAGCAAGGCAAGTAACACTTTGATCATATACTTTTCATACCCAGTTTTTATGCATTAGATCAATCCTCAAACATTGCATGATTAGGATCCAATTAAATTGTGGGTTTTGGGAAGTAGTTGAGGTAGTACCTATTACCTGATTTATTATCAAACCCTTGGGAGTTACTTCTACGTTTGCTTATTATGCCATGCTATGCTCGTAGACGTGGATTGGGTTTGAGTGAATATCCATGACAGATGTGAAATTGTTAATTAATGGTTTATCTAAGGTGGCAACTTAAACACACATCTGGGTGGATTGAGGTACCTGGCTATTCCAGGATTTGCCTATCTAGGCACCTGGGTAGACATGATTTGCCTGTTTTTTTATGGACCGCCACCCAGGCTCAAAGGGATCATAAGATTATTCATGCTAGAAACTTCCGTGTGCAGCCACATGCTACTATGGGCTCTAGCATAGTTGATTAAGTTGTGTGAACTCTTACAGTGGTAGACTAGCTGATGTAGGGGTTGTAGGTTTGTACGGTCTACCCATTCGTAAGGTGCTAGCGCTTCTGAAAGACTATGTCTCGGTCATCCGTTTCTCAAACACCATGTAGTGCGAGAAATCAAACGGAGGAGATCGAGTCTTGTGGGAAAAGTGCACAAACCTCTGCAGAGTGTATAAACTAATCATGATTAGCCGTGTCCCCGGTCATGGACATCTTGAGTATCTAGTACTTGGATTATCAAGTGCATCTCATCATGTTACTTTAATTAATACTGTTGGGTTTTAATGATGATTACTTTAATTGGGATTGAGGATGCTGTCAACCATTCTCAATGTTTAACAACCACCATGATAGTTAAATAAATTTATTCCTTTGCAGTAGGGAAAATTGGCTTTTCGCAAAACTGTAACCATAGAGCTTTCCACCAGCCATATATGCATGTAGTATAGGCTTACTCTTTCATTACTCTCTATGTGTTACATTGCCAAGATATTCCATGTCTTGACCCGTTTTCGGGCTGCAACTTTTATGTTGCAGACTTTTCGATTTACAGTAAGGTGTTTAGGTCGTGGTTCTATACTCAGTGATGCCGTTGGAGTTGATGGACTCGCTTATCTTCCAAGCCTTCCGCTGTTATCGTTTTTTAGATGGCCTTAAGCCATATTTATTTTGCTAAGTTCTCTTTTGAGACATTCGATGTAATAAGTGTGTGATTGCTACTCTGTTATAAATCCTTCAAGTCTTGTGTGGTGTCAAGATTCTCGATCCAGGATGACACCTGAGCACAGAGATCAGACTGTTTGAGGTCTGGTCGCTACAAGGGTAGAGGCAGCTTGAGCTTGATCCATCGGATCGAGCATCATCCAAGGAGAGAGAGAGAGAGAGAGAGAGAGAGAGAGAGAGCGACTGAACTCTCCCTAGAAGTTCATCGCACCAGCCAAGAACAGACCCTCGCGAGGTTGTTCTTCCTTGTATTGTTCATCATCGGTCCAAGAGGCAATCCACCACACCACACACTAGAGTAGGGTGTTACACCATAATGGTGGCCCGAACCAGTATAAACCCTGTGTCTCTTGTGTTGTTCCTTTCATAGTTTAGATCCTAGCGAGGCGGCGAGGTGCAGGTAGGTAGGGGGTGAAATCTCTGCGTGCACCCCAGTGTTCGAACCTAGAGGGTCTGCCGGAACCCGAAATCCGACACAAATGGTGTGTTGATGATGAACTACTTGCTCTTGTCCTTCAAATGATAGTCTCCCCAACACTCAACTCTCTCTCACAGGATTTGGATTTGGTGGAAAGAAGATTTGAGTGGAAAGCAACTTGGGGAAGGCTAGAGATCAAGATTTATGTGGTTGGAATGGAATATCTTGACCTCAACACAAGTGTAGGTGGTTCTCTCTCAAAAAATATGTGTTGGAAGTGTAGGCATGTTCTGATGGCTCTCTCCACAAGTGAAGAGTGGGTGGAGGGGTATTTATAGCCTCCACACAAAATCTAACCGTTACACACAAATCACCAAACTCGGTGGGACCGATTCAGAGAACTCGGTAAGACTGATTTGGTTCATAATGTGACTGTTAGGCATTTCGGTGGGACCGACACGTCAACTCAACTCGGATGGACCGATTTCGTTAGGGTTAGGGCATAACGTAATCTCGATGAGACCGATTACACAAACTCGGTGAGACCGATTTTGGTAATAGACTAACATAGAGTTGGTCAGGCAAACTCGATGGGACCGATTCGCTCATCTCGGTTTGACCGAAACGTTACGAAAAGGAAACAGAGTGTTTGCATTGCAATCTCGGTGGGACCGATCGCTCATCTCGGTTTGACCGAAACGTTATGAAGGGAAACAGAGAGATTACAATCCCATCTCGGTGAGACCGAGATCCCTATCGGTGAGCCCGAAAAGACTAGGGTTTCTGGCAGTGGCTGTGTCAACTGAACTCAGTGGCTCCGGATATGAAATTTCGGTGGGGCCGAATTGGACTTTTTGGTTTCGGACATATGTGGATGTGAGAAAGTAGTGGAGGGTTTTGGAGCATATCACTAAGCACTCTGAGCAAGAACCTCATTAAGCAACACCTCATCCCTTCTTAATAGTATTGGCTTTTCCTATGGACTCAATGTGATCTTGGATCACTAAAGTAGAAAATGTAGAGTCTTGTGCTTTGAGCTTGAGCCAATCTTTTGTCCTTAGCATTTTGAAGGGTCCACTTTCTAATCCATGCCATGCCAATCATTGAGCTTTCCTGAAATATTTATCTTGGAATAGCATTAGCTCAATGAGCTATATGTTGTTAGGAATTACCAAAACCACCCAGGGATAGTTGCACTTTCAGATGTCACCTTCATCAAACTTTATAAAATAATTTACCTCAACCACCGGTGGTGGTGGTGTGTCAAGTCAATGCATTTCTTCAATAGGAGGTAAATTTTTAACATACTCAGCTCTAATACCTTTTTCCTTCATACATTTCTTTTCCTCTTGCATATCTTCAGGACTGAGAAATAATATACCCCTCTTCTTCGGAGTGGGTTTAGGCGGTGGTTCAGGAAGATTCTAATCATCATAATTGTTCAATATATTATTCAATAATTCTTTAGCTTGTTCAACATTTCGTTCCCTGAAAACACTACCAGCACAACTATCTAGGAAGTCCCTAGAAGCATCAGTTAGTCCATTATAGAAGATATCAAGTATTTCAATTTTCTTAAGAGGATGATCAAGCAAAGCATTAAGCAATTGGAGAAGCCTCCCCCAATATTGTGGGAGATTCTCTTCTTCAATTTCCACAAAGTTAAATATTTCCTGCAAGGCAGCTTGTTTCTTATGAGCAGGAAAATATTTTTCAAAGAAGTAATGAATCATATGCTTGTGACTACGCATACAACTAGGAGCAAGAGTATTGTACCATATCTTAGCATCACCCTTTAATGAGAACGGAAATAACTTGAGAATATAATAGTAGTGAATTTTCTCATCATGAGCAAAAAGGGTGGCTATATCATTCAACTTGGTAAGGTGTGCCACAACAGTTTCATTTTCATAGCCATGGAAAGGATTAGATTCAACCAGAGTAATTAACTCTGGGTCGACAGAGAATTCATAATCCTTATCGTTAACAAAGATAGGTGAAGTAGCAAACTTAGGATCACATTTCATTCTAGCATTCAAATATTTTTCTTTCAGTTTGCATAGTAGTTTCTTAAGATCATCCCTATCATTGCAAGCAAGAAAATCTCTAGCTATCTCCTTATCCATAACATAACCTTCTAGTATCTTAGGCATTTCAAATCTAGGAGAGCTAGGTCTAATAGGTGTTTCAAGAATGTCAGTTTCAGGAGCTTTATCAGTTTCAGTAATTTCATCGGTTTCAGCATTCTCAATATCTTTAGCTCTACCAAGTTGTTAGTTAAGAAATTCACTTAGTGGCACATTATCATCAAGCAAGGTACTAGCATCATCATAAGCATTACTTAGAGCAGAAGCAGCAGCATCAATAACTTGCAACATATCAGGAATAATAGCATGTGGTGTTGTTGCAATTTTATCCATAATAGAACGCGAATCAAGTGCAGAGCTAGATGGCAGTTCCTTACCTCCCCTCGTCTTAGAGGGAAAAATCTTGGTTCTTGTATCTTGCAGATTCTTCATAGTGATAAATAGATAATAATCCCAAGTGACTCAACAAATATAGCTATGCTCCCCGGCAATGGCGCCAGAAAAAAGTCTTGATAACCCACAAGTATAGGGGATCGCAACAGTTTTCGAGGGTAGAGTATTCAACCCAAATTTATTGATTCAACACAAGGGGAGCCAAAGAATATTTGTAAGTATTAGCAGTTGAGTTTTCATTTCAACCACACCTGGAGATTAAATATCTGCAGCAAGGTGATCAGTAGCACAGTAATATGATAGTTTTGATAATAGTGGTAATAGTAGCAATAGTGACGGTAACATCACTAACAGTATTATAGCAGTTGTAACAGTAGCAATGGCAGTAGTAACTTAGCAAGAGCAATATGTGGAAAATTCGTACGCGTTGGATCGATGCATTCATTGGATGATTTTCATCATATAACATTCATAACCTAGGGCGATACAGAACTAGCTCCAGTTCATAAATATAATGTAGGCATGTATTCCGTAAATAGTCATACGTGCTTATGGAAAAGAACTTGCATGACATTTTTTGTCCTACCCTCCCGTGGCAGTGGGGTCCACAAGGAAGCTAAGGGATATTACGACCTCCTTTTAATAGAGAACCGGAACAAAGCATTAACACATAGTGAATACATGAACTCCTCAAACTACGGTCATCACCGGAAAGTATCCCAATTACTGTCACCCTGGGGTTTACGGATCATAACACGTAATAGGTGAATATGAATTGCAAGATCGGATCTAGAACATAGATATAATGGTGAAAACATGAACGGTTCAGATCTAAAATCATGGCACTCAGGCCCTAGTGACAAGCATTAAGCAAGGCAAAATCATAACAACATCAATCTCAGAAAATAGTAGGAGCTCAGTTTTCCTGGTGCAGGCCGGATCGTAGGCTTCATCGGCTTGCCGTGCGTCGAGGTTCACATGAAGATCCACAGTAGGGGCTCTTCCACTAAACCAAAAAGATGACCAGTGGCCTTCCAGCAAGGTGCGTTGGTGACTTGATAAGACGGATGCAGTCGCAGCGTTTGGAGTAATCCGGCAATAATAGATGCTCTGGGACCTGCAGCTTGACCGGGTGAATGAAGACAGCCCGCAGCGACACCGTGAGCGGCGAAGCAGCTTATTGCGAAACCCAATGGCCGGGTCAACGGCAGCTGGGACGAGGTGGGAGCGACCCGCCATTGACTTGGCGCAGCGGCTTGAGGCCGAGGTGGCCCGGTCGGCGGTTCCGCAACGAGGCAACGGGCTGGCGGTAGCGCATGGAACGGGCGGAAATCGGCGAGATAGGTCAATACACACAACCAGCGGGTCTTTGTATCGGCTAGTTAGCTTGGCAATTTGATAAGTCTGAATCTAGGACCCCTCGGTTTCGGGTTATCTCCTTCCGGTTGTAGCGGTGTCGACTCGTTGGTGAGACCGCCGGCAATTTGCTTAGGCCGGCTTTGTTTAATCAACGACATGTCAAACCTCCTGCCGACACTTTTTGTGTTCCGTGCATCAAAACAATTGATCAACTCCAATTCCTTCAACCGTTGTCCCGTCATCGATGTTGCTTTGTTTAACAAGGAAACTAACCAGGAACCCAACAATTTGATAAAGTGGATGTTGTCTTTTTCTCGCAGGGCCGCCAATGTATCCAATATCAATTCGTCTTCAGATTCGGTGAATCGCCGGATCATGTTTATCTATTGCATCGTAACCCTAAACTTCCTTTGTTCCTCTAGATTCAAAAACTTGCCCTGCCAGCTTCATAATTGACCATCAAATTTAATTAACCTGGCCGCGGCTCTGCTCAATATTGTTGATCCATGCTAGTTCTTCTTCATCCGTAAACTGCGAGCTTCTCAATGCCCGAAGAGGTCCCTCCAAGAACTCAACACCACCGTGCGCGGGCCCCATGGTGCGTGCCAACTGTCGTGGATTTGTCACGGCAGATGTCCTAGTGTGAGGACTTAGTCGTGAGGCCAATGCATCTATGCGGTAGCTTGAAGGGGTTGGTCGGAATCGAGAGACGCGAGGCGGATCAACACACAAGACAAGGATTTAGACAGCTTCGAGCCCCGGGAAACATCATCCGGTAATAGCCCTACATGCTGTTTGTGGCTAGATCTCATTATGCTCATCAGGGAGACGCCGCATAAGCCGGCTCCCCTTTAGTTGTATCTAGCACTAGAGATTATTGTTTCTTCTTGCCTCTCCCTCTTTGGGGAGCCCTGCCCCTCCTTATATAAGTTAGAGGGGCGGGTTTACATGTGGAGTCCTAGTAGGACTAGGACTAGTCTATCTTCTCTTACAAGTTGATTACAAGTCCGGGTCTTGCTTCCTCGTAAAGGAAATATTCGTCATCCCTTTCCTATTAATCCGGCCCATCATAACATGAGCCGGCCTTCTGGGCTTTGGGCCTTGTTGTCCATCTGACCCGCCCGCCGGGTTACTAATGAGTCGCCAAAATTGGGCAGGTTATCTATGAATCGCCAAGCTCCGGGCGGTTCACCAATGAGTCGCCAATTCCGGCCGGGTCATACCGCGGGGTATATCCCCGACACTAGGGATCAAGCCCTAACAAAACTAACTCGATTACATGATGAATCTCATCCAACTCCTCACCGACCAGGGAGCCTTCAAAGGAATTACTCACTCCCAGTGGGGAGCATCATGGAATTGGTGATGAAGGAGGGTTGGTGATGACAAAAGACCGAAGATTCCCCACTCCGGAGCCCTGAACGGGCTCCAGATCTGGCGTCCCGATGAAGAACAGGAGGTGGCGGTGGCTCCGTATTGTGAAATGCAATGAAACTTCCTCTCTTATTTTCTTCTTCAAAAATAGGTATTTATAGCGTCGGAATTAGGGTTAGGGGGGCCACCAGGTGCTCACAACCCACCAGGGCGCGCCTGGAGGGGGTGGCGCGCCCTAGTATATCGTGCTTCTTGGTCCCAATATTTTTTATTTATTCTGAAATAATTCTCCAAAAAGTTTTGTTCTAATCCGAGAACTTTTATTTATGCACAAAAACAACACCATGGTAGTTCTACTGATAACATCGTCAGTCCGGGTTAGTTTCATTCAAATCATGCAAACTAGAGTCCAAAACAAGAGCAAAAGCATTAGGAGAAGTAGATACAACGGAGACGTATCATTAAGAAGCCCACCATCATTGTTGAAGCAGTTGCACCACATGATCTTTGAATCTGGCACGCTTTCTTTGGCATGCCCGGGTCTCACAATAACATCAATGTGCTGCAGCGATCGCCATTGTTTGCAAGTCTGACTGAAGGAAAAGCTCCACTTGCTACTATACTGTCAATGGAAATGAGAACAATATGGGCTACTACTATCTGGTTGACGGTATCTATTCTCCATGAGTTACCTTCGTCAGCACCATCTCTAACCCAGTTGGCCAGAAAAAAGCTCACTTTGCCCAAAGACAAGAAGGAGCTAGAAAGGATGTCGAGAGGGCATTCGGAGTTCTGCAGGCCCGTTTTGTAGTTGTTCGTGGACCTACTAAACAATGGGATCCGAAGACCTTGTAGGAGGTGATGACATGTTGTGTGATCATGCACGACATGATCGTCGAGGATGAGGGTGACAATGCTGCCGCAACTATAGAATTTAAGAACATGGGTGATCCTATCCAACTTCCAGACCAGAATCCGGCCACATTTGAAGAGTTTATTCAAATGCATCAACAAATTCGGCATCGACCAACTCAAGAACAGCTGAAGGAAGATCTGATTGAGTAACAATGGGCAGTTAAAAGGGAAAAATATGTTGGGATGTAATATTTGAACTTTTAAAATTTTGAATTGCTGCTGCATGCGGCTATTTGAATGTCTGTACCCTTTGTATGCAGCTATTTGATCGTGCAGACTAATAAAATTGAGGAAGGCCAGATGTATGAGGCTACCGTTGGATGGCGGCCTCCAGCATCCGTGTCCATGGACTGCCCCCTGTGCGCAGACAGGTGTGGGAGGAAATTTGCGGGTTCCCGTTGGAGATGCCTTACCTCTAGCGGCGCTCTTGCGCCAGCTCCGTGGGCTGGCCCATCACGATGCTTCAAGCGCTCCTGTGATTCGGCTGCTTGCTCGATCGTGTCACACGACTGCAGGTGCGCCTATGTCTCCACTCGCCGATTGCGATGTTGTGCGACACCAAATTCTAGATTTAAAAGTACATAAAAAGTTAATCCTGAATTTAAAATATTCCTTATGTGTATAAAAAAGTCAATTCTGAATTTAAAAGTACATTGTGTTTGAAAAAATTCTTAAATACACGATGAAGAAAAAAACCAAGAAGAAAAGTGGTGAAGAGAAAAGGGAAAAACAAGGAAAACCAGAGCCCAAAAAAATCGGATAAAAACACAACACAGAAAAAACTAGCCCAAATAGTGAGAAAACAAAAAAAGACATAGAGAACAAAAAAACGCGATGCTGCACTAATGGGTTGTCCTGCTAGTGTCGCGCTTCAGGCGAGAGAAGCTACCATCCCACGCATGGCCGCTCCCCCATTCGGTTTCACGGTTGATTGTTGACCGTTCGCAGGTTGATTATTGACTGGTTCACCAATGACCTTTTAAAAAAAGTTCATGAGTTAAAAAATTCACACAAAAATAAAAAATATCTCCTAAAAAGGTAGCAAAGGCAGAAAAAGTCCGTAGACTGAAAAAAGTTTGTGGATTTTAGAAAGATATAACGGATTTAAAAAAATCATTGTTTTTTAAAACAAAGCATGAATTTGAAAAATAGTCAATATTCCAATAAAGAAATGCAGTTGAAAAAAAATCAGTGATCTAAAAAAGAAAGTTCCCAAATTCATAAAAAGTTCTTCAATATTGAATTTTTTTCACAAAACTGACTAAAGTTCACCGACTTGAGGAAAATCCATGGATATTATAAAAGTTAACAATTTGAAGAAAGCTTCAAAGTTGAAAAAGTTCATGCATTTTAAAAATAATAATAATAAACAAAAGGAACAAGAAAAAGAAAAGAACAAAGAAATAAAAAGGAAAGAAAGAGAAAGAGAAATAATAAACCAAACAAAACCAGTCCACAAAACCTAATTAAAACAGAATATATCGACTCGGAAGCTTCCCAGGATTTTAACAACCCTATTCGATGCAAACCTTAGATGGACAAGCCCATGCAAAACGTCTTTAGGCGCGAGTTATCGAAATACACGTTAACCGTACAAAAGGAACCTAATAGGAATTGGGCTCACGCGCTGCGAGTCGGCCACTCCTATTCCGTGCGCCCTAGCGCGTACCCTCGTCACACACTATTTTCGTATGGTCCGGCCCATTTCCAGATTTTATATCCATCGGTTTTGGGAAGGTTCTAGAACCTTCCCTGAACCAGTTTTTTTCCTTTCATCTACTCTTTTGTTTTTTTATCTTATATTTTTTTCTTTATCATTCTTATTCCTTTTTTTTATTTTTTTGCAAAAATGTTTTAAATTGAAGTCATGAATATATTTTCAAATTCATGAACATTTTTTAAAATAATGAACTTTTTTTAGTTCGCGATCCTGTTTTTACGAATTCTTGAACGCTTCTCAAATTCGAGAATTTTTTCTACTTTACTAACATTTTCTGCAATTTCATATTTATTTTCAAACCGCCTAGCGCAAACGCAGTTCACACACTATTTTCGTATGTGCCTATTTCCAGATTTCATATCCACCGGTGTTGTGAAGGTTCTAGAACTTTCCTTGAATCATTTTTTTTCCTTTCATTTTTTCCATTTTTTTCATATTTTCATTTTTTCCCTTTTGTTGTTTTTTTCTTTTTCTTTATAGTTTTATTATTTCTTATTTCTTATTTCTTATTACTTCTATTTTTCCGCAAGTATCTTTTAAATTCCTGAACATTAATTGAAACATGAAGAGTTTTTGAAATCATCCACATATTTCAAATTCATGAACATTTTTTTAAATCATGAAGATATTTTTAATGCGTGAACCTGATTTTACTTAGTCTTGATCACTTTTTAAATTCGTGAACATTTTTCTATTTTATTAACATTTTCTGAAATTTCATAATTATTTTCAAACTCGGAACAATTTTTCTGAACTGGCAAACAATTTTTGAAATTTGGGAATACATTTCAAAATTTGAGAACATTTTTTGTTTTTGATGAATGTTTTTAATCCATGATTTTTTTAAAATTTTGTGAACCTTTTTAAAATTTGGGAACAATTGCGAAATTCCCAAACATTTTTAATAGTTTTAACATTTTCTAAAATTCTTGTACATATTTCAAAAGTGTGAACATTTTCTGAATTCACTAACGTTGTTTTTGAAATCTTGAATTTTTATATGCTTTAGAATTTATCATTTCCGAATATGTTTCAAATAATGAATATTTTTCCAGATATTTATGAACATCTTTAAAATTGTGAACATTTTGTAAATACACTAATATTTTATTTGAACTCACAAACCTTTTCGAATCCGTAAGTATTTATATTAACCAAACCTTTTTAAATCCTGAATGTTTTTATTAAGATTTTGAACATTTTTCTAAAAGTTGATGAACGTTAGTTAAAATTGTGGATATTTTGTGAATACACAATATTTTATTTGAAATCGCAAACATTTTTTTAATTTATAAAAACAATATTTTCCGACCATTTTCAAATCACGAATATTTCTTATGTAGTTAGATGGCGATTGGATGATATTCCTTATGTAATCGATGTCAGATTTTTTAGGTTCGATGCCTAGTATACACTATGTTTTGAGATTGATGTTGCTATGAGTATTCTATGGTTAATACTTGTGACTAGGACCCGAGTGCTATGATTTCATATCTAAACCTTTTATGTTTTCATGAATACATTTGCGTTCTTGGTCTTATCTTAAACTTGTATGCACCTATTATCGTTCTTAACCTTAGACCCCAAAGTGACAATGATTGGGATATCGACGAGGATGACTTTACCTTAAGGTTCGAATTTATTAACCGTATGTTTTGTTCCGATTCTCTACTAAAAGGAGCGCCTTAATTACCCTTTATTTCCATTAGGATCTCGCTGCCACGGGAGGGTAGGACAAAGAATATGGTGTGCAAGTTCTTGTCACAAGCATGCCTACATATGATTGATGAATTGGAGCTAGTTTGATGTCGCTCTATGTTATGACGATTGCATATTGAATCTCATTTGAACAAAACTCACTATCTACTTCCATGCCTACACTTTCTACTATTGTTGCTCTCGCTACAATGACTATTGTTGCTCTCGCTACAATGACTATTGTTGCACTCTGTTACTATTCTGCAATAGTGTTACTATTACTGCTACTATATCACGTCTGCTGTCATATTACTGTGCTACTAATAAATTGTTGCATGCAAGTTACCTATCCAGGTGTGGTTGAATTCACAACTCAACTGATAAGGCTTATCAATATTCTTTGGCTTCCCTTGGGTCCAATCAATAAATTGGGTTGGAGTACTTCCATGGAAGATGTCGTGATCCCCTATATACTTGTGGGCCATCAAGACTATATTCTGGCGCCGTTGCTGGGGAGCATAGCTCTATTTATTAGTTTCACCTGGGAGTTATTTGTCTGTTGCAATTTATATTTCACTATGAATTGGCTTGATTCTAAAACCAAGATTATTCCCTCTAAGAAAAGAGGAGGTAAGGACCTTCCAACTAGATCTACTCTTGATTCACCTACTATTTCGAGTCAACTTGTGACACCACCAACACATGCTTCAAACACTGTTATGTCACACACAATAGGTACTACTTCTACTATTGATGATACTTTTGATGATGCATGTACTTTGTTTAATGAATCTGTCCCACTTGGAGAATTATTGGATGCTTGTATTTCTAAAACTAAAGAAATTGAAACTTCTGAAAATCTCTAATGACTTGTAACACCTACTTCTCCTTTTGACTGTAGGAGCATCTCCTACGGTCTTTAATGTAAAAAAACACTTAGTTCTCCCGTTAAAATAATACTAGGTAATCTACCTGATACACCACATGTGTTAGACGGGGAGTTTACAAGAGAATTTATGGCTTATGATGGTGCAAATGGTATAGAGAGCTTGATCGCAATACTTATGGAAAAGGCTACGAATAAAATGATGGAAGCTAACCCTAAATTTGACACTTCTCCCGTTTATGTTAATGATAACGATTATGAATTCTCTATTGATCCTTCACTTATTACTATTGTAGAAACAGATCCTTTCCATGGCTATGAAAATAAGAAAGTTACATATCATCTATATAAACTAAAGGCTATATCCTATTTATTAATTTGATCATCAAGAAAAGATGCAATATTACTTTATGCTCAAGTTATTTCCTTTTTTCATTAAAGGGTGATGCTAAGTCTTGGTTTAATAATCTCACACCTAGTAGCATAAATAGCCATCAAGACATGGTTAGAGTGTTTAGTGAAAAACATTTTCTTGCACATATGAAACAAGCTGCTTTGCAGGACATATATAATTTCAAGCAACTTGAGGAAGAATGTCTCCCTCAAGCTTGGGGGAGGCTTTGCGGACTAATTAGAGCTCTGCCGGACTATCCTTTTAAAATTAATAAACTTATGAATATCTTTTAAAATGGACTAACCACTAAATCTAGGGGAAACCTAGGTAGTTGTGATGGTTGTGTTTTTAGGGAAAGGACAGTCGAACAAGCCCAGGAATTATTGCATAATTCATTTAAAAATGTCAATGATTGGACAGTCCTGAACCGCCACCTAAACCAACTCCTAATAAGAGAGGTATTCTATTCCTAAATCCTGAAGATATGCAGGAAGCTAATAAATCTATGAAAGAAAAATGTATCAAAGCTGAACATGTGACAAATTTACCTCCCATTGAAGAATTATGTGAGCTTACCACTACAAATGAGGTAGTTGAGGAACATTCTCTCCATAAATTTGATGAAGGTGACACTCCTTATAACAAGTCTCCCAACCAATGCTTAGAGGAATTTGATAATTTTGTTGGTAAACAACATCATTTTGATATGCAATTGCATGATCATATACAACAAAATGCTACTATTATTGAATGTTTGAATGATGTGTTAGGAAGAATTTCCAATGATGCTAAAGGTCTATGTACGCATTTTTTATGGTTCAAGCTCAGCTGGTTTCTAGATCTCAACAAGATTTATTTAGGTATATGTCTAAACAACAAAATAAACATGCTTACCGAGTTGGAACTAGAGGTGAGAAATTTACTTAGGATACAACATCCTAAAATAATAGACCATGATTCTCAAATGGTTAATGATAGTACTCCTAGTTCACCAAAGAAGAAGAAAAAGGAGAGCAAAACTAAAACTCTGCATGTTGCTAGTGAACCTTTTACAGAAAAAGTTGTTGGCGAAACCAACAAGACTCTGGATGGTGGCTCTCCACTCCTCCATCTTCTCCGCGGTAGGAGGAAACTCCAAAAGTAGTTGTGCACGCGCCAACGCTTCTTCTGGCATGGACGGCTGATACGTCCATTTTGCATCATGCTTTTATATCGATATTTATTGCATTATGGGCTGTTATTACACATTATGTCACAATACTTATGCCTATTCTCTCTTATTTTACAAGGTTTACATAAGGAGGGAGAATGCCGGCAGCTGGAATTCTTGGTTGGAAAAGGAGCAAATATTAGAGACCTATTCTGCACAACTCCAAAAGTCCTAAAACTCCACGAAAGTTGTTTTTGGAAATAATAAAAAATACAGAGCGGAAGAAATACCAGAGGGGGCCCACACCCTGGCCACGAGGGTGGGGGGCGCGCCCTACCCCCTAGGCGTGCCCCCTGCCTCGTGGGCCCCCTGGTGGCCCACCAGTGCCCATCTTTTGCTATATGAAGTCTTTCGTCTGAAGAAAAATCATAAGCAAGCTTTCGGGACGAGACTCCGCCGCCACGAGGCGGAACCTTGGCGGAACCAATCTAGGGCTCCCAGAGAGCTGTTCTGCTGGGACACTTCCCGGGGGGGAAATCATCGCCATCGTCATCACCAACGCTCCTCTCTTCGGGAGAGGGCTAATCTCCATCAACATCTTCACCAACACCATCTCCTCTCAAACCCTACTTCATCTCTTATATCCAATTCTTGTCTCCCAGTCTGGGATTGGTACCTGTAGGTTGCTAGTAGTGTTGATTACTCCTTGTAGTTGATGCTAGTTGGTTTATTTGGTGGAAGATCATATGTTCACATCCTTTATGCATATTAATACTCCTCTGATTATGAACATGAATATGATTTGTGAGTAGTTACGTTTGTGCCTGAGGACATGGGAGAAGTCTTGCTATTAGTAGTCATGTGAATTTGGTATTCGTTCGATATTTTGATGAGATGTATGTTGTCTCTCCTCTAGTGGTGTTATGTGAACGTCGACTACATGACACTTCACCATTATTTGGGCCCAGAGGAAGGCATTGGGAAGTAATAAGTAGATGATGGGTTGCTAGAGTGACAGAAGCTTAAACCCTAGTTTATGCGTTGCTTCGTAAGGGGCTGATTTGGATCCATATGTTTCATGCTATGGTTAGGTTTACCTTAATACTTCTTTTGTAGTTGCGGATGCTTGCAATAGGAGTTAATCATAAGTGGGATGCTTGTTCAAGTAAGGACATCCCAAGCACCGGTCCACCCACATATCAAAATATCAAAGTACCGAACGCGAATTATATGAACGTGATGAAAACTAGCTTGACGATAATTCCCATGTGTCCTCGGGAGCGCTTTCCTCTATATAAGAGTTTGTTCAGGCTTGTCCTTTGCTACAAAAAGGATTGGGCCATCTTGCTGCACTTTATTTACTTTTGTTACTTGTTGCTCATTGCAAATTATCTTATCACAAAATTATCTATTACCTATAATTTCAGTGTTTGCAGTACCTTGTTGAAAACCGCTTATCATTTCCTTCTGCTCCTCGTTGGGTTTGACACTCTTACTTATCGAAAGGACTACGATAGATCCCCTATACTTGTGGTCATCAAGACTCTTTTCAGGCGCTGTTGCCGGGGAGTGAAGCGCCTTTGGTAGGTGGAATTTGGTAAGGAAAATTTTATATAGTGTGCTGAAATTTATTGTCACTTGTTACTATGGAAAGTAATCCTCTGAGGGGCTTGTTCGGGGTATCTTCACCCCGACCAGTAGAGCAAAGAGTTGCTCCTCAACCTACTGAACCTACTGAAATGAAAATGTCTACTTTGAAATTCCTTCGGGTATGGTAGAAAACTGCTAGCTAATCCTTTTGCAGGAGATGGAACATTACATCCTAATGAGCACCTAATATATGTGGATGAAGTTTGTGGATTATTTAAGCTTGCAGGTATGTCCGATGATGTTATCAAGAAGAAGGTCTTCCCTTTATCTTTGAAGGGAGATGCATTGACATGGTATAGGCTATGTGATGATATGGGGTCATGGAACTACAAACGATTGAAATTGGAATTTCATCAGAAGTTTTAACCTATGCATCTTGTTCATCGTGATCGCAACTATATATATAATTTTTGGCCTCGCGAAGGAGAAAGCATCGCTCAAGCTTGGGGGAGGCTTAAGTCAATGTTATATTCATGCCCCAATCATGAGCTCTCAAGAGAAATGATTATTCAGGATTTTTATGCTCGGCTTTCTGATAACAATCGCACCATGCTCGATACTTCTTGTACTGGTTCTTTTATGATGAAGACTATTGAATTCAAATGGGATTTATTGGAAAGAATTAAATGCAACTCTGAAGATTGGGATATCGACAAAGGTAAGGAGTCAGGTATAACACCTAAGTTTGATTGTGTTAAATCTTTTATGGATACCGATGTTTTCCGTAAATTTAGCACTAAATATGGACTTGACTCTGAGATAGTAGCTTCTTTTGTGAATCTTTTGCTGCTCACGTTGATCTCCCTAAGGAGAAGTGGTTTAAATATAATCCTCCCACAAAAGTAAAAGTAGTTGCACCTATTAAAGTTGAAGAAAATACTATCACTTATAATGTTCCTATTGTTCCTGCTGCTTATGTTGAGAAACCGCCTTTCCCTGTTAGGATAAAGGATCATGCTAAAGCTTCAACTATGGTTCGTAAAAAGCAATATTAGAACCTATACACCTCCTGAGCAAGTTAAAGTTGAACCTAATATTGCTATTGTTAAAGATCTCTTGGCTGATAATATTGATGGGCATGTTATTTATTTTTGTGATGAGACTGCTAGAATTGCTAAACCTAGTGCTAAAGATAAACATAGACCTGTGGTAGGCATGCCTGTTATTTCTGTTAAAAATAGGAGATCATTGTTATCATGGCTTATGTGACATGGGTGCTAGTGCTAGTGCAATACCTATTGACTTATACAAAGAAATTAATGGTCTTGCTTCTATTGCCCTGCCTCCTAGTGATCCTTTGGAACAATATTTGCTAGACCATGAAAATGATATGTTTATGAATGAAAGAAGGGAAATAGATGAAGTGTTCTTTAAACAGGGTCCTATTCTAAAACACAACTTGCCTGTTGAAATCCTAGGGGATCCTCCTCCACCAAAGGGTGATCCCGTGTTTGAGCTTAAACCATTGCCTGATACTCTTAAATATGCTTACCTTGATGAAAAGAAGATATATCCTGTTATTATTAGTGCTAACCTTTCAGAGAAGGAGGAAGAGAAATTATTGAAAACTCTGAAGAAGCACCGTGCTGCTATTGGATATACTCTTGATGATCTTAAGGGCATTATTCCCACTCTATGCCAACACAAAATAAATTTGGAGAAAGACGCCAAACCAGTTATTGATCATCAACGACGACTGGATCCTAAAATGAAACAAGTGGTAAGAAAGGAAATACTAAAGCTCCTTGAGGCAGGTATAATCTATCCCGTTGCTGAGAGTTAGTGGGTAAGTCATGTCCATTGTGTTCCTAAGAAGGGAGGTATTACTGTCGTTCCTAATGATAAAGATGAATTGATTCCGCAAAGAATTATTACAGGTTATAGGATGGTAATTGATTTCCGCAAATTAAATAAAGCTACTAAAGAAGATCATTACCCCTTGCCATTCATTGATCAAATGCTAGAAAGATTATCCAAACATACACACTTTTGCTTTCTATATGGCTATTCTGGTTTCTCTCAAATACCTGTGTCAGCTGATGATCAAGCTAAGACAACATTTACTTGCCCTTTCGGTACTTTTTCTTATAGACGTATGCCTTTTGGTTTATGTAATGCACCTGCTACCTTTCAAAGATGCATGATGGCTATATTCTCTGACTTTTGTGAAAAGATTTGTGAGGTTTTCATGGACGATTTCTCCGTTTATGGATCCTCTTTTTATGATTGCTTGAGCAACCTTGATCGAGTTTTGCAGAGATGTGAAGAAACTAATCTTGTCTTGAATTGGGAGAAGTGCCACTTTATGGTTAATGAAGGCATTGTCTTGGGGCATAAAATTTCTAAAAGGGGCATTGAAGTTGATAAAGCTAAAGTTGATGCTATTGAAAAGATGCCATGTCCCAAGGACATCAAAGGTATAAGAAGTTTCCTTCGTCACGCCGGATTTTATAGGAGGTTCATTAAGGACTTCTCAAAAATCTCTCGGCCTCTGACTAATTTATTACAAAAAGATATACCATTTGTTTTGGATGATGATTGTGTAGAAGCATTTGAAATACTTAAGAAAGCATTGATCTCTGCACCTATTGTTCAGCCACCTGATTGGAATTTACCCTTTGAAATCATATGTGATGCTAGTGATTATGCTGTAGGTGCTGTTCTAGGACAAAGAGTTGATAAGAAATTAAATGTTATTCAATATGCTAGTAAAACTCTAGACAATGCTCAGAGAAATTATGCTACTACTGAAAAAGAATTCTTAGCAGTTGTATTTGCTTGTGATAAGTTCAGACCTTATATTGTTGATTATAAACTAACTATTCACACCGATCATGCTTCTATTAAATATCTTATGGAAAAGAAAGATGCTAAACCTAGACTTATTAGATGGGTTCTCTTGCTACAAGAATTTGATTTGCATATTATTGATAGAAAGGGAGCTGAGAACCCGCTCTGCATAACTTGTCTAGGTTAGAAAACGTTCTTGATGACCCACTACCTATTGATGATAGCTTTCCGATTTAACAATTAAATGTCATAAATGCTTCTCGATCGCTCCATGGTATGTTGATTATGCTAATTACATTGTTGCCAAATTTATACCACCTAGTTTCACATACCAGCGAAAGAAAAAGTTTTTCTATGATTTGGGACATTACTTTTGGGATGACCCACATCTTTATAAAGAAGGAGTAGATGGGGTTATTAGACGTGGTGTACCTGAGCATGAACAGGAACATATCCTACGCAAGTGTCACTTCGAGGCTTGTGGAGGACACCACGCTGGAGATAGAACCGCACATAAGGTATTGCAATCCGGTTTTTATTGGCCTACTCTCTTCAAGGATGCCCGTAAGTTTTTCCTATTTTTATAATGATGAATGTCAAAGAATTGGTAATATTAGTAGACGTCAAGAAATGCCTATGAATTATTGATGTTTGGGGCTTTGATTATATGGGACCGTTTCCTGCCTCCAATGGATATACACATATTTTAGTTGTTGTTGATTACGTTACTGAGTGGGTAGAAGCTATTCCAACTAGTAGTGCTGATCATAACACCTCTATTAAGATGCTTAAAGAAGTTATTTTTCCAAGGTTTGGAGTCCCTAGATATTTAATGACTGATGGTGGTTCACATTTTATTCATGGTGCTTTCCGTAAAATGCTTGCCAAGTATGATGTTAATCATATAATTGCATCTCCTTATCACCCACAGTCTAGTGGTCAAGTAGAATTGAGTAATAGAGAGCTCAAATTAATTTTGCAAAAGATTGTTAATAGATCTAGGAAAATTGGTCCAAGAAACTTGATGATGCATTATGGGCCTATAGAACTGCATATAAAAATCCTATGGGTATGTCTCTGTATAAAATGGTTTATGGAAAAGCATGTCACTTACCCCTCGAACTAGAACATAAGGCTCATTGGGCCATTAAAGATCTCAACTATGATTTTGAACTTGCCGGTGAGAAGAGGTTATTTGACATTAGCTCACTTAATGAATGGAGAACCCAAGCCTATGAGAATGCCAAGTTGTTTAAAAAAAGTTAAAAGATGGCATGACAAAAGGATACAAAAGCGTGAGTTTAATGTAGGTGATTATGCATTGCTATACAACTCTCGTTTAAGATTTTTTGCATGGAAACTTCTCTCTAAATGGGAAGGTCCTTACATTATCGAGGAGGTCTATCGTTCCGGTGCCATAAAAATCAACAACTTCGAAGGAACAAATCTGAAGGTGGTGAACGGTCAAAGAATCGAACATTATATCTCAGGTAACCCTATAAATGTTGAAACCAATGTTATTGAAACCGTAACCCCGGAGGAATACATAAGGGACACTTTCCTAACGCTTTGGACTCAAAAGGAATAGGTATGTGGTACGGTAAGTAAACCGACTCCAAAACAGTTCTAATGGCAATTTTTCTCTGTTTTGGAATATTTAGAAAAATAGAAAAATAAGAAGCACTCCGGGAAGGACACGAGGCCTCCACGAGGGTGGAGGGCGCGCCCTATCCCCCTGGGCGCGCCCCCTGCCTCGTGGGCACCTCATGCGCTCTCCGAACTCCATTTTCTTGTACGATACATATTCTGGTCGGTAAAAAATCATTATATAATCTCCCGAAGGTTTTGACTCCTATATCACGCAATTTTCCTCTGTTCTTGTTTCAAGCTATTCTCTGTCAGGGTTGTCAAGGCCAGGCATCATGTCGTCCCCCTCCTCCAACAATGGTGACAACGATGCTTGGCTAATGAAGATAGAGCTGAAGAGGGAAGAACCCGTGGAGATCAACAAGGATGAAGGAATCAAGAAGGCCATGGAGGACCAAGTTCCGACAACAGAAGACACCCCTCAACTTGATCACAATCTCCTTACCCCAACTGAGATCGAAGCTTTCAAGATTGTTGAATTAGCTCGTATAAAAAACAAGTATCTCACACGTGAAAATATTTTGTTGAAGGAGCATATCGTCGCACTCAAGGGCATTATCCGCAAGTTGGAGGATCTCTTGCGCTCGATGTGCGACTACCCATCATCAACAACTCCACTATCTTCTTTACCAACAAAGGAGACATAATCATATGGGTATGGGCACTCCCCTTGGCAACTGCCAAGCTTTGGGGAGGTGCCCCAGTATCGTATCACCACCACATCTTCTATCTTTACCGTTTTTCTTAGTTCGATCCTTTTAGTGTTATCTTGATCTAGTAGAATAAAAGTTTTAGTATGATCTAGTTTTGAGTTTTGCTTTTTGATCCCTTTATGTAGTCGAGTCCGTGAGCTATATAATAAAGATTAGTGTTGAGTCAAGGGCTTGATTATGATCATAAGGGAATAAAAGAAAAGAGAAAGGAATAAAAAGAAATACAAAGAGATCATATTGATCTTATGGAGAGTAATGACTTCACATAGAAAGAGTATGATGATTAAAAGTTGTTGGGAGTTGACAAACATAGCTTTGGTCATCGTTGCAATTAATAGGAAGTAATAAAGAAACAGAGGTTTCACATATAAATATACTATCTTGGACATCTTTTATGATTGTGAGCACCCATTAAAATATGACATGCTAAAGAGTTGGTGTTGGACAAGGAAGACAACGTAATGGGTTATGTTTTCTTATATCTAAGATAAAGTATATTGTCATGGATCATCCAACATGTTGATCTTGCCTTTCCCCCTCATGCTAGCCAAATTCTTTGCACCAAGTAGAGATACTACTTGTGCTTCCAAATACCCTTAAACCAGTTTTGCCATGAGAGTCCACCATATCTACCTATGGATAGAGTAAGATCCTTCAAGTAAGTTGTCATCGGTGCAAGCAATAAAAAAATTGCTCTCTAAATATATATGATTGATTGGTGTGGAGGAAATAAGCTTTATACGATCTTGTGATGTGGAAGAAATAAAAGCAACGGACTGCATAATAAAGGTCTATATCACAAGTGGCAATATAAAGTGACGTTCTTTCGCATTAAGATTTTGTGCATCCAACCCAGAAAGCGCATGCCAACCTCTGCTTCCCTCTGTGAAGGGCCTATCTTTTACTATTATCTTCTAATGCAAGAGTCATGGTGATCTTCACCTTTCCTTTTTACATTTTATCCTTTGGCAAGCAGAGTGTGTTGGAAAAGATCCTGATAAATATATCTAATTGGATGTAAGTTAGCATGAACTATTATTGTTTACATTACCCTTGAGGTAATAGGTTGGGAGGCGAAACTATAAGCCCGTATCTCTCTCTCTGTGTCTGATTAAAACTCTGTAACCACAAGTATTGCGTGAGTGTTAGCAATTGTGAAATACTAAATGATAGTTGAGTATGTGGACTTGCTGAAAAGCTCTGACATACTATTTCTGATGTTATGATAAATTGCAATTGCTTCAATGACTGAGATTCTAGTTTGTTAGTTCTCAATAAAGTTTCTGATTCATACTTTGCATTGTGAATAGATTATTACTTGAGCATAAGAAATCATATGATAATATCCATATATGTTGTTGTTATAAGAATGATCATGATGCCCTCATGTCCGTATTTTATTTTATCAACACCTCTACCTCTAAACATGTGGACATATTTATCGTTATCGGCTTTCACTTGAGGACAAGCCAGGTCTAAGCTTGGGGGAGTTGATACGTCCATTTTACATCATGCTTTTATATCGATATTTATTGCATTATGGGCTGTTATTACACATTATGTCACAATACTTATGCCTATTCTCTCTTATTTTACAAGGTTTACATAAGGAGGAGAATGCCGCAATGGAATTGGCTGGAAAAGGAGCAAATATTAGAGACCTATTCTGCACAACTCCAAAAGTCCTAAAACTCCATGAAAGTTGTTTTTGGAAATAAAAAAATATTGTGCGGAAGAAATACCAGAGGGGGCCCACACCCTGGCCACGAGGGTGGGGGGCGCGCCCTACCCCCCTGGGCGCGCCCCCTGCCTCATGGGCCCCCTGGTGGCCCTCTGTAACATCCCAAAATTCTAAATTTTGGAATGTTATATTAAATAAATAACTATGCTTGTTGTCTGATTGTTGGTTTGATTGATTGAGTGAAACTGAGTGAAATTTGAAACTTTTGAAAGTTGAATGAGAGGGAATGAAATGACTTTCCCAAAACTTTCTCCTTTGCCTTTTGGATCTCAATGAATTCAAATTCATTCCAACACCAAAACCTAGAGTGAAGATGACATGACTTCTTCCATTTGGAATGAAAAGAGTTTTGAAAAGATTTGAATTTCATTTGGGAATACTTCAGATTCAAAACTTTATGCAACTCAATGATTTTCATGAGGGAAGATAAAATGACTTCTTCAATTATATGAAATATGAGTTGGAAGTTAAAAAGTATCAAACTGAAAGTCATTTGAAAATGCCATTTGGAGTTTCAGAGGATTTGGAGTTTTGAATTTGAATTCAAACTTTGGCAAGTGGGAAACATCTCAGAAACTATGCCTGATAAATACTTGATCAAAAGTATGAGAGGAGTAGACATGACACTCCAAAAATATCAGAGGAAAACATTGCCAAAAGTTTTGGATTCAAATCTGAATTTTATTTGAATTTGAAAAAACTGGATTTTTATAAAGTTTGGATTTTGCCTTTGGAAAATGTTCAAATGATAGGAATATTCCCTGATCATTTTGGTATATATATACCCTATATAAAATATTTATAGTTATTGTTTTATTTCTGTTTTGTTTTATTAAAAAATAAATTAAAAAATAGAAACCCCCCCAGCGCCAGCCAGCCCCCTGCCCAGCCAATACTGAAGCTCCCCACCACTGCCCACCAGTGCCCAGAGGCCAGCCCAGCGAGCCGACCGACCGGCCTCACCTCACCCCTCGCCCGAAACCCCTTGGGCTCGGTCGCCCGCTCGCCCGCACCCCTCTCTCTCTCTCTGGCAGGTGGCCCCGCCCCCTTCTTCAACCCCCGCCCCACGCCACCGTCGCGCCGCCGCCGATCGCCGGATCCCGCAAGATCCGGGATCCCGATCCCCTCCCCGATCGCCTCCCTTACCCCGACGAGGCCCCCGCCTATATAAACCGGACCCCCGCACCCCATTCCCCCTAGCCCTCGCGGACCTCCTCCCTCTCTCCCGAGCTCACCGGTTCGAACCTCCCCGCCGCCATTGTCGCCGCCGTGCCGCCCTAGCCATCCCCGACCTCCCCGACTCCACCAAGAGCTTCCCTCGTCGCCTCAAGACCCGGCCGGCCACTCCCGACCTCCCGACGACCGGAGCCTCGGCACACGTCGTCGCCCGCCGCCGCCGCCGAGCTCCGGTAAGCCACCGGAACCCCCCTCCCCCGTCCGATGCGTGATGAACGGCTAGGATTAGATCACCCTCGAAGGGGTATTTCTTTTAAAATAAACCGGACCGGCCCGGTTTAGTTTACGTTTTTTTTGTTAGGGTTTTTATTTATTAGCCGGCCCATTTTAGTTTAACCCTAGGGCCCGTTTAGGTTATTTTACGCTCAGTGCGTAGTTTAGGCCCATTAGGCCCTTTTTCTTTTATTTTTGTTTTCTGTTTTATCACAATAGTCCCTGTTTTGAAAAATTCATATCTTTTATTCTGTTTATTATTTTTAGGTGATTCTTTTTTTGTTGGGTTGCAAATTTTCTATAGTTTCTGTAGAATATATATTTAGCTATGTTAAAATTAATTAAAATTGCTTTAATTTAGTTTTAGTCAGAATAGTAAATCTGCTATAACTTGAGTTAGAAAAATTATTTTGGATGATTCTTTTGTCCCAACTTTATTTTGACATTTCCAAACCATAGAAATTAATTTGGGTATTTTAGGATTAATAAAAAATAGTTTTAAGCAGAATCTTGTTAATCCTAATTAATTAACTAGCTACTATTTTCCTATTATTTTAATTAGTAAATAAATTTATTTTTAACATGTGATTGATTATTCTAGGGTAGTTTCTGTCACTTTATAGGATGAACTTTTATTTATAATAAATAAAAGTTTTATTTTATTAATAGAAATTTAATTAGGCCTAATAGGAGTTTCATAATAGATTTTAATTAATTCTTTTTGCTCCTAGTTGCTTAATGAAATATTTTATGTTTAGTTAACATAAAACCATGATTAGGTTATGCTAAGAAAATTTTTGTGATATAAAACTATTCTAGTTGTTGTTTGAAGTAGGAAACTTTGAGTTGGATTTCTTTGAGTTTTCTTTTGGGTTTTGATTCGTTGTTTTGTTGTGTTATGTTACTATGCTATTGTTTTATGTGATCAAATGCTATGTGCTTATTATAGTTATTGTTTGCCTCGGTAGAATTTTCCGAGAGCGAAGCTTGCTACTACTTAATCCCTAGTTTTCAAGATCGTCAACAAGGCAAGTTCACTTTGACCATGCTTTCATGCCTATGTTTTATTGCATTTAGTGACATCTTTGCAACCACCCCTCAAGAGTGTTATTGAATCCTTGTAGTTGAGTAGTATGCATGAGGTAGGAACCCATCCCCTGTTACCAAGCCGGGACGATATTTTATTTAATGCTACGCTATAGTAGACGGGTTTGGTATGAGTACTGGAGTGGTGTGAGAATGGAGGATTCTCGTCAATGACGACAACTCCATGATGGAATCTGCAAGGACTGCATCTTCAAGGCCTCAAGACTTCAAGACTCGAGACAAGAATTCAATACACACTCTTGGGTGAAGGATGGTTGTGGGCACCTGGAGAAACCAGTGGTTGGCGGGATGCATGGAGAAGCGCCATGACATCTTGCGGAAAGCTTCACCCAGACTCGAGAGACGGAAGAATACTTCATGCCCGAAGCTTACCTGCAACCGCAAGTCATTATGGGCTCGCTTGGTTGACCTTAGTTGTGACTCTGGCTGGGACGGTACTAGCAGATGTAGAACTACGGTAGGATGGGTTGAGTACCGGACGGTGGTCGAGGAACTCTTTGGAAGACCATGTTTGGTCATCTTGTTCTCAAACACCTCAAGTGCGAGAACGTAAAGAGAGGGATCGAATCTTGCGGGTAAAGTGTACAAACCTCCGCAGAGGGTTAAAACCTAATCGATTAGCCGTGTCCCCGGTTACGGACAATTTGAGCATCTGGACTTGGATCTATCTCGGAACTCTCAACACCGGATTAATAACTTAATTGTGGGCAACTTATGATGATTTTGGGCTATGAGACATCGGTTGGCGGAACCATGTCATGATAGAAAACTCCATAGTATAGACTTCATTTATTCCTTTGATGTAGGGAAAATAAATCAGCTTTTACGCAAACAAAACTCGATACGAGCCACAAAGCCATATTGCATATAGTATAGTGTTATCATCTGTTCTTTTATTGTGATCTTGCGGTACATTCAATGTAATCGACCTACACGGCTGCAACGTATCATGTTGCGTATACTTTCTTCCGACGAGTAAGAATACGATGCACAGGTTACAGATCTACACTCAACTCCGCCGATGGCGTTGATGGGACTCCACACCGATTACTTGTTTCACCGAGACTATTGAGGTATATATCAGTTTTACGTTATTTATACATGTGATTGCACTTTGATATATACATTGATGTACTGTGTGTGCCAGCATACTGATCCAGGGATGGCACGAATACACAGAGGCTTGACCGTCTGAGGTCGGGTCGCTACACCCTCCGGTGCCCATCTTCTGCTATATGAAGTCTTTCGTCCGAAGAAAAATCATAAGCAAGCTTTCGGGACGAGACTCTGCAGCCACGAGGCGGAACCTTGGCGAAACCAATCTAGGGCTCCAGCAGAGCTGTTCTGCAGGGGACCTCCGGGAGGGGGAAATCATCGCCATCGTCATCACCAACGCTCCTCTTATCGGGAGAGGGCTAATCTCCATCAACATCTTCACCAGCACCATCTCCTCTCAAACCCTAGTTCATCTCTTGTATCTAATTCCTGTCTCCCAGTCTGGAATTAGTACCTGTAGGTTGCTAGTAGTGTTGATTACTCCTTGTAGTTGATGCTAGTTGGTTTATTTGGTGGAAGATCATATGTTCAGATCCTTTATGCATATTAATACTCCTCTGATTATGAACATGAATATGATTTGTGAGTAGTTATGTTTGTTCCTGCGGACATGGGAGAAGTCTTGCTATTAGTAGTCATGTGAATTTGGTATTCGTTCGATATTTTGATGAGATGTATGTTGTCTCTCCTCTAGTGGTGCTATGTGAGCATCGAATACATGACACTTCACCATTATTTGGGCCTATAGGAAGGCATTGGGAAGTAATAAGTAGATGATGGGTTGCTAGAGTGACAGAAGCTTAAACCCTAGTTTATGTGTTGCTTCGTAAGGGGCTGATTTGAATCCATATGTTTCATGCTATGGTTAGGTTTACCTTAATACTTCTTTTGTAGTTGCGGATGCTTGCAATAGGAGTTAATCATAAGTGGGATGCTTGTTCAAGTAAGGACAACACCGAAGCACCGGTCCACCCACATATCAAATTATCAAAGTATCGAACATGAATCATATGAACGTGATGAAAACTAGCTTGACGATAATTCCCATGTGTCCTCGGGAGAGCTTTCCTCTATATAAGAGTTTATCCAGGCTTGTCCTTTGCTACAAAAAGGATTGGGCCACCTTGCTGCACTTTATTTACTTTTGTTACTTGTTGCTCGTTACAAATTATCTTATCACAAAACTATCTATTACCTATAGTTTCAGTGCTTGCAGAGAATACCTTGCTGAAAACCACTTATCATTTCCTTCTGCTCCTCATTGGGTTCGACACTCTTACTTATCGAAAGGACTACGATAGATCCCCTATACTTGTGGGTCATCAACGGCATGGAAAGGCGCGAGGAACGATAGGTGTTCTTACTTCCAACTAATCTGGAAGTAGCCCCGTCACGAACCTGCGACCTCGGCCTGATGTCACCAGTGCGATGGCATGCATGTTGACCTTGCGTATCTTGAGGATGATCTGCAGGACCCTTGCCGTGGGTACACTCGGAACTGCCGACACCATGGCGCTGCTCGTCGCACGCGACCTGAGATGGCCGCGGCATGTTTGCCGGTGTAGGCACCTTGGAGTGTGCCATGTTGTCCCTAGAGTTCGTCGAACTGCCCGTAGGCAACACAGCCCAATCCTTGGACCTAGTGGCATGCAGATTGATGTTCTCGTTGTGGACGACGCCGCTCGCCTGGCTATGATCGCCAGAACACCGCAGAGGTTGCTCCTCGCATCCGCCTCCTCCTATGCCGCTTGCGCCACCGCCTGTGTCATCGCCTGTCTGCGAAGGCACTGGTGGCTTGGACGTCGACGGACCTACCGCCATGGCGCCCTTCTTCTTGGGAGCCATGGCGATGAAAAGGATGAAGAGTATGACACGCTAACTACTAGCTCTGGTTCGCACAAGTGACCCCCTACCTGGCGTGCCAAAGATGTCGTGCGTACAACGATCAAGGTAGCCATGGGCCTCCTTTATAGAATAAGGGGTCACCACAATGGAAAAATGGTAAATGCAGACTGTAGATAGTGGCTACCATGTTATCTACCTAACTCTGATGGGTTAGGACAAACACATTACTTGCGTTGTGAGGTGTCTTGTGGATGGAGCTCCCCGGTAAGGATGGTCTCTCCTTCTGTGTTGTTCATCCATTTACCTTATATTTCCTTGACACAATCCTGGGATGGGTGTCACTAAAGTTATATCTTCAGCGGCAAGCTGCCACGTGCCCAGACAATACTCACCTAACTACATAACTACTCGACACCTAATTGGTAAGTGACAACCTGAACGATGAGGTGGAGAGGTGCCAACGTAGTGGGATTCTTTCCGGGCTCAGAGCTTGTTAGGCTTGCACTACTGCAGGCTGGCCCAAACGTGGTAGTACAATCAGAGACCCTTCGACGAAAATGTGTGCGATGCATTAATCGCAAAAGGTGGCATAAGAAAACCGTCAAAAATGATACGAAACATTTGTGATGGAAGAGATATCAAACACGTTTCAGATTATAGTTGTGGGTGCGATACGTGGCACACAGTTCACTTGCGTGAACTGTTTGTGATGAGCATAACAACAGAAACGGTCAAACAGATGTAGGTGTGTGCGATATACAACATATAGTTCACTCTGATGAACTATTTGTGACTAGGAAACGCAACAGAAATGGTCAGCCAAATCAAGGTGTGTGCGATATACGACATACAGTTCACTCGGATGAGCTGTTTCCGATGAGCCAACACAACAAAAACGGTCCAACTTAACAAGATGTGTGTGAAACAGGTCAACAATTAGAAATGTGTGGGAAGACCGGTACCAACACAGATGATTCATGTTAAGAAGTCGTGTGTGTTGTCAACAAACGACTGCTGGTATGCAATTGTGAGTGATTGATGAAATCATCACCGACGGGTACCATTGTTTAGTCCATGTGCGATGTGATTTTCTTGTCCGCACTATGCTCTTTCTACATAACATCAACATATATACTTATAAGAACAACATTGCAAAACCAAATTAAGCATACAATTACATAAGTGACTACACACATAACATTTCCACACACCAAAGTAAGTAATTACATGTATAGTAAACTAGGAGAAATGAGCATCTAATCATCTACTTCTTGTTGTGATGACGCTTGCCATTGCTCTGCTTTCGGCTGGATCCCTGGCCGTTTCAGGGAAGGAGGCACTTCCTCATATCAACGATCCACCTATACATCTCGTAGCTAGTGTATGCCTCCTTGGCCACGTACACGGCGTGAGCTTTGTCGAGTTTCTCCATCCAGGCCGAGTGTCAAGCATGCTTGTCCTTGTTGCAGGAATCCTTGATGTCTCTGTAGTAGGGGTTGATGATGGCCTCGGCGAAGTGAACCAGTCAGTCCTTCTCATGCTTCTTGCTACCCCAGATCTTGTATTGGCCCTGGATGTCGACAAGATTCTGGCAGGCGATGCCCGAATTCTTGAGCACCTTTACATCATTGGTGATGTCCACTGATACGTCTCCATCGTATCTATTTTTCCTAACGCTTTTGCTTTTGTTTTGTACTCTAATTTGCATGATTTGAATGAAACTAACCCGGACTGACGCTATTTTCAGCACAACTACCATGGTGTTGTTTTTGTGCAGAAATAAAAGTTCTCAGATTTGGACGAAATTTTTTGGAGAATTATTTTGGAATAAATAAAAAATACGGGAGCCAAGAGCCACTGGAGGGGGGGGTCTGGCTTCCCATGAGACACCAGGGCGCGCCACCCTCCTCTAGCGTGCCCTGGTGAGTGGTGGGGCCCTTGAGGCCCAACTGACCCTAATTCCGACACTATAAAATCCTATTTTTTCATAAAAATTTGGAGGGGAAGTTCATCACGCTTTATGATATGGAGCCGCCGCCACCTCCTGTTCTTCATCGGGAGGCCGGATCTGGAGCTCGTTCTGGCTCTGGAGAGGGCGATCTTCAATCTTCGTCATCACCAACCATCCTCCATCACCAATTTAATGATGCTCACCGTTGGGAGTGAGTAATTCCTTTGTAGGCTCACTGGTCGGTGAGGAGTTGGATGAGATTCATGATGCAATCGAGTTAGTTTTGTTAGGGCTTGATCCCTAGTATCCACTATGTTATGACATTAATGTTGTTATGACCTTGCTATGCCTAATGCTTGTCACAAGGGCCCGAGTGCCATGATTCATATCTGAACCGTTTATGTTATCACCATTACATCTATGTTAGTGATCCAATCTTGCAAGTCATATTCACCTATTACATGTTATGATCCGTAAACCCCAAGGTGACAACAATTAGGATACTTTCTGGTGATGACCGTAGTTTGAGGAGTTCATATATTCACTATGTGCTAATGCTTTGTTCCGGTTCTCTATTAAAAGGAGGCCTTAATATCCCTTAGTTTCCTGATGGACCCCGCTGCCACGGGAGGGTAGGACAAAAGATGCCATGCAAGTTCTTTTCCATAAGCATGTATGACTATTTATGGAATACATGCCTACATTATATTTATGAACTGGAACTTGTTCTTTATCGCCTTAGGTTATGACTGTTATATGATGAATATTATCCAACGTAATCACCGATCCAATGCCTACGAGTTTTCCACATATTGTTCTTGCTACGTTACTATTGCTATTCTTACTGTTACAACTGCTACAAAAACTATTACTGTTGTTACCATTACCACTACTATCGTTACTACTACTATCAAACTATCATATTACTGTGCTACTGATCACTTTGATGCAAATATTTAATCTCCAGGTGTTGTTGAATTGACAACTCAACTGCTAATACTTACAAATATTCTTTGGCTCCCCTTATGTCTAATCTATAAATTTGGGTTGAATACTCTACCCTTGAAAACTGTTGTGATCCCCTATACTTGTGGGTTATCATCTACCGTAGCGAACATGTAGTGGGGGCTATTGACAAACCTGGCAAAATGCTCGCAAGGCCTTGTGGCCAGGCAGTAGTGGTAGACCAGGACATGATTGCACACACACATCTGGGTGACGATGAACTTGGGATGAGACCCGGCACGAGCGCGGGTGTACTCGAGGTCGAACCCGACCACCTTGTACTTCTCCTCAGCAAGCAATAGCTCCATGATGTGGATGGAGTGCTCCACCCAGACCGGGTTGTTGGTGTACATCACCGAGAGCTCCGTGAACCTTCTTTGAGTGTCCACCACGACATGCATGGAGAACTGCTACTCGTCGTCGGCAGCCGCTCGGAGCGCCATTGGAGCCGCGCAGGATACCCTCTAAGAAATTGTCATGGTGGGTGTGCTTCTTGAAATACTGGGCGCGATCGAAAGGTTGAAGAGACACAAGGGTTAAATGGCCACTATAGCACCCTTGAGCACCCCACACGCATTTTGTTTGACCACCTGAGGGAGTCCTGGATTAGGGGGTGTCCGGATAGCCGGACTATAGCCTTTGGCCGGACTCCTGGACTATGAAGATACAAGATTGAAGACTTCGTCCCGTGTCCGGATGGGACTTTCCTTGGCGTGGAAGGCAAGCTTGGCGATATGGATATGTAGATTTCCTACCATTGTAACCGACTCTGTGTAACCCTAACCCTCTTCGGTGCCTATATAAACCGGAGGGTTTTAGTCCGTAGGAAAAACAACAATCATACCATAGGCTAGCTTCTAGGGTTTAGCCTCTCTGATCTCGTGGTAGATCTACTCTTGTACTACCCATATCATCAATATTAATCAAGCAGGAGTAGGGTTTTACCTCCATCGAGAGGGCCCGAACCTGGGTAAAAACATCGTGTCCCTTGTCTCCTGTTACCATCCGCCTAGACGCACAGTTCGGGACCCCTACCGAGATCCGCCGTTTTGACACCGACATTGGTGCTTTCGTTGAGAGTTCCTCTGTCGCCATCTTTAGGCCCGATGGCTCCTCCGATCATCAACAACGATGCGCTCCTGTGGTGAGACTTTTCTCCCGGACAGATCTTCAGATTCGGGCGGCTTTGCATCTGCGGCGAATTCGCTGGCCATCTGGAGCAGATTGAAAGCTACGCCCGCCACCAGGTCAGATTTGAAGTTTGAACTACACGGCCGACGTCGCGGAGACTTGATCTTCGACGAGTTCGAGCCACAGCCAAGCGCGCCAGACCGTCACGAGGGGCATGATCTAGCTCTGCCACGAACAGTGTCTGGAGGTCGCACGATGTCCGCCCGACCTTTAGCTCGGAGCCGACTGCGCCGATCGAGGACGGGTGGCTGGACACCGCCTCAGGGGATGCTATCTCTACGGCGATTGAGCCATACACCTACCCCGTCCTTTGCGAAGCTCGTGACCCCAAGGTGCCGGACTCCTCTCCGGACTCCGAATCTTCTGCGTCCCCGCCAATCGAATCCGATTGGGCGCCGATCATGGAATTCACTGTCGCGGACATCTTTCAGCACTCGCCCTTTGGCGACATCCTGAACTCACTAAAGTCTCTCTCTTTATCAAGAGAGCCCTAGCCGGATTATGGTCAGGAAGGTTGGGATGCGGACGACGAAGAAATTCAAAGCCCACCCACCACCCACTTTGTAGCCACTGTCGATGATTTAACCGACATGCTTGACTTCGACTCCGAAGACATCGACGGTATGGACGACGATGCAGGAGACGATCAAGAACCAACGCCCACAGGGCACTGGAAGGCCACCTCGTCATACGACATATACATGGTGGACATCCCAAAAGATGGGAATGGCGATGGAACAGCGGAGGTTGACCCCTCCAAGAAACAGCCCAAGCGCCGGCGTCAGCGGCGCCGCTCTAAATCCCGCCACAACAAAAACGGTGATTCCAGCATGGGAGACATTAACACCCCGGGCAGTGCCGAAGACAACCCCCTCCAGCAGGATTCAGTGCAGGAGGATGGAGAAGCCAGCCTTCGTAAGAGAGCGGCAGAAAGAGAGGTAGAGGACGATAATTACATGCCTCCCTCCGAAGATGAGGCAAGCCCCGACGACGACGAATTCGTCGTGCCCGAGGATCCCATCGAACAAGAGCGTTTCAAACGCAGGCTTATGGCCATGGCAAGCAGCCTCAAGAAAAAGCAGCAACAGCTTAGAGCTGACCAAGACTTGCTAGCCGACAGATGGATCAAGTCCTTGCGGCAAGAGTATGAACACGAGCGCCTCCAAGAGCTACCCAAAACGCAGGCTGCTATCCCAATTAGAGGAGGAAGCACCCAAACCTACATCACCAGCGCATGATACGGCTGACCGCCACCTCGTGGTCATGACAGAGAGGCCTCTCGCCCTCAACTCAAGCCGCACCCGCGCCGCCAAAAAATACCAAGGCGCTGGGAAATGCGCTAGACCTGCGAGATATATTGAGGACAAGGCAAGGCAAACAAGATCAATCTACGGATCGCTGGGCGCCCACGACACGTGGATTTATAACCGCCACGCCAGATATGGCAACTCCGCCGGGCCGAACACGATGAGACAAAGCTCATTTGAGCTGCGCCGTGATATAGCCCAAGATGAGGCGCCAAGACACCCACTATGCTTCACAGATGAAGTGATGGATCATCAAATCCCTGAGGGTTTCAAACTCGTAAACATTGAATCATACGATGGCACAACAGATCCTGCGGTTTGGATCGAGGACTAACTCCTTCACATCCACATGGCCCGCGGTGATGATCTACACGCCATCAAATACCTCTCACTCAAGCTTAAAGGACCAGCCCGGCATTGTCTTAACAGCTTGCCAGCAGAGTCAATTGGTTGTTGGGAAGACCTGGAAGCCGCATTCCTTGACAATTTCCAGGGCACATATGTGCGACCACCAGACGCCGATGACCTAAGCCACATAATTCAGCAGCCAGAGGAATCGGCCAGACAATTCTGGACACGGTTCCTAACCAAGAAAAATCAAATCATCGATTGTCCGGAAGCACAGGCCCTTGCAGCCTTCAAACACAACATCCGCGACGAGTGGCTTGCCCGGCACCTAGGACAGGAAAAGCCGAAATCCATGGCAGCCCTCACAACACTCATGACCCGCTTTTGCGCGGGAGAGGACAGCTGGCTAGCTCGTAGTAACAACATGACCAAGAGCCCTGGTAATTCGGATACCAAGGACAGCAATGGCAGGTCACGTCACAACAAGCACAAGTGCCGCATTAACGGCGATAATGCTGAGGATACGGCAGTCAATGTCGGATTCAGAGGCTCTAAACCCGTTCAGTGGAAAAAGCCATTAAAAGAAATACTCTGGGCCCGTCCAATTTGGACCGAATACTCGATCGCTCGTGCCAGATACACGGCACCCCCGAAAAACCAGCCAACCACACCAACAGGGATTGTTGGGTGTTCAAGCAGGCAGGCAAGTTAAATGCTGAAAACAATGACAAGGGGCTGCATAGCGATGACGAGGAGGAGCCTCGGCCGCCGAACAATAGAGGACAGAAGGGCTTCCCCCCACAAGTGCGGACGGTGAACATGATATACGCAACCCACATACCCAAAAGGGAGCGGAAGCGTGCACTAAGGGACGTATATGCGATGGAGCCAGTCACACCAAAGTTCAACCCGTGGTCTTCCTGCCCAATCACTTTCGATCGAAGGGACCACCCCACTAACATCCGCCATGGCGGATTCGCCGCATTGGTTCTAGACCCAATCATTGACGGATTTCACCTCACTAGAGTCCTAATGGACGGCGGCAGCAGCCTGAACCTGCTTTATCAGGATACAGTGCGCAAAATGGGCATAGACCCATCAAGGATTAAACCCACGAAGACGACCTTTAAAGGCATCATACCAGGTGTAGAGGCCAACTGTACAGGCTCAGTTACACTTGAAGTGGTCTTCGGATCCCCGGATAACTTCCGAAGCGAGGAGTTAATCTTCGACATAGTCCCGTTCCGCAGCGGCTATCACGCACTGCTCGGACGAACCGCATTTGCAAAGTTCAATGTGGTGCCGCACTACGCATATCTCAAGCTCAAGATGCCAGGTCCTCGAGGAGTCATTACTGTCAATGGAAACACCGAACGCTCTCTCCGGACGGAGGAGCATACGGTGGCCCTCGTGGCGGAAGTACAAAGCAGCCTCTTAAGGCAATTCTCGAGTCCGACTATTAAACGTCCGGACACCGTCAAGCGCGCCCAGAGTAACCTACAACAAGACCGCCTAGCACGTTCCAAGCACGCATAGCAATGCGGCCCAAACCCCAGCCCTTGCGAAATTGCGAAACCAGTACTACGCGTACATAATTACGCTATGGAAATATCATGGGCATAGGGGGAGGGGCACGACCACGGCATGCCCGCACGCGCTCAACCGCACTGTGGGCCCCGATCGTGTCATTCTTTATTTTCTTCTTTCTTTTTACTTTCGGGACTCCATTCTCACGAAGCCTGTCCGGCAAGAGAATCGCCAACACACGATGCAACAGCCGGGAAGCGAAGCTACGCCGAGTGTCCAGTGGTCTCTATTACGAGCAGTATACCTGTTTTACATACCATCCGCAGCTTACCTCGGAGGGGACATGTTAAAAGTCATGTCCCTTGCTTATCGTGACTATTTGTATCGCTCGCTCTTATCGCAGCCCTTTTGAATAAACAATATATAGCTTCGCCTATTATTGAATTCCCTTTTTCTATATATATATATGTTCGTTATGACATTGTGCAACCGTACACTTTGGTACGGCAATACACTGAGGGCTTAAGTACCCCACAACATGGTGTGATAAGTCCGAACACTTTCACAAGTGCGGCACCCCGAACTTATAGCATTATATGCATCGGCTCCGAATCATGTCTTGGGTCAATAGTTGGTTTTGCCCGGCTCCCATGTTTTGGTACCTTATGTTCCATTATATCGGCTAAGGTAGCGCTGGGAGAACCAATGCGATTGTGCCCCGGTTGAGCTGGGTTAAGCACCTCAGTGGAGAAAGCTAAAACTGACCGTCATAATAGGGCGAGAGCCGGTCGCTGTTCGAGAGGTTTTCGAGTCCCTAAAGACTTATGCCGCTTCGAGCGAGGAGTCGGCATTGTCTGGCCTCGGCGTGGATAGCGCCCCGAACTCGGTCTTCCGAATACCAGGGGCTTCACCGAAATTTAAAATTATAGAATTCTATGGCTAAGTGAGAGTGTTCAAGCATTATAGTCCGGTTGCCTTGTTCGCTATGCTGAGCGCCCTCAAGGACCCAAGAATGGGAACAAGAGCGCTCAAGTTTATCCCAACACCCCAAAGACTGTGGCATGGGGGCTGAAGCCGACGACTCGCCATCTCTCAAATTAAATACACGGCCGCATGTAAGGTAATATTTTAAATTCAGAAGTGTTGCTTAGCGATATGAACAAGTTTTCAGCGACAGGATAACAAATGCGAGTCTACTAAAAATTACATCTTTCGAGCATTCACCGCTATAAGGTAGGCACCCTTCAGACGCCTCATAATACATTTCAGGCTTGCGATGCTCCTTGCCCGGTGGTGGTCCGTCCGTCACAAGCTTCAAAGATCCATCTTGCCCAGTGCACCTTAGCACGGGCAAGGCCCCACGGGCACCTTCGATGCAGACGGAGCACTTGACGACTTCAACCCATGGACAAAGCGCCCACAAGCCGCCTCACCAGCCCAAGTAGCTCCTGTGCATGGCTTCCTTAGGCCATAGCCGAACTATGAGGCCCTTCATGGCCTGTTCGGCCACCTTATGGAGCTCGACCAGCTGCTTCAATTGGTCGCTTAAGGGCATCGAGTGTCCGGCCTCAGCATACTGAGACCAGAACACCTTCTCCGTCAAGCTTCCCTCCTCGGCTCGGTAGAATGCGGCAGCATCGGACACACTACGGGGCAAATCTGCGAACGCTCCTGGAGAGCTCCGGATTCGGGTAAGTAACAGATAATTCACTTTCACATGCTTGCTTTGCATATATAATGCCTTACCCGCCGCTATCTTCTTCATCGCCTCAATTTCCTGGAGGGCTTTTTGGGCTTCGACCTTAGCGGTTTGGCGCTCTCAAGGGCCGAGGCGAGCTCGGACCCTCGAGTCTTTGAGTCACGCTCCAAACTCTCGTGTTTTTCCACGAGATCCTGGAGCTCTTGCTGCACCTCCGCCACCCGCGCCTCCTGCTTCTCTCGCTCGGTGCGCTCCGCGGCCGCATTGCTTTCGGCCTTGGACACCGCTTCCTTCAGGGTTGCCACCTCGTTCGTGGCCCCTGCAGTATTCACGTTATTCCTGTCATTTTTTGCAACCGCGTCTTTTAAATACTCCCATAAGGTATTACTTACCTTCCTTGTCCTCGAGCTGCTTTTTGGCAAGGCCGAGCTCGTTCTCGGACAGCTCGAGGCTCTGCTTCAATGCATTAACCTCCTTGATCAAGGGCAGAGGTCAGAAGCAGAGCCTGCATTCCCATATTGACATACTTATGTTAGACTCCTGCAGATATCTTTTAGATCCTCGGTTCGGCCTTTTCTTTCCGAACACCAAACTGAGCATCAGGGCTACTGTCTATGTGGTAATATTTTTACATATCTTAAATACATACCTCAAAGCTTTGTTAAAAGGCTGGCACAGTTTCACCAGCCCGCTCTTGACGGACTGAACTTTTGGATCACCACACTCATAACAAGGCGGTGCTCCTCGTCGATGGAAGCGCCGTTAAGCGCCTCCATAAAATTATCCGTGCCTCGGTTGTTGACGGAGGTCACCGGCGTCATAGTCTTGCCCTTCTTACGAAGGGGTCGCTGCCGGACTCGGAACCACCGAAGGTTCGAGACGGAGTCCGCACAGGTCGGACTTAGAGCCCTTTGGGCTTTTCTCCCCTTTGCGCCCGGAGTCCGGGAGGTCGCCTTGCGGTGCCTCCAGGGCCACCTCCTCCTGGCTGGGCCCCTTTGGGACTCCACCCCGGCGTCATCCGCGGCGGGAGGATATGAGGCGGTCAGAAGTGAGGTGCTATTCACGTCCGATGAATCTAGGGAGCCGCTCGACGAAGCGTCGAGCCCGTCCTTGGGCGGGCTGCATGGTTATATTCGGCGTTAGAAGATGCTGTGCAACAAATGGAACGCCATGAGTTATTCTGGTGTCCGGACACTTATGATTTCGCCAGGGGCTTGGTCCTTGGTGGCCACTCCTCTCCGCTGTTGTCGGCGTTGGTGGTGTAGTCCATAGGGAGGGTCCTTCCCTTCTTGGACCCTCCGGCCTCCCAGCTGGGGCGGCCTTCCTTTATTCTCTCCTTCACTGGGAGAGGCCTTTTCCTCCTCCTCATCTTCGCGGGAGGAGTCCGCCTCGGAGTCATCGGACGATGAGTCCGACAACACTGCACCGGAACTCCTTCGAGTTCCCGTGGCCTTCTTCTTGGCCTTCTTCTCCGCACCACGTAAGGTTTGGAACCAGCAGCCCCCAATCAAGCGGGCGCCCACTGGGTCTTCGGCAAGGGAGCGGACAGTCAACCTGTCCGGACATCTTCTGCCACCCTGCCAAAGGTGAGGGAGTTTTAGATCCCGATAGAGTCAAACTATGAAAAAGAGTCCCGTAAAGGGTAAAATAGCTTACCTCGCTGGCTTGATGCCGTGAGCTGAATCCATGGTCTTCGGTAGCGGATGCCGGAGCCTCGGCGCCCTTGAACAAGACCTTCCTGCATCTTCGCACATAGTGTCAAGAGTCGGCTCAAGGTTCGTGTTGTGCCGGATCAAACTCCCACAAGTTGAAGGCCCATTGCTGGCATGGGAGGATCCGCGGATGAGCATAACCTGACTACGTTGACAAGCTTGAGCTTCTTGTCCACCAGTGTTTGGACGCAGGTTTGAGTCCGGTCAGCTCTTCCGAATTACCCCACGTCAGGCCCGTCTCTTTCCATGAGGTGAGCCGTGTAGGGAAGCCAGATCGGAATTCGGGGGCCGCTGCCCATTTGGAGTCGCGCGGCTCGGTGATGTAGAACCACCCCGATTGCCACCCCTTTATGTGCTCCACGAAGGAGCCCTCGAGCCATAGGACGTTGGCCATCTTGCCCACCATGGCACCTCCGCACTCCGCTTGGCGGCCACCCACTACCTTTGGCTTGACATTGAAGGTCTTCAGCCATAAGCTGAAGTGGGGCTGGATGCAGAGGAAGGCCTCGCACACGACGATGAACGCCAAGATGTTGAGGATGAAATTGGGGCCGATCGTGGAAATCTAGGCCGTAGTAGAACATGAGCCCCCAGACAAATGGGTAAAGTGGAAACCCTAGTCCGCGTAGGAAGTGGGGGAGGAACACCACCCTCTCATGGGGCCTGGGGGTGGGGATTATCTGCCCCTTGTCGGGGAGCCGATGCACGATGTCGTCGGACAAGTATCCGGCCTTTTGCAGCTTTTTGATGTGCCCCTCCGTGACGGAGGAGGTCATCCACTTGCCTCCTGCTCCGGACATAGTTGGAGAAGGTTGAGGTGGGATGTGCGGACTTGGGCGTTAGAGCTCGAGTGTGCGGAAATGGATGAGCAAAGGAGGAAGAAGGCGTGTGTGAAAAAGTGGATCCTTATCCCCTTATATGAACGGACAAAGCTATGCGTCCCCACCGGCCTGATAAAACTCGCTTATCTCCCAAGCGCCATAATCAATGGCGCGGTTGGGTTACCCACTCCCGTATTGATGAGAATCCCGGAATAAGGGGACACAATCTCTGCTTTGACAAGACGTGCCAAGGAAACCGCCTCGCTAAACGCGTTGAGAGCCGGACACTATCCTTGTGTTCAAAATCCTCTATGAAGTATTCGGAGGAGGAACCCGCCTTGAAATGTCGAAGACAATATGCGCGCCGGACTCGTCGTCATTGATTCCTGGTTCAGGGGCTACTGAGGGAGTCCTAGATTAGGGGGTGTCCGGATAGCCGGACTATAGCATTTGGCGACTCCTGGACTATGAAGATACAAGATTGAAGACTTCGTCCCGTGTCCGGATGGGACTTTCCTTGGCGTGGAAGGCAAGCTTGGCGATACGGATATGTAGATTTCCTACCATTGTAACCGACTCTGTGTAACCCTAACCCTCTTCGGTGCCTATATAAACCAGAGGGTTTTAGTCCTTAGGAAAAACAACAATCATACCATAGGCTAGCTTCTAGGGTTTAGCCTCTCTGATCTCGTGGTAGATCTACTCTTGTACTACCCATATCATCAATATTAATCAAACAGGAGTAGGGTTTTACCTCCATCGAGAGGGCCCGAACCTGGGTAAAAACATCGTGTCCCTTGTCTCCTGTTACCATCCGCCTAGACTCACAGTTCGGGACCCCCTACCCGAGATCCGCCGGTTTTGACACCGACACCACCTGTGGGCTCGAAGAGGCGCCAAATGTATCGTTGGTGAGCCTGTTCCCGCGCAACCACGCAGTTTACTGCGCACAACCGCACAAGCTTCCCGCCCGACTAGTTTGGCCACACATCGGCTAGAAGAAGGGCAAATTGTGGGCGTTTATTGGCAAAAAGATTTGCAAAAGAAAAGCGTGTGGAATGACTTCAATCATAAGTTTAACCATGGGTGGTGAGGTCAAAGTTACATAGAAGGGTGATGATGAACAATCGAGTGCGATAATTAATTTTGCGCTCTATAGGGCACACGGTTGAAGAAACCAACTGTGTGCAATAATGTCGAAGATCGCAGTCGAGTAAGCTATACAGATTGTTTGCGATGAGATCGACAAGGGAAACCCATTCGATAATCATTAATAAAATCGAAGTCCATTGCATATTAAGGTCAAAATAGTACTACCAATGTACGAGTCTCATACGATGCCATTTCAACGATTGTACCACAAAAGCCCAAAATATTACAAGGTTCAAATTCCAGAGTTATATGGCTCAAATTCGAAGATTATAAGGTTGAAACTAATATTAGAAATGAAATTTAGCTCATTTAGCTGCAAACGCCTGCGTTGATCAGCTGAATATGGATATAAGAGAGGTTCAAACTAATATTACCACTTCTAAGGGTAGTTACGAAACTTCGTCATTTTTGCAAAGGGATTAGCAACTGACAATTCATGTACGGGGTTGACACAGTGACTTCCGATTACCCTGTCATCTGAAGTTCAAAAATGAGATATAGATTTTTCGGAGCCTTTTCCATTCTGCCGCAGCCGTCGGTGCTGATCAACAAACCATTCATTTTTGAGAAATAAATGTAGGGCAAACCTAATTACCTTCAACACCCTTGCTGGAAATATACCCTAGAGGCGATAATAAATTGGTTATTATCATATTTCTTTGTTCATGATAAATGTTTATTATTCATGCTAGAATTTTATTGACCAGAAACTTAAATACATGTGTGAATACATAGACAACACAGTGTCCCAAGTGAGCCTCTACTAGACTAGCTCGTTGATCAAAGATGGTTAAGGTTTCCTAACCATAGACATGAGTTGTCATTTGATAACGGGATCACATCATTAGGAGGATGATGTGATGGACAAGACCTAACCGTAAGCTTAGCATCAGATCATTTAGTTTATTTGCTATAGCTTTCTTCATGTCAAGTATCTGTTCCTTAAACCATGAGATCTTGTAACTCCCTGACACTGGAGGAATACTTAGTGGTATCCAAACATCACTTCATAACTGGGTGATCATAAAGGTGCTCTACAGGTATCTCCGAAGGTAGCTGTTGAGTTGGCATGGATCAAGACTGGGATTTGTCACTCCGTATGACGGAGAGATGTCTCTGGGCCCTCTCGGTAATAAAACATCTTAAAGAGTTTGCAAGCAATATGACTAATGAGTTAGTCATGGGATACTTTATTACGGAACGAGTAAAGAGAATTGCCGGTAACGAGATTGAACTAGGTATGGAGATACCAATGATCGAATCTCCGACAAGTAACAATCGCCGGACAAAGGGAATTGCATAAGGGATTAACCGAATTCTTGACATCATGGTTCAACCGAGAAAAGATCTTCGTGGAATATGTAGGAATCAATATGGGCATCCAGGTCCCTCTGTTGGTTATTGACCGGAGAGGTGTCTCGGTCATGACTACATGATTCCCGAACCCGCAGGGTCGCACACTTAACATTCAATTCGTTGACGCTAGAGTAGTATTGGATATTTGATGATTGGTAATTGAATGTTGTTTGGAGTCCCGGATGAGATCCCGGATGTCACGAGGAGTCTCGAAATGGTTGAGAGGTAAAGATTTATATATGGGAAGTCATATTTTGGGTTTCAAAAAAAGATGCAGTTTTTTCGGTATTGTACTATCAAGCTTCTAGAAGGTTCTGGAGGATTTCGGAGGGGTCCAGAAGTCCACAAGTGGGTCCACCATGACCCAAGGGCCGGCATGGGCTGAGGGGAGGCGCCCTGGCCTTATTGGGCTAGGCGCACCAAGTCCTCAAAAGCCCATGTGGCTAGGGAAGGAAAAAAAGGGGAGTCCTAGTAGGAATAGGATTGGACTTGGTCCAAGTCCTATCCCCCTTGGCTGCGCCCTAGTGATTGGAGGGGCTGTTCCCCATTCCCCTCCACCTATATATAGAGGGGAGGGGCGCCCCAGGAAGACACACCAAGCCCTTGGCACCCCTCTCTCTCTCTCTCTCTCTCTCTCTCTCTCTCGTTACTCCGTAGTTCCTCCATCCTCGTTCTAGTAGTGCTTGGCGAAGTCCTGCTGAACTAGCTCCACCACCACCACACCGTCATATGGTTGTGATTCCATCTAATTCTCCGCTTTATCTTGCTGGATCAAGGAGGAGGAGACGTCATCGAGCCACACTTGTGCTAAACTCAGAGGTGTTGTCCGTCTGACACTAGATCGGTTGGATCGTGATTGGATTCCGAAGAGTACAACTATATCAACCGCGTTGTATACGCTTCCACTTTCGGTCTACGAGGGTAAGTAGACACACTCTCCCTCTCATTTCTATGCTTCTCCTAGACAGATCTTGGGTGTTCGTAGGGAATTCTTGATTTTCATGCTTCGTTCCCCATCAGTGGCATCATGATCTAGGTCTATGCGTAGATGTATATGCACGAGTAGAACACAAAGAGTTGTGGGCGCTGATGCTCAAATTTCTTACCTATCTTGTCTCATTTGGATTTGGTGGTATTGTGGGATGAAGTAGCTCGGACCAACCTTACATGTCCTCGGACATGAGATCAGTTCTACCGATTAACATTCAACTTGTTTGGCATAAGGTGGCTAGCGGGTGTCTGTCTCTCCTACTTTAGTTGAATCTAACTTGATGAAGGTGGTCCTTATAGATTATCACTGTTGTGGCTTTGCATAGGTAAGAACGGTTCTTGCTAGTTGCCCATAACAGCCACGTAAAATTTGCAACGACAAAGTAGAGGACGTCTAACTTGTTTTTGCAGGGCATGTTGTGATGTGGTATGGCCAAGACGTGATGTGACATATGTTGCTGTATGATATGATCATGTTTTGTAATAGGTTCACGATGTGACACCCGGATATTTAAGCTACAGTAATTCCCTATTAATGATGACACGTCACCACGATTACTGTTGCTAATCTCGCGTTAGTTCAGAACCGATCCAAATTCAACTTTGAATTAAAGTCAAACAATAAAATATTTCAAACCTAAAAACTAAAATGTTCGGTTGGTGGCAAATAGTCCATACTAAATGTTGGTGGAGAAACCCCACTTTTATTAAGTGTTTAAAACTCTAAAAAGAACAAAAACAGAAAACTAAACTAAAAGAAAAATAAAAATAAAAGCCCCCCCTCTTCCCGGGCCTAATGGCCCAACTGGCCACCTAGGCCACCAAGAGGCCCATCCCGTCCCACCTTATCCCCCCTCGGCAACCGAACCCTAGCCCGCACCCACCACTCGCCCCCACTTTCCCCCATGTTCGTCCCTTCCCGATCCAGATCGGGATCGGGGGAAGGGACTGCATCGCCACGCGCCCCGTCAGGATCCCCGCCGCCCGACGCCGTCCGTCGCCGCCCGGAGCCACCACGTCGGCCTACCTCCCCGCTGAAACAACGTCTCCGACCTCCTCCTCGAACCCCGCTGTCATTTCCCAATGCTCCATGGTGAGGCCCCCGGCCTTTCCTCCCTCTTCCCCCGTCACCCTACGCACGCGCTCAGCGCTCCGCCGCCCGCATCGCGACCCCGCTGGCCATCCTCGCCTGTCGCTACTATTTGCTCACTCTGCTGCCGCTGGCTGTTGTGCTGCTACTTGCTCTACCTGCTGCCTCCGCGCAGCTGCGCCCGGCCCTTACCCCACGACCACCGCTCCTCGGCATCGCCCGCTGTGTCCTTGCCCCGCCGAGGCCGCGCCATCTCACGCTCACCGCGCTCCGCGCCGCCGGCTCGCCGGCAGCGCCCTCGCTCCTGCTGCTGGCCTCCTTGCTGCGACCCGCCGCCGCCTAGTACGTGCACACCCCTCTATTGCCCCCTGCCGTGCTTAGCGCCGCGTCGTCATCCCATGCCGCCTCCACCAAGCGCTGCCCAGCTCGCCCGTGTGGCCTTGCTCGCTAACGTGTTTCGCCCGGCCGCCTGGCCATTGGGCTTCACCGCCGCTTGCGCCCCGTGGCCTCCGCCGCCGCCCACTCGATCCCGCAGCCCGCTGGCGCCGCCGGGTCCGTTCCCTTGGCACGCAGCGATGTCCGGCGCCATGAGCCCTGCTCCCGAACCACCCAGCGCCCGTTTGGCTCCCTCGAGCCACTGGCTAACGGGACCCACCCCAGAACGTTTTTGTTAAAAAAAGAGATTTAAAAAAATATAACTAATTAATTAATTAATGAATTAATTCTATTTAACTAAACTAATTAAACTTAGTTAATCCAAACACCTAATTAAACTAATTAATTTTGTTTAATTAAAACTGAGTCTATGACAAATGGGTCCCACCTTCCAGGGTTGACCTAGTCAACCTTTGGTCCTACTGACATCACGCTGACATCATAATTGCGTTTGCTAGATTAAATTAATTATGTTAATTCAAAAATGAATAAAACTTTGAAAATTAATTTAAAATAAACCGTAACTCGGATGAAAATACATTGTACATGAAAATTGCTCAGAACGACGAGACGAATCTGAATACGTTGTCCGTTTGTTCATCACACATCCGTAGCATAGGGAACACGCAACTCTCCCCCTCCGGTTCATCTGTCCAAAAACGCGAAACACCGGGGATACTTTCCCGGATGTTTCCCCCTTCCCCGGTGTCGCCTACTACTGCGTTAGGTCACCCCTAGCATCGCGTATTGCCATGTTATGCTTTGTGATGCTTTGATTGCTCTGTTATTTATTTTGTTCCCCCTCCGTTACTTCTTTCCGGTAGTCCCCCGAGACTGCCGGCGACCCCCAGTTCGACTACGGTGTTGACGACCCTTCCTTCTTGCCAGAGCAACCAGGCAAGCCCCCCCCCCCTTGATCACCAGATATCGCCTATTCCTTCTCTCTACTGCTTGCATTAGAGTAGTGTAGCATGTTACTGCTTTCTATTAATCCTATTATGCTGCATAGCCTGTCATTGTTGCTACAATTGTTACCCTTACCTGCAATCCTAAATGCTTAGTATAGGATGCTAGTATTCCATCAGTGGCCCTACATTCTTGTCCGTCTTCTATGCTATACTACCGGGTTGTGATCACTCGGGAGGTGATCACGGGTTTATACTTGTATACATTATATGATACATGTGATGACTAAAGTCTGGTCGGCTCGTAGAGTACCCGCAAGTGATTCCGATGTGGGGGCTGAAAGAACAGGTGGCTCCATCCTAATAGAGGTGGGCCTGGGTTCCCGACGGCCCCCAACTGTTACTTTGTGGCGGAGCGACAGGGCAGGTTGAGACCACCTAGGTGAGAGGTGGGCCTGGCCCTGGTCGGCATCCGCGGATACTGCAATTAACACGCTTAACGAGATCTTGGTATTTGATCTGAGTCTAGCCACTGGCCTATACGCACTAACCAACTACGCGGGAACAATTATGGGCACGCGACGTCGTGGTATCGGCCGAAGCCTTCTTGACGTCAGCCACTTAGCGGCGCGTGCCGGGTTGGACCGCATAACGCAACTTCCTTTGTAATGGAGGTTGCTAGGTCTGCTCACCGTCCGCATTCGCAACGTGCGGGTGTGCAATGGGCGATGGGCCCAGACCCCCGCGCGCATAGGATTTAGACCGGCGTGCTGACCTCTCTGTTGTGCCTAGGTAGGACTGCGACGTGTTGATCTTCCGAGGCCGGGCATGACCCAGGAAAGTGTGTCCAGCCAGAGGGATCGAGCGTGTTGGCTAATGTGGTGCACCCCTGCAGGGAAATTTATCTATTCGAATAGCCGTGATCCTCGGTAACAGGACGACCCGGAGTTGTACCTTGACCTTATGACAACTAGAACCGGATACTTAATAAAACACACCCTTCCAAGTGCCAGATATAACCCGGTGATCGCTCTTAGACAGGGCGACAAGGGGAGGATCACCGGGTAGGATTATGCTATGCGCTGATACTTGGTGAACTTACCATCTACTCTCTTCTACATGCTGCAATATGGAGCCTGCTAGAAGCGTAGTCTTCGATAGGACTATCTATCCTCCTCTTATTCTGGCATTTTGCAGTTCAGTCCACCGATATTCCCCCTTTACACAGATACCCATGCATATGTAGTGTAGATCCTTGCATGCGAGTACTTTGGATGAGTACTCACGGTTGCTTTGCTCCCCCTTTTTCCCCTTTCCTTTCTTCTCGGTTGTCGCAACCAGATGCTGGAGCCTAGGAGCCAAACGCCACCGTCGACGACAACTCTTACTACACCGGAGGTGCCTACTACTACATGCAGGCTGCTGACGACGACCAAGAGTAGTCTAGGAGTATCCCAGGCAGGAGGCCTGCGCCTCTCTCGATCTGTATCCCAGTTTGTGCTAGCCATCTTATGGCAACTTGTTAACTTATGTCTGTACTCAGATATTGTTGCTTCCGCTGACTCGTCTATGATCGAGCACTTGTATTCAAGCCCTCGAGGCCCCTAGCTTGTATTATGATGCTTGTATAACTTATTTTATTTTAGAGTTGTGTTGTGATATCTGCCCATGAGTCCCTGATCTTGATTGTACACGTTTTCATGTATGATTAGTGTACGGTCAAATCGGGGGCGCCACAAGTTGGTATCAGAGCCGACTGCCTGTAGGAATCCCCGTTCCAAACTCCTTGGCCGAAGTCGAGTCTAGTCAATGCAAAACTTCTACTAACATGGTTGTGTGGCTTTCGGGCCCACATCACCATTGGGTGGTATTAGGATCTTTTACTTCTCGTCCATACTCTGGGACTCTGATTTCTCTTCTATTCGGGTTAAATGGTTTTGCTAATTATAACTTTAGGTTCTCGTAAATACTTCCTCCCGGAGAGCCCCTTATTACAGATGATCTCCTGCTGGACCGGAAGATTCCGAAGATACTCTCCGATGTTCTCTCGAGACTTTGTGCCCGTCATTTTTGCAATTCCCCGTTGCCGATATATCCCTATGGACAAATACATACACTCGCCATCCATACCTTCATTCCAAGTTGCTCTTGTTATTACTAGATATCACGGAAAGTTTCCAATATCTCGAGAATCCTTTGTGCCTACTGTTAGCTCTTTTTAGCGTGGATACACCTGCAAATAATTCCTCACACTTATCTAGGATTCGCTCATTCCCAGTTGATTCATGTTTTTTCACAATAGTCTTGAAAATACCATTTGATCTTTTGAGAATCTTCGGCAGCCTATTGCTCTTGAAATTCTTGCTTGCTTTCATTATGGTTAATCCCATAAGTCTAGTAATCTTATTGGCATCCTTTGTCACTATCATTTTGATTCCATTGATTCTATATGTGTGGGAATGCACGCAATCATCAGTTGATCCTTATAAATTACCTTTCCGGCTCAGACGTCTTTCGAACATGAGCTGGTTCTCGGCCAATCAGATTGCCATCGATTGTACCCCTAAGTCTATTCAACTTATCCATCCTTGATCAGAGCATTTGCTCCTGATCACTTGATTTGAAAATCATAATTCCTTTGTTATTTAAACGTTGAATTATTCAAATGTTCTATAAACGGATGCATTTGCATTCTTTCTACCTCTGATTGGTTATCAATACTCACATCAGCTCCATTGTGGATCGCCATATCCACTGTTGGATTATTATCCGATAGTGTCCTTCATAATTAATCACCTCGTGAGTTCTTTCCCTGATACATAATGCCATTGGTAAATTCTATTCTCTGATATGGCCAACAATGCTCTGCTTTCGAGCTTGAGTTATTTACTTCTGAACTTTGTTGTATATGTTCCAAAGATACCCGATGGGTTAGACCAATGCCTTCCCTAATCTGTGCAAACCCGAGAGTTTTCATGAGTCATATTCTCCTGGTGATTTACCAGATAAAATTTCAACACTACAACTCCATCGAAAATGAGAAGTGAATGATAGGTTATGGATTGGAGAAGTGGGAGTCGACCTTGAACTTTGTGTTCATGCCCATGGAAACGATATAGATCTTATCATTATAGCTTCTTTAAAAAAATTATTCCCTTGGTATAAGTTCATCTTATATCTGGGATCTGGCCTTTTGCAATCATGGTTCCGACCATGTTCTCCTTTAAATACCATTTCCTGTGCAAGTTTAAGCACTTTTCTTCTACGGAGCAATACCCTAGTCCAACCTCTACTTTGATCTGTCGTCGAGTATTACCCCCTGGTATCTCGAGATTATGAGGAGCAACATAACTTCTTATGAGTTCTTCATCAAGTACTACATTCTCACCGATTCCAATTTTTCCCGGGTTCTGATTGGTTAGTCACTCGAGTACACCGATAACTGAATCGTGTCCATGCAACCATTCAACCATTGTCGGCAATCTTCCTTTCTTACGAGTTTGTACTCGATCACTTCATTCCTAGCCTGATTGACTATATAATTATTGTGCTAATTTTTATCTGTGCTACCTGGTCCTTCTTCACGGAGCACAAATTTCGGCGACGAGCTAACCCTACGTCAATATTCCTCGTCATATCATTTCGCCTTGAATAGCAAGCTTGATTTCAAGTATGTGTCTAATCCTTGGTTCCAATAACCTTTCGCTTCATCATTCCTTTGACTTGATGTCATCGTCGATCGATTACACCTGCATGAAATCTCTCGACAATTGTGTCGTGATCATCATCAACATTTTGAGCTCTTCCAGGATATCAATCAAATACATGATGGGAAATACCATCCTTGCCCCTCGACGATTGTGTTATCATCAACAACATTCTTGCCTTCCCCCAACACAAACTTGTTCATGTTATGGATGCAACTTGCTATCCAGCTTGTATGATGTTCTACCTTGAAGTATTAATGTCCTTGATGACAAGGATGTTGTGAGGATTGCTCCACCTCTTAAGAATTCTTGGTATAGTGATACTTCTCACCCTCACCATTCTTTCTTGGTACCCGTGTTGTTTCTAACCGGAATACTGACAATTGAACTATGATGTGCGAATTCAAAACTTCTAGCAACCCTATTGCTTTGAAGTGAATGGTCGATAGTTTCATTCTAATTCTTTTGTTCATTAAGTCACCATTCTAACATTGATCGGGCAACCCAGCCCATATTCCGGGTGCACCCTTCAACAAATGTTTAATTGTGTATGTTTTTCCTCGAGCATACATCATTGTATCATTTGATATAACAAATGTTATCTCCTTGTTCACATAATTGTGGAAATCCATCTTTTTGGAAATCTTGACGAAATGTTGCTGAATCCATCAGCCACCTCCTCATCCTCTCCTTGATTTACTGATGAACTCTTGTTTATGGATGCAACATTGTCTTCTCGTCAATTTTTGTTCACCTTTTCTTCTCAGGCATCCTGATTCTAAGGTATTCTGACACCAATCAGTTCCGAATCTCGGTCAGTTATGATGATTGGAACATAATCCCAAAAGTTATAACACTAGTTTTGGCCCGATAAGGTGATGTCATGCCCAGCACACCTGGCCGGAGGACCTATTGTTATAGTTCTTCCTTTTTTTAGCAAGGTTAACCATTCTTTCATGAGGAAATCACAAGACTTATTCTACGAGTTGTTCCTGATGGATGCTTTGTGTGTCCAAAGTCCAAACTTTGCTTAAAGACCATGTCAATGCTATCTCGAAGGATGTCAGTAGTACTCCGATTTTCAATAAAAACATTGGGAGCACAATGCTAAATTTTCCTTATCACTTATCCAAACACCGTTGTATGGGTAATGCCATGAAGTTTCTATCCCCTTACCTAAAGAGTTATCTATGTTATATCCTATCATGGATATCATGCTATGCTTGTCCTTGGGAAGGATATACCCCTGAAATATGTGTTTAAACACATTTTCCTTTCCATTGTTTTGTTTAACCTTTCTTGTAATCTGACTTAACTTAGCAGTGATAATTCCCTGCTTAGGTAAGCACCTTGTTGTACCACTCTGTTAGTAAGACCATGTTACTATTGTTGACGACATTCCGGTAACCACCGATGGACGAGTACTTTGCCTATTGGTCCGCCTCGTTCAACGAGCAGGAAAATGGTTCTCTTCGTCCCTCGCCCTTGGTACCGATGTTGTTGTCGCCATAACTGACAGGCTACCCTCTAACATGCCTTGCTATCATGACCGTGCAAGATGTCATCGCTCCTTCTACTTTTAACCCACATGGTGGGCCCATAACCCACAGTTCCATAGGATCGGAACCAGACTCTCCTGTATACTCATGTTGCCAAAGTTATTCCTCGCGCTTGATTTCGTATGTAATTCATGGATCATCTTCCTAGTAATCTACTTTGGTATCAGATGCAATACTTATTCTCATTGCTCTGGGCCCCTTTCACACTTTGTTCAGGCATCAAACGATTGCCTACCCGCTTAAACTTCTCATGGTACCTTCTTACTTGCTCTCGAAATTTTCTTAAGTTTCAGTTCAAGAGTTACTTTCCACTACCTTCCCTAATATTATCTACCAGATAAGCAACCTTGTAGAGATATGTCCTTTCGAAGTTACCCCTTATCCTTTTTGTAAGTACGACGGAGTTCCCGAAGAAATACCGACAATTTCATCATGATGCATTGATGCATAGGAATGAAGAAATCAACGCTATGGATCGACCTCTTCGAGAAGAGCAACCAAGACCGATAAGATTCATTAGAATATCGTAACCAGGTTTTTCCCCCTTACTCCTCCTCTTAAAATCTCGGGACGAGATTTCTTGTAGTGGAGGAGAATTGTGACGCCCGGGTATTTAAGCTACAGTAATTCCCTATTAATGATGCCATGTCACCGCGATTACTGTTGCTAATCTCGCGTTAGTTCAAAACCATCCAAATTCAACTTTGAATTAAAGTCAAACAGTAAAAGATTTCAAACCTGAAAACTAAAATGTTCAGTTGGTGGCAAATAGTCCATACTAAATGTTGGTGGAGAAACCCCACTTTTATAAAGTGTTTAAAACTCTAAAAAGAACAAAAACAAAAAAAAAACTAAAAGAAAAAGAAAAGCAAAGCCCCCTCTTCCCGGGCATAATGGCCCAACTGGCCACCCAGGCCACCAGGAGGCCCATCCCGTCCCACCATATCCCCCCGGGCAACCGAACCCTAGCCCGCACCCACCACTCGCCCCCACTTCCCCCCACGTTCGTCCCTCCCCGATCCAGATCGGGATCGGGGGAAGGGACTGCATTGCCTCACGCCCCGTCACGATCCCCACCGCCGTCCGTCGCCGCCCGGAGCCACCACGACGGCCTGCCATCCCGCCGGAATGACGTCTCCGACCTCCTCCTCGAGTCCCGCTGCCATTTCCCTAGGCTCCACGGTGAGGGCCCCGGCCTCTCCTCCCTCTTCCCCCGTCACCCTACGCACGCGCTAAGCGCTCCGCCTCCCGCATCACGACCCCACTGGCCGTCCTCGCCTGCCGCTACTATCTGCTCACTTTGCTACCGTTGGCTGTTGTGCTGCTGCTTGCCTTGCCTGCTGCCTCCGCGCAGCTGTGCCCGGCCCTTGCCCCGCGACCATCGCTCCTCGGATTCGCCCGCTGTGTCCTTGCCCCGCCGAGGCCGCGCCATCTCACGCTCACCGCGCTCCGCCTGTGCCGTGCTCCGCGCCACCGACTCGCCGGCCGCGCCCTCGCTCCTGCTGTTGGCCCCCCTGGCCGCGACCCGCCGCCACCTAGTGCGCAGACACCCGCTGCTACCCCTGCCGTGCTCGGCACCGCGCCGTCGTCCCATGCCGCCTCCGGCAGCAGCGCCTAGCTTCGCCCGTGTGGCCTTGCTCGCTAACGCCCCGACCCGGCCGCCCAGTTGTGGCGTCGCCAGCCGCACGCGCCCCGCGACCTCCTCCGGCCGCACCACTAGATCCCGCAGCTCCGCGGTGCCGCCCGGGTCCGTTCCCTCGGGCACGTGCCCGTTCGTGCGCCCGCAAGCTGCTACCTCTTGAGCACTGCGTTGGATTACCTTGAAGAGGAAAGGGTGATGCAACAAAGTAGCGTAAGTATTTCCCTTAGTTTTTCAGAACCAAGGTATCAATCCAGTAGGAGGCTACGCGCGAGTCCCTCGTACCTACACAAAGAAAATAACTCCTTGCAACCAACGCGATTAGGGGTTGTCAATCCCTTCACGGTTACTTACGAGAGTGAGATCTGATAAAGATGATAAGGTAATATTTTTGGTATTTTTGTGATAAAGATGCAAAGTAAAAAAGCAAATAAAATAACTAAGTATTGGAAGATTAATATGATGAAGATAGACCCGGGGGCCATAGATTTCACTAGTGGCTTCTCTCAAGAGCATAAGTATTTTTGATTGGGTGAGCAATTACTGTTGAGCAATTGATGAATTGACCATAGTTATGAGAGTATCTAGGTATGATCATGTATATAGGCATCACGTCCGAGACAAGTAGACCAACTCCTGCCTGCATCTACTACTATTACTCCACTCATCGACCGCTATCCAGCATGCATCTAGAGTATTAAGTTCATGGAAACAGAGTAATGCCTTAAGCAAGATGACATGATGTAGAGGGATAAATTAATGCAATATGATAAAAACCCCATCTTGTTATCCTCGATGGCAACAATACAATACGTGCCTTGTTGCCCCTACTGTCACTGGGAAAGGACACCGCAAGATTGAACCCAAAGCTAAGCACTTCTCCCATTGCAAGAAAGATCAATCTAGTAGGCCAAACCAAACTGATAATTCGAATAGACTTGCAAAGATAACCAATCATACATAAAAGAATTCAGAGAAGCTTCAAATATTGTTCATAGTAATCTTGATCATAAAACCACAATTCATCGGTCTCAACAAACACATCACAAAAAGAAGATTACATCGAATAGATCTCCACGAGAGAGGGGGAGAACATTGTATTGAGATCCAAAAAGAGATAAGAAGCCATCTAGCTACTAACTATGGACCCGAAGGTCTGAGGTAAACTACTCACACTTCATCGGAGAGGCTATGGTGTTGATGTAGAAGCCTTTCGTGATGGATGCCCCCTTCGGCGGAGCTCCGGAACAGGCCCCAAGATGGGATCTCGTGGGTACAGAAGGTTGTGGCGGTGGAATTAGGTTTTTGGATCCGTATCTGATCGTTTGGGCTACATAGGTATATATAGGAGGAAGAAAGCGTCGGTGGAGCAACAGGGGCCCACGAGGTGGAGGGCACACTGGGAGGAGGTGCGCCCCTACCTCGTGGCCTCTCGAAGCTTCCTTGACGAGGGTCCAAGTCTCCTGGATCATGTTCGGTGGGAAAATCACGTTCCCGAAGGTTTCATTCCGTTTGGACTCCGTTTGATATTCCTTTTCTGCAAAACTCTGAAATAGGCAAAAAACAACAATTCTGGGCTGGGCCTCCGGTTAATAGGTTAGTCCCAAAAATAATATAAAAGTGAATAATAAAGCCCATTAATGTCCAAAACAGTAGATAATATAGCATGGAGCAATCAAAAATTATAGATATGTTGGAGACGTATCAAGCATCCCCAAGCTTAATTCCTACTCATCCTCGAGTAGGTAAATGATAAAAAAGAACTTTTGATGCGGAGTGCTACTTGGCATAATTTCAATGTAATTCTTCTTAATTGTGGTATGAATATTCAGATCCAAAAGATTCAAGACAAAAGTTTAATATTGACATAAAAATAATAATACTTCAAGCATACTAACAAAGAAATCATGTCTTCTCAAAATAACATGGCCAAAGAAAGTTATCCCTACAAAATCATATAGTCTGGCTATGCTCTATCTTCACCACACAAAGTATTTAAATCATGCACAACCCCGATGACAAGCCAAGAAATTGTTTCATACTTTTGACATTTTCAAACTTTTTCAATCTTCACGCAATACATGAGCGTGAGCTATGGATATAGCACTATATGTGGAATAGAATGGTGGTTGTGGAGAATACAAAAAAGGGAGAAGATAGTCTCACATCAACTAGGCGTATCAACGGGCTATGGAGATGCCCATCAATAGATATCAATGTGAGTGAGTAGGGATTGCCATGCAACGGATGCACTAGAGCTATAAGCATATGAAAGCTCAACAAAAGAAACTAAGTGGATGTGCATCCAACTCGCTTGCTCACGAAGACCTAGGGCATTTTGAGGAAGCCCATCATTGGAATATACAAGCCAAGTTCTATAATGAAAAATTCCCACTAGTATATGAAAGTGACAAAATGAGAGACTCTCTATCATAAAGATCATGGTGCTACTTTGAAGCACAAGTGTGGTAAAAGGATAGTAACATTGTCCCTTCTCTCTTTTTCTCTCATTTTTTATTTGGGCCTTTTCTCTTTTTTAATGGCCTCTTTTCTCTTTTTTTTATTTTTTTATTTTTCGCCGGAGTCTCATCCCGACTTGTGGGGGAATCATAGTCTCCATCATCCTTTTCCTCACTTGGGACAATGCTCTAAAAATGAAGATCATCACACTTTTATATTCTTACAACTCAACAATTACAACTCGATACTTAGAACAAAATATGACTCTATATGAATGCCTCCAGCGGTGTACCGGGATAAGCAATTAATCAAGAGTGACATGTATGGAAGAATTATGAATGGTGGCTTTGCCACAAATACTATGTCAACTACATGATCATCCTAGCAATATGACAATGATGGATGTGTCATAATAAATGGAACGGTGGAAAGTTGCATGGCAATATATCTCGGAATGGCTATGGAAATGCCATGATAGGTAGGTATGGTGGCTGTTTTGAGGAAGGTATATGGTGGGTGTATGATACCGGCGAAGGTGCGCGGTATTAGAGAGGCTAGCAATGGTGGGAGGAAGAAAAGTGCGTATAATCCATGGACTCAACATTAGTCATAAAGAACTCATATACTTATTGCAAAAATCTACAGGTTATCAAAGCAAAGTATTATGCGCATGCTCCTAGGGGGATAGATTGGTAGGAAAAGACCATCGCTCTTCCTCGACCGCCACTCATAAGGAAGACAATCAATAAATAAATCATGCTCCGACTTCATCACATAACGGTTCACCATACGTGCATGCTACGGGAATCACAAACTTTAGCACAAGTATTTCTCAAATTCACAACTACTCAACTAGCATGACTCTAATATCACCATCTTCATATCTCGAAACAATTATCAAGCATCAAACTTCTCATAGTATTCAACACACTCATAAGAAAGTTTTTACTATTCTTGAATACCAAGCATATTAGGATTATTTAAGCAAATGACCATGCTATTTAAGACTCTAAAAATAATCTAAGTGAAGCATGAGAGATCAATAGTTTCTATAAAACAAATCCACCACCGTGCTCTAAAAGATATAAGTGAAGCACTAGAGCAAAACTATATAACTCAAAAGATATAAGCGAAGCACATAGAGTATTCTAACAAATTCCAAATCATGTATGGCTCTCTCAAAAGGTGTGTACAGCAAGTATGATTTTGGTAAACTAAAAATAAAAGACTCAAATCATACAAGACGCTCCAAGGAGAACACATATCATGTGGTGAATAAAAATATAGCTCCAAGTAAAGTTACCGATGGAAGTAGACGAAAGAGGGGATGCTTTCCGGGGCATCCCCAAGCATTGGCTTTTTGGTGTCCTTAGATTATCTTGGGGGTTCCATGGGCATCCCCAAACTTAGGCTCTTGCCACTCCTTGTTCCATAATCCATAAAAAATCTTTCACCCAAAACTTGAAAACTTCACAACACAAAACTCAACAGAAATCTCGTGATCTCCTTTAGCGAAAGAAAACAAAAGACCACTTCAAGGTACTGTAATGAACTCATTATTTATTTATATTTGTGTTAAACCTACTGTATTCCAACTTATCTATGTTTTATAAACTCTTTTACTAGCCATAGAATCATCAAAATAAGCAAACAACACACGAAAAATAGAATCTGTCAAAAACAGAACAGTCTGTAGTAATCTGTAACTAACGCAAACTTCTGGAACTCCAAAAAATCATCCCAAATAGTAATACCTAGGCAATTTGTTTATTGATCATCAGAAATTTGAATCACTATTTTATCACGTTCTGGTGATTTTTAACAATTGTTTTCGTGAACAGAAAGTTTCTGGAAATTACAGCAAGATCAAATAACTATCATCCAAGAAGATCCTATAGGTTTAACTTGGCACAAACACTAATTAAAACATAAAAACACATCTAACCAGAGGCTAGAACAAATATTTATTCCTAAACAGAAGCAAAAAGCAAAAAACTAAAATAAAATTGGGTTGCCTCCCAACAAGCGCTATCGTTTAACGCCCCTAGCTAGGCATAAAAGCAAGGATAGATCTAGGCATTGCCATCTTTGGTAGGCAATCCATAAGTGGCTCTCATGATAGATTCATATGGTAATTTTATTTTCTTCCTAGGGAATTGTTCCATGCCTTTCTTTAATGGAAATTGGAATCTAATATTCCCTTCCTTCATATCAATAATTGCACCAATCGTTCTAAGGAAAGGTCTACCAAGAATAATAGGACATGAAGGATTGCAATCTATATCAAGAACGATAAAATCTACGGGCACATAGTTCCTATTTGCAACAATAATAACATCATTAATTCTTCCCATAGGTTTCTTAATAGTGGAATCCGCAAGGTGGAAGTTTAAAGAGCAATCATCAAAATCATGGAAACCTAGCAAATCACACAAAGTTTTGGGAATAGTGGAGACACTAGCACCCAAATCACATAAAGCATAAAACTCATGATCCTTAATCTTAATTTTAATAGTTGGTTCCCACTCATCATAAAGTTTTCTAGGGATAGAAACTTCCAACTCAAGCTTTTCTTCATAAGATTGCATCAAGGCATCAACGATATGTTTAGTAAACGCTTTATTTTGCCTATAAGCATGAGGAGAATTTAGCACGGATTGCAACAAGGAAATATAATCAATCAAAGAGCAACTTTCATAATTAAATTCCTTGAAATACAAAATAGTGGGTTTAGCAACATCTAGGGTTTTGATTTCTTCAATCCCACTTTTATCAATTTTAGCATCAAGATCTAAAAACTCCGATTTTTTGGAACGCTTTCTAGGTAAAGGTGGATCATATTCAGTCCCATCATTATCAAGATTCATATTGCAAAACAAATATTTAATAGGAGACACATCAATAACTTTTAGATATTCATCTTTGTTTTCATAAAAATTTGAAGAACACGCTTTTATAAAGCAATATTTCTTAGTACGCATCCTAGCGGTTCTTTCTTTGCGCTCATCAATGGAAATTCTCATGGCTTTGAGAGACTCATTGATATCATGCTTAGGAGGAATAGATCTAAGCTTTAAAGAATCAACATCAAGAGAAATTCTATCAACGCTCCTAGCCAGTTCATCAACTTTAAGCAATTTTTCTTCAAGCAAAGCATTGAAATTCTTTTGCGAGTTCATAATCTCTTTAACACTAGTCTCAAATTAAGAGGGCATATTATTAAAATTTCCAGAAGAGTTGTTGTAGGAATTTCCATAATTATTAGAGGAATTACTAGGATAAGGCCTAGGATTAAAGTTTCCTCTATACGCGTTGTTACCAAAATTATTCCTACCAACAAAATCCACATCCATAGATTCATTATTATTATCAATCAAAGTAGAAAAAGGCATATCATTAGGATCAGAAGAAACACTCTTAGTAGCAAATAGTTTCATAAGTTCATCCAACTTTCCACTCAAAACATTAATTTCTTCTATCGCATGCACTTTTTTATTAGTAGATCTTTCAGTGTGCCATTGAGAATAATTAACCATAATATTATCTAGGAGTTTGGTAGCTTCTCCTAAAGTGATTTCCATAAAAGTGCCTCCCGCGGCCGAATCTAAAAGATTTCTCGAAGCAAAATTCAATCCGGCATAAATTTTTTGTCTAACCATCCACAAATTCAAACCATGAGTAGGGCAATTACGTATCATTAATTTCATCCTCTCCCAAGCTTGTGCAACATGTTCATGATCAAGTTGCTTAAAATTCATAATATCGTTTCTAAGAGAGATGATCTTAGCGGGAGGAAAATACTTAGAGATAAAAGCATCTTTGCACTTGTTCCAAGAATCAATACTATTTTTAGGCAAAGACGAAAACCAAGCTTTAGCATGATCTCTAAGCGAAAAAGAAAATAGCTTCAATTTTACAATATCATTATCAACATCTTTCTTCTTTTGCATATCACACAAATCAACGAAGCTATTTAGATGAGTAGCGGCATCTTCACTAGGAAGGCCGGCGAATTGATCTTTCATGACAAGATTCAACAAAGCAACATGGATTTCACAAAATTCAGTATTGGTAAGAGGAGCAATTGGAGTGCTAAGGAAATCACTATTGTTGGTATTGGTAAAGTCACACAGTTTGGTATTATCTTGAGCCATCGTGACAAGCATGCAATCCAACACAGGAGCAAACAAAAAGCAAGCGAAAAAGAGGCGAACGGAAAAAGAGAGGGCGAATAAAACGGCAAGGGTGAAGTGGGGGAGAGGAAAACGAGAGGCAAATGGCAAATAATGTAATGCGGGAGATAAGGGATTGTGATGGGTACTTGGTATGTTAACTTTTGCGTAGACTCCCCGGCAACGGCGCCAGAAATCTTCTCTGCTACCTCTTGAGCATTGCGTTGGATTTCCTTGAAGAGGAAAGGGTGATGCAGCAAAGTAGCGTAAGTATTTCCCTCAGTTTTTGAGAACCAAGGTATCAATCCAGTAGGAGGCTACGCGCGAGTCCCTCGTACCTACACAAAGCAAATAACTCCTCGCAACCAACGCGATAAGGGGTTGTCAATCCCTTCACGGTCACTTACGAGAGTGAGATCTGATAGAGATGATAAGATAATATTTTTGGTATTTTTGTGGTAAAGATGCAAAGTAAAATAAAAGCAAAGTAAAAAAGCAAAGAAAATAATTAAGTATTGGAAGATTAATATGATGAAGATAGACCCAGGGGCCATAGATTTCACTAGTGGCTTCTCTCAAGAGCATAAGTATTTTACGGTGGGTGAACGAATTACTGTTGAGCAATTGACAGAATTGAGCATAGTTATGAGAGTATCTAGGTATGATCTTGTATATAGGCATGACGTCCGAGACAAGTAGACCGACTCCTGCCTGCATCTACTACTATTACTCCACTCATCAACCGCTATCCAGCATGCATCTAGAGTATTAAGTTCATGGAAACAGAGTAACGCCTTAAGCAAGATGACATGATGTAGAGGGATAAATTAATGCAATATGATAAAAACCCCATCTTGTTATCCTCGATGGCAACAATACAATACGTGCCTTGCTGCCCCTCATCATCACGGGAAAGGACACCACAAGATTGAACCCAAAGCTAAGCACTTCTCCCATTTCAAGAAAGATCAATCTAGTAGGCCAAACCAAACTGATAATTCGAAGAGACTTGCAAAGATAACCAATCATACATAAAAGAATTCAGAGAAGATTCAAATATTGTTCGTAGATAATCTTGATCATAAACCCACAATTCATCGGTCTCAACAAACACACCGCAAAAAGAAGATTACATCGAATAGATCTCCACGAGAGAGGGGGAGAACATTGTATTGAGATCCAAAAAGAGAGAAGAAGCCATCTAGCTACTAACTATGGACCCGAAGGTCTGAGGTAAACTACTCACACTTCATCGGAGAGGCTATGGTGGTTATATAGAAGCCCTCCGTGATGGATGCCCCCCCGTGAGCTCCTAACAGGCCCCAAGATGGGATCTCGTTGGTACAGAAGGTTGCGGCGGTGGAATTAGGTTTTTGGCTCCGTATCTGATCTTTTGGGGGTACGTAGGTATATATAGGAGGAAGAAGTACGTCGATGGAGCAACAGGGGGCCCACGAGGGTGGAGGGCGTGCCTTAGGGGGGGGAGGGTGTGCCCCCTACCTCGTGGCCTCCTGGAAGCTTCCTTGATGTAGGGTCCAAGTCTCCTGGATCATGTTCGGTGAGAAAATCACGTTCCCGAAGTTTTCATTCCGTTTGGACTCCGTTTGATATTCCTTTTCTGCGGAACTCTGAAATAGGCAAAAAACAGCAATTCTGGGTTGGGCCTCCGGTTAATAGGTTAGTCCCAAAAATAATATAAAAGTGAACAATAAAGCCCATTAATGTCCAAAACAGTAGATAATATAGCATGGAGCAATCAAAAATTATAGATGCGTTGGAGACGTATCACAAGCCCGTCGCTTGAACACTTGGCCTGTTTGGCTCCCACGAGCCATCAGCTAATGGGACCCGCCTGAACGTTTTTGTTAAAAAAGAGATTTAAAAAATATAATTAATTAATCAATTAATTAATGAGTGAATTAATTAAGTTAATTAATTCCATTTAACTAAACTAATTAAACTTAGTTAATCCAAACACCTAATTAAACTAATTAATTTTGTTTAATTAAAACTGAGTCTATGACGAATGGGTCCCACCTGCCAGGGTTGACCTAGTCAACTTTGGTCCTACTGACATCACACCGACATCATAATTGTGTTTGCTAGATTAAATTAATTCTGTTAATTCAAAAATGAATAAAACTTTGAAAATTAATTTAAAATAAACCGTACCTCGGATGAAAATACGTTGTACATGAAAGTTGTTCAGAAAGACGAGACGAATCCAAATACGTTGTATGTTCGTTCACCACAAATCCCTAGCATAGTGAACATGCAACCTTCCCCCTCCAGTTCATCTGTCCGAAAACACGAAACACCAGGGATACTTTCCCGGATGTTTCCCCCTTCGCCAGTATCGCCTACTACTGCGCTAGGTCACCCCTAGCACTGCGTATTGCCATCTTATGTTTTGTGATGCTTTGATTGCTCTGTTATTTATTTTCTCCCTCCGTTACTTCTTTCCGGTAGATCCCGAGACTGCCGGCGACCCCCAGTTCAACTACGGTGTTGACGACCCTTCCTTCTTGCCGGAGCAACCAGGCAAGCCCCCCCCCCCTTGACCACTAGATATCACGAATTCCTTCTCTCTACTACTTGCATTAGAGTAGTGTAGCATGTTACTGCTATTGGTTAATCCTATTCTGCTGCATAGCCTGTTATTGTTGCTACAGTTGTTACCCTTACCTGCAATTCTAAATGCTTAGTATAGGATGCTAGTATTCCATCAGTGGCCCTACATTCATGTCCATCTGCTATGCTATACTACCGGGCCGTGATCACTCGGGAGGTGATCACAGGTTTATACTTGTATACATTATATGATACATGTGATGACTAAAGTCGGGTCGGCTTGTAGAGTACCCGCAAGTGATTCCGATGTGGGGGCTGAAAGGACAGGTGGCTCCATCCCGGTAGAGGTGGGCCTGGGTTCCCGACGGCCCCCGACTGTTACTTTGTGGCGGAGCGACAGGGCAGGTTGACACCACCTAGGTGAGAGGTGGGCCCGGCCCTGGTCGACGTCCGCAGATACTTCAATTAACATGCTTAACGAGATCTTGGTATTTGATCTGAGTCTGTCCACTGGCCTATACGCACTAACCAACTATGCGGGAACATTTATGGCCACTCGACGTCGTGGTATCAGCCGAAGCCTTCTTGACGTCAGCGACTTAGCGGCGCGCGCCGGGTTGGACTGCGTAAGGCAACTTCCTTTGTAATGGAGGTTGCTAGGTCTGCTCACCGGCCGTGTTCGCAACGTGCAGGTGTGCAATGGGTGACGGGCCCAGACCCCTGCGCGCATAGCATTTAGACCGGCGTGCTGACCTCTTTGTTGTGCCTAGGTAGGGCTGCGACATGTTGATCTTCCGAGGCCGGGCATGACCCAGGAAAGTGTGTCCGGCCAGAGGGATCGAGCGTGTTGGGTAATGTGGTGCACCCCTGCAGGGAAGTTTATCTATTCGAATAGTCGTGATCCTCCATAACAGGACGAACCAGAGTTGTACCTTGACCTTATGACAACTATAACCGGATACTTAATAAAACACACCCTTCCAACTGCCAGATATAACCCGGTGATCGCTCTCGCACAGGGCGACGAGGGGTGGATCGCCGGGTAGGATTATGCTATGCGATGATACATGGTGAACTTACCATCTACTCTCTTCTACATGCTGCAAGATGGAGGCTGCCAGAAGCGTAGTCTTCGACAGGACTAGCTATCCCCCTCTTATTCTGGCATTCTGCAGTTCAGTCCACCGATATTCCCCCTTTACATAGATACCCATGCATATGTAGTGTAGATCCTTGCTTGCGAGTACTTTGGATGAGTACTCACGGTTGCTTTGCTCCCCCTTTTCCCCCTTCCCTTTCTTCTTGGTTGTCGCAACCAGATGCTGGAGCCCAGGAGCAAGATGCCACCGTCGACGATGACTCTTACTACACCGGAGGTGCCTACTACTACATGCAGGCTGCTGACGACGACCAGGAGTAGTTTAGGAGGATCCCAGGTAGGAGGCATGCGCCTCTTTCAATCTGTATCCCAGTTTGTGCTTGTTAACTTATGTCTGTACTCAGATATTGTTGCTTCTGCTGACTCCTCTATGATCGAGCACTTGTATTCGAGCCCTCAAGGCCCCTGGCTTGTATTATGATGCTTGTATGACTTATTTTATTTTAGAGTTCTGTTATGATATCTTCCCGTGAGTCCCTGATCTTGATCTTACACGTTTGCATGTATGATTATTGTACGGTCAAATCGGGGGCGCCACAAGTTGGTATCAGAGCCAACTTCGCATTGCAGAATTGAACCAAGCAGTTAACTAAACACTACAGCAAATGAACCAAACGTTCACTGAGCACCACATTGCAAAATATAACATACTCCTAATAGAAGATCAGACAGTTAACCAAACCAAGCATGCTTAACAACTTGGAAATATAGCAATTGTATTTGTTTCTCATGTATTTAGTACAGCAAAATTCGATTTATTTCTCACATGGTATACAATAACAGAATGCACCCACAACAATTGAACATCGCATTGCAGAATTGAACCAAACAGTTAACTAAACACCACAACAAATGAACCAAACATTAACTGAGCACCACATTACACAATATAACATACTCCTAAAAGAAGATCAGACAGTTAGCCAAACCAAGCATGCTTGACAACTTGGATTATTGCACCCTGAAGAATTGAACATCATGTTTGCAGAATTGAACCAAACAGTTAACTCAACACCACATTGCACGACATATAGAACATATACACTAGAGCAAAAGATTGCATGGTAAAAGTAGGTAGCACAATTCACTAGAATTTTTAAGGAAAGACAGTAGCTAGCAAACTGAACATGGGTCCTTATAGTGAGCTAATAAGACAAGCTACTCGCCATTGTCGGAGATATCGATGACGATTGGCTCCTTGGACAAGTAAGAGGGCGAGGCCTCCGCATCGTGGGTGCCCTCGTCGTAGTGGTGAGTTGCCTGAGCCGCTCCGGGCACCAACTTGTTGGCTCTCGATATGAGGTAAGCACGTGCACACTGAGAAAACACCTCACAGTCTTCGTCGAAGGCACCGACGGTGTCCTCGAGAAAACCCACGAACTGTCGTTTAAAGCAGCCAACCGCGTCGCGGCGTCAGCGCGCGAGGCATCGAAGGTGGCCTCGACGGCGAGGTGCTCCTCCAAGATCTGGGGGTCGGCACGAATGGCAGCCATCACGAACATCTGCGCGTGCGGCCACGATTTGCTTCTCCGCTGCCAAATGCTCCTTGAGATCCTGGCTATACTGCGTGTAGGGCGGCGCTTATTTGGTGGAGGGGTCGGTGATTTGGGTGGAAGGTGTCGCATCGGCGGTCGGGGCATGTGGGATGTGGAAGGAGGAGGAGGATGGGGTCGGGTGTGGATTACCTGCCTGGATAGGCGAGGCTGAGCAGCGTGAAGGAGGGTCGCCGGCGCTGCAAGCAAGGAGTGAAGGTTTCAACTTGGAAAGGAAGGCAGAAACAGGGGAAATGTGGCTTTTGGTAAGGAGGAGGGGGCGGGGAGGTAAATATTTCCACGGAAGCTAAAAATTTGGAATCGCTTCAGCGAAAAAACTGGCGCGCAAAGTTCGTCAGACACGGTCCCTTATTCAGAGCGGGTTGTGGACTGTAGCTGTCGCACCTTCTCGCGTAAGCCGTATGCGTACTATACTCCGACGATGCTCCAAGATATTTTGTGCTACATCTCACACGGTTGGTTATAATAAACTGTGTGGGATCTACTTGATTTCTCGTCTTGATTTGAATTACATAATGGGGTCACAACGGCAATGGACGATGTTTGAATTGCTAGACCTTTTATCTGTAGTGAACATGCAACTATATGTGTGCCGTAAAAGAATTGGAATTATTCAGGGTTTGTTTGGACATTTTATACATTAAATTGGTTTTCTAACCATTTTAGGTGCACAATTCAAAATTAAACTACATGCACATGCTCCGGTGCAGCAACATGGGTTGTAAAATCATATATGTGTCCATGGGTTTATGCTTATGTCCCATGCAAGATATGGGGATGAATTTCGAACACCACGGCACCGTGGCTCTCCGGCAAACGTCGACGTACTTGCTTTTGTAATTCTTGTAAATCCAAAAGTCGTATGAAATTCATGAAACTTTTCATGCTATCATGGAGCGGCATCAACATGCCGTGGTAAATTTTTTGTCCCATTTGGGGCAGGTTTGGGTATAAGCTTCTCATAAACCAGAGCTTCTCACAAGAAGTGTGATGGTTTCGGTAGGGAATGTTTCACCTTTCTGGACGAAACGATATCCGTTGCCTCTTGTCGATTTCAAAAAATTTCCTAGTGTCAACATAGAACAACAGGAGTGTTGTGTCAATTTTTGGGATTTTTCGGGGTTCGCTTGGACATTTTTTGTAACATCCCAAAATTCTAAATTTTGGAATGTTATAAACAAATAGATAGATTTGATTGATTGTTTGATTGACTGACTGAAAGTGAGTGAATTCGAAATTTTTGAAAGTTAAATGAGAGGGAATAAAAGGACTTTCCCAAGCTTTCATTTTTGCTTTTATGATCTTCGGGAATTCAAATTCTTTTCATCACAAAACCCTGGAGAGAAGATGACATGACTTCTTCCATTTATTTAAATGATAAGGGTGTTGAAAATATTTGAATTTCATTTGGAAAATATTTTCCAATTCTGAAACTTTATGCAACTCAATGATTTTCACGGCGAAGATAAAATGACTTCTTCAAAACATATGAAATATGAGTTGGGAGTTTCAAAGAAATAAATTCAAAGTCCTTTGAATTATTTTCAATTGGAGTTATTTGAGTTTTATTCAAATTATTTTCTCTAAAAATAAAATATATGGAAAATAGGGTAACATGATTCCCTACATCAGAAAATTGGAGAGAAATTAATTTGAAATCATTTTGGTATTTTTAAAATGATTTTTAGTGGATTTTATTAGGAAGTAGCACTGTTTGTTTTATTTGAATTTGTGTGTATTTTATTTGAAGCTAGAATAAAGTTCATCATGTAGGAAATCTTTTTCTGAAAATTTTGATATATTATATGCCTATATAATATATTTATTTATTTGGTTTTATTATTTTTATTTGTCTCTGCTAAAAAAATTTTAAAAAAAGAACCTGCGCCTTGGGCCAAAGGCCCAAGCCGTAAAGCCAACAACCGGTCGAAGGCCAAGGCCATGCACGCACCACGCACCTAGGGAGCCAGAGCCCCAAGTTTCCTATTCTTTTACGATTCCTAGTAGAATTTGACCCCGTTTTGTTATTCCGTTTTTATTCCTAGGATTCCTAATCCTAATCTATTTCTTGTCCCTCCCTCAAGCAAAACCCTCCCTCCCCAATATAAATACCCAAGCACCCCCTCCTCCAACACATCAAATCAACTCTCCTCTCCTCTCTCCTCCACAAAGCAGCAGCAACAGAAGTGCCACCTTGGCGCCGCCCACATAGCCGCCGCCGCCATAGCCGCCGCCGCCCCTCACCAAGCGCCGCTGCCCCTCACCAGCGCCACCGCCGCCACTTGCCGCCGCCGCCGCCATAACCGCGCGCCGCCGCCCCTCACCAGGCGCCGCCCGCCGCCGCCGCCGCCGCCTACGCCGCCACCGCCGAGCCCTCGCCTCTTGAGGTACTAGCCCAGCAGGCGTCACGTTTTCTAGATCGGTTTACTAGATCGGTTTCCGTTCCGTTTGTAGATCGGTTTTCGTTTGGTTTCCTTTCCGAAACCCTAGATCGGTTTTCTCGCGGTTTTTCTTTCGGTTTTGTTTAGCGGCGTTAAGCCGATAGATTTTTCTTTTATTTTAATTCCCGTCATGGATCTATCCGTAGTCCCTAATCTTCAAGCGGCTATAACTTTTTACTCGTAAGTCGGAATCCATGAAACCAACGGCCACTTCTTCGTTATGATCTCCTCTATCCAGTAATACAACTCAAACATGTTTTTGAAAGTTTTAAAATTTGAATTCAAACAGATTTGTATTTAAACTTCGTTTGATCATAACTTGAGTTTCGTAACTCCGATTTAGTTGATTCTTTTTGCTAATCGAAGCTCCTGACCTAAACTTTCTGATAAGGCCAAATTCACATAATTTTGGTACTGTTAGAAATTGTTTTATGCTGCAAGAGTTATTAGATTTGGTTTTGACGTTTTCCGAATTGTTTCTTCGATCCTTCCGATCTTTTGAGTGATTGCTTATGTGTGGTTACTATTGCTTGATTACGATAGATTGACCGGAGTGTGACGAGTAGAGCTATCAAGAGTTTTGAGTGCGAATCATCTTCATCAACTTTGCAGGCAAGTAACACTTGATCATACCTTTTCTACTACCCAGTTTTATGCATTAGCTCCAATCCTCAAACACTTGCATGATTAGGATCTAATTAAATTGTGGGTTATGGGAAGTAGATGAGGTAGTACCTATTACCTGTTTTACTTATGAAACCTTTGGGAGTTACTTCTACGTTTGCTTATGCCATGCTATGCCGTGAGACGTGGATTGGGTGAGTGAATATCCATGACAGATGTGAGATTGTTAATTAATGGTTTATCTAAGGTGGCAACTTAAACACACATCTGGGTGGATTGAGGCACTGGTTACTTCAGGACTTGCTGTCTAGGTACACAGGTTTCAGGACTTGCCTGTATTTCTTCGGACCGCCACCCAGGCCCAAAGGGATCATGAGATTATTCAAACTAGAAACTTCCGTGTGCAGCCACAAGCCATTATGGGCTCTGGCGTAGTTGACTAAGTTGTGCAAACTCTTACGGGCAGACTAGCAGATGTAGGGGATGTAGGTTGGTATGGTCTACCCACATGTAAGGTGCTAGCGCTTCTGAAAGACTATGTCTTGGTCATCCGTTTCTCAAACACCATGTAGTGCGAGAAACCAAACGGAGGCGATCGAGTCTTGTGGGGAAAAGTGCGCAAACCTCTGCAGAGTGTATAAACTAATCATGATTAGCCGTGTCCCGGTTATGGACAATTTTGAGTATCTAGTACCGGATATCCTGTTGATCTCATCACGTTACTTAATATAATTTGTTTGGGTTTAATGAGTACTTTTAATTGGGATTGAGAATGCTGTCAACCATTCTCAATGTTTAACAACCACCATGATAGTTAAATAAATTTATTTCTTTACTGATGAGGGAAAAATTGGCTTTTGCAAAAACTGTAACCATAGAGCTTTCCACCAGCCATATATGCATGTAGTATAGCTTATTCTTTCATTACTCTCTATGTGTTACATTGCCAGCATATTCCATGTCTGACCCGTTTCGGGCTGCAACTTTTCATGTTGCAGAATTTTCATTTGACAGTAAGTGATACGTTAGGGTTACGATTTCCTATACTCAACTTTGCGTTGGTGTTGATGGGAATCCACAACCTTGTTGCTTCCGCTATGTTTTGGATTGAGGTAATAGTTTTACGTTACTTTATACATGTGATTTACCTCTGTTATAAATCCTTGAGTCTTGTGTGTGTCAAACATACCGATCCGAGGATGACACGAAAGCACGAAGACTTGATCCATTCGGTCGGTCGCTACATTTTTATAAATTAATTGGGTTTTCTATGCATTCATGTGCATAATTCAAGTTTGAACTACAGGCACATGCTCTAATGCATATAAATTTATTGAAAATTCAAATCTATGTCCTTGATTGCATGCTTAGGTCCCATGCAAGAAATGGGAATGAATGTCAAACACCCTGCCACCATTACTCGGCCGCAAACATTGAGATACCTGGTTTTTAAATTCTAGTAAATCCAAAACTCGTCTGAAATTAATGAAACTTGGCATGCTATCATGGAGCGGCATCAACATGTCATGGTAAAAAATTTGTCCCATTTGGGGCAGGTTTGGGTATATGTTTCTCACAAACCAGAGCCTCTCACAACAAGCCTGCTGGTTTCGGCAGGGAACGTCCCACCTTTGGGGACGAAACGATATCCATTGCCACTTATTTCTTTCAAAAATTTTCTCGTGTCAACATAGAACAACATGAGTGTTGTGTCAATTTTTGGGATTTTTCGGGGTTCGTTTGGACATTTTTATGCATTAACTGAGTTTTCAATGCATTCATGTGCATAACTCAAATTTGAACGACATGCACATGCTCTAATACATATAAATTGGTTGAAAATTCAAATTAGTGTGCTTGGTTGCATGCTTAGGTCCCATGCAAGAAATGTGAATGAATGTCAAACACCCTGCCACCATCACTCGGCCGCAAACATTGAGATACCTGGTTTTTAAATTCTAGTCAATCCAGAACTCGTCTAAAATTCATGAAACTTGGCATGCTATCATGGAGCGGCATCAACATGCCGTGGTAAAATTTTTGTCCCATTTGGGGCAGGTTTGGGTATATGCTTCTCAAAAACCAGAGCTTCTCACAACAAGCATGATGGTTTCTGTAGGGAACGTCCCACCTTTGGGGACGAAACGATATCCATTGCCTCTTATTGCTTTCAAAAAATTCTCGTGTCAACATAGAACAACAGGAGTGTTGGGTCAATTTTGGGGTTCTTTTGGACATTTTTATGCATTAACTAAGTTTTCAATGCATTTATGTGCATAATTCAAATTTGAACTACATGCACATGCTCCAGTGCATATAACTTGGTTGAAAAATCAAATCTTTGTCCTTGGGTGCATGCTTAGGTCCCATGCAAGAAATGGGAATGAATTTCAAACACCAGGGCACCGTTGATTTCCGAAAAAAATGTTGAGATGCTTTGTTTTTAACTTCTAGTAAATCCAAAACTCGTCTGAAATTCATGAAACTTGGCATGCTATCATGGAATGGCACCCGACATGCTGTGGTATTTTTCATGTCCATTTTCAGAGAAGGCGCACTCGAATAACAACCAACAAAGACATTTTGAAAAAATAGTTGCCACTTTAATATCTCAAACCTTTGTATAATTCAAACCGTGTGCGTTCTGTTAACCATTCATGTGACGCCACGTGTCTTGGTTTTAATGGCTATAGGTTTTAATGGCTCTTGATCGCAAACGTTTTAGATAGAACACCCGTATGCAAAGTGAGAGCAGGATTTGTGCATCTCTTCAATGCAAACGGTTCTTTTGGATGACCCGTGTGCAACCACTTACAAACAATTTGGTAAGATTTGCATCTGTCATATTGGGTATGTTGCCATTTGTCAAACTGGAAAGATTGACATTTGTTGATCTAGTAACATTGCCATTTGTCAACCTTGTAACACCGCGATTTGTCAAAATATGAAGCTAAAAATCACTAGCAGTATCTAATATTTGCAACTAAAATTCAGTAATTAAGCATAGATGGAGGCAAGGAGGCGTGTTCAGCCGGGCGTGTAGCGGGCGGCGCAGTACTATTCAATTTCAGTGGGCGGGGCAGTTCCTGATATGGCTTTAATGCAGATGAGGGAGAGGGTAGCGGTTCCCGAAATGTTGAACGGCCAATGATGCATCCTCCTTCAATTAGCATCGTGAATGCATGAGGGAAGTAATGGGAGGAGGACCGGGAAAAGAGGCAGCACGATGTGAATGCAACGCAATTTGCACTCATATAAAGGCGCCCCTCCATCCCAATGAATCTACCACATCGTACGCACCTAAGCATTTGCCTAAGCACCTACACAAAGTGCAAAAGTGCTCACTCGAGACCCATGGCGGCGATGCGCGCGAGCGGCCAGCTGCTGTGCCAGATGGTCCACGATGCCGGCCTGCGGCATGGCACCGAGGATCGTCTCCAGACGGTGTTGGCGACCGGCTGGTGGATGGCCGCTGTCGACGCCAACAACGACTCTCAGTTGGACCAGATGATCATTGCCACCACCAACAAGTTCACCGTCGTCAAGAAGCTCCTCCAGCGGACGACATCGCTGTACTCCTCCAGCCGCGCGCCCGGGCTCCTCATTGCCTGCCACCCCAATTGGCCTCCATGGTCGAAACATCTTCAAGCACTGGTGGCCCTGCGACTTCCCACCGACGCCATGGAGAATGTCCACATGGAGGTCGCGCTCGCCACGAGGCGCCTCGCCCTGCAAGAATTCGTCGACCTACACATCCACGTGTATGAGCAAATCATGTAGATACATATCTACAAGGCCAGTCAGGACGCTACGACATTGGCCTTCCTCAACCGGCTGGAAGCCTTGGATGCCTTTGCTGAGATGCACCTTGACCTCGCCACAAAAGCCGCTGCTCCTTAGCCACCGGTCGGTGGCCCGGTGCACTGTGTTGAGGAGGAGGAGGTCGTATGTTGATGGATGCATCTTTCTTCTTGCCTCCTGTAACCACCACTGCAATCACATCATCATGGCCTTAATTCTTATTGTGGTATTGCATTCTCGTTCCAGTCAATACAGACATGTGTGGTCCCTTTGCTTAATTATATGCATCACTATAACTAGTACTCCATCCATCAATTTATAAGTTGTGCTGCCAGTGTTTGGGGCCGGCGCATGATCACGCACGTTCATGTGCATGCGGTTGCACCGGGCGCAGCGCGACAATGCAGTTACCCACTGCAAAAACTGCCATGCGGACGCCTAGAGAATCCAGGCCGCCCGACCCCCATTTACTCCTGCGGCCATTTACCTTCATCTATCGCGTCACACGACACAATAAGCACACCCACGACGACACATACAGAGAGGACATCCAGCGATTCCAATGGTGATCCCCGTGGCTATAATGGCGCTCCCAGCGGCCGACGACGACAACGGCGGGCAGTTCACCACGCATCACGTAGTGGACACCCACGTGAGGACAAGTACCAAGTGGTCGGCTTCGACCTCGAGTACACCATCGGTCGTGCCGGGCACATTCATGGGGGACGTGACACTGACCATTGGGCTGCAATAGTCGGTCATCCGGGTGCCCAATAAAGGATGCAAAGAGGGATCCTACAGCAGCAAGGACCATCTTCCCTACCGATAGCTCATCTAACAGAACTATCAAGTTAAGTGTGCTGAGGCTTGAGTAGTCATCAGATGGGTGACCGGATGGGAAGTGGCCTTGATGTTAAATTAACCGATGTGATGGGTCACTGTAAACATTTAATTGCGTTGAATGTATATAGTGCTCCATCATATTAGTTGAATTAACCTCGAGGTCCTTGTTTTGTAATTTTTGACATTTTTTGTTTCTTGTACACATGTTGATTGGCTTGAAGAAGGTCTATCTCATTACTTTTTGATAATTTTTGTTTTTTGAACACATGTTGATTGGCTTGAATGAAGGTCCATCCCGTTACTTTATGACATGTTTCCAAAACATGGACCTCGAGGTTAATTCAACTAATAGGACGGAGCACTATATACATTCAACACAAATAAATGTTTTCCAAAAAAAGTGATATGATTCTGTGAAACTTATAAGTCATGTATGTCAAATTAACCTCTTTGTACTTGTTCTCGAATTAACCTCCGGGCCTTTTTACCGCGTATCACACACATCTTATTAAGTTGAACAGTTTATGTTCTCTTTTCAAATCAAAAACTGTTCATTCGACTGAACCGTATGTCGTATATCACATACACCTTGATCTGGCAGACCATTTTTGTTGCTTTCCCTAATAGCAAACAGTTCATCGAAGCGAACTGTATGTCGTATATCGCACACACATTGATATGGCTGCCCATTTGTTGTTCTGTCTAATCGCAAACAGTTCGTCTGGATCAACCGTATGCCCTGCTTCGCACACGCAACTAAAATCTGAACCGTGTTTAATGCATCCGTCATCACAAACATTTTGCACCTTTTTTGATTGTTTTTTTACACCATCGCTTGTGATTATTGCATCGCACACAGTTTCGTCGAAGGGTCTCTCATCGTAGTGTCGCGTTAGCAGCATCCTGCAATAGTGTAGGGCTGTCTTTAATTTATTAAAGTCAGTCCAAACGACATGACCGTATACTCGTATAATCCATACCACGTGGTAAACGTTGTCTTCGGTATATCCTTCTCTCGAATCTTCAACTGATGGTATCCTGATCGTAGATCGATCTTCGAAAACACCTTAGCTCCTTGCAACTGATCGAACAGATCATTGATCATCGACAGTGGGTACTTGTTCTTAATCGTTACTTCATTCAAGGCTCGATAATCAACAACCATCCTTAGGGATTTATCCTTCTTCTCAACCAAAAGCACTGGAGCTCCCCAAGGTGATGAACTCCTTCGAATGTAACCTTTCTCCAATAACTCTTTGATCTGTTTCTTAATTTCCTCCAGATCATTTGTGGGCATCCGATAGAGTCTCTTAGATATTGGCCCTGTACCTGGCAATAGCTCAATCAAAAACTCAATGTCTCGATCCGGTGGCATGCCTGGTAACTCCTTTGGGAAAACATCCGGGTAATCCTTTACTACAGGCACTTCCTCCTGCACAACTCCGGTGAGGGCATTCACTTGGCTCCTCCTAGGCACATGCCTAGATACATATTTAATCCTTTTTCCCTCCAGGGTGGTGAGATAAATCGACTTACTAGCACAGTCAATGCTTCCTCCATACTTTGACATCCAATCCATACCTAATATCACATTCAATCCTTGTGACTCCAAGATAATTAGGTCGGTCGGAAAAACATGGGTACCAATGGTTAGGGGTATCTGGTTGCACCATCGTCTAGCCATATACTCTGCTCCAGGCGAGCTCACTAAAAGAGGGGTCCTAAGGGTTTGGGTTGGTAGTTTGAACTTATCCACGAATCCCCTTGATATGTATGAATGCGATGCACTAGTATCGAAAAGAACAAGAGCGGTAAATGACTTAACCAAAAACTTACCTATAACCGCATCCGGCTGCTCTTCAACCTCCTCCACGTTAACATGGTTCACTTGTCCTTTGTTGAATGGATTAGGCTTCTTCCCAGTGCTCCCATTTCCGTTTCCATTCCTTCCTTCAGGGCAATCATTGGCATAGGGCCATGTCTTCCCGCACTTAAAGCAAGTAACTTGACTTAGGTCTCTTTTGGCGGGTGTGGCTGGATTGGAGCGATTCTGATTGTTGTTAGCTATGTTCCCATTTCCGTTCTTAGCACCATTGTGGTTATGCGATCCTCCTCCAGTGTGGGTGTGACCTCCATGGTTATGAACAAGTCCTCCGAATTCGGGGTTAGCGAGGCTTCTGCTGAGCTCTGAGTTATCTTCCTTGTCCATACTTCCTCTTACGGCTTTCAATCTGCTGCTGCTTCCTTCAATCATAAGAGCTTTATCTACCAACTCCTGGTAGTTGTTGAAGGTTGCTACCATCAACTGCATGCTCGTCTCATCATTCAGCCCTTCCATAAACTTCTCACCTTGGCATGCATCTGTGGCCACATCATCAGGGGCATAGCGTGATAGCTTGCTAAAATCATCCACATACTGAGCCACAGTACGGTTCCCCTGGCATAAATTGCGGAACTCCCGCTTCTTCATCTACATAGCTGCAGTTGAGACATGGGCTGTGCGGAAAGCTTGCTGAAATTGGTCCCAAGTAACATTGGCTATAGGAAAAGTAGTCGTGTAATTCTCCCACCATGAGGTTGCTGGTCCATCCAATTGGTGTGCGGCAAAGCGCACCTTCTCAGCATCTGTGCAACCTTCGGTGGTCAACTCCCTTCCAATACGGCGTAGCCAATCATCAACAACTATGGGCTCGGTGCTACTGGAAAACACTGGCGGCTGTAACCTTAGAAAACGGGCTAGGTTGTCCACTGGAGGCGGGTTATTGTTGTTGCCCTGGTTCTGAACTAGCAATTGCATCAAAGCATTCTGCTACTGGATCAACTGGGTGAGCTCCAGTGGGAAAGCAAAACCGGTGTCATGACTCGGAGGCATCTGATGGGTTTAGATGGAAGAGATTAGAATAGAAAAAAGTCTAACGAGAAAGCACTACCCATATGCACATGAGACAAATAAAATCATTTCACTCAATCAATCAAGCAAGGGCATACAAACGGTCTAGAACTATCGCGAAAGTGCTCAACTACTACTAAATACATGGGGAAATACTACTAATATATGGTGGTCATCTAGAAATTTTGATCGGTGGAAGACTCCATGATGTCTGCTCCAGCTTCGTCTTTAAAGTTGATACGTCTCCAACGTATCTATAATTTTTGATTGCTCCATGCTACTTTATCTACTGTTTTAGGCAATATTGGGCTTTATTATCCACTTTTATATTATTTTTGGGACTAACCTATTAACCGGAGGCCCAGCCTGATTTCTTTGTTTATGCCTATTTGGTGTTTCGAGGAAAAGGAATATCGACGGAGTCAAAACGAACGAAATCAACTAGAGAAGTTATTTTTGGAAGGAAACCCACGATGGACTTGGACCCCACGTCGGAAGATACGGAGGTGCTCACGAGGGTGGGGTGCGCCCCCCTAGCACGCCCCCGCCTCGTGGGGCCCCGTAGCTCCACCGACGTACTCCTTTCACCCATATATACCTACGTACCCTAAAACTTCCAGACCAAAAGATAGATCGGGAGTTCCGCCGCCGCAAGCCTCTGTAGACACCAAAAACCAATCGGGAACCTGTTCCGGCACCCTGTCGGAGGGGGATCCATCACCGGTGGCCATCTTCATCATCCCGACGCTCTCCATGACGAGGAGGGAGTAGTTCACCCTCGGGGCTGAGGGTATGTACCAGTAGCTATGTGTTTGATCTCTCTCTCTCGTGTTCTCTCTCGTGTTCTCTCTCGTGTTCCCTCTATGGCACGATCTTGATGTATCCCGAGCTTTGCTATTGTAGTTGGATCTTATGTTTCTTCTCCCCCTCTACTCTCTTGTGATGAATTGAGTTTCCCCTTTGAAGTTATCTTATCGATTGAGTCTTCTATGAGAACACTTGATGTATGTCTTGTCGTGATTATCTGTGGTGACAATGGGATATCATGTGCCACTTGATGTATATATTTTGGTGACCAACTTGCGGGTTCCGCCCATGCACCTATGCACAGGGGTTGGCACACGTTCTTGATTCTCCGGTAGAAACTTTGGGGCACTCTTTGAAGTACTTTGTGTTGGTTGGATGAATCTGAGATTGTGTGATGCATATCGTATAATCATGCCCACGGATACTTGAGGTAAAATTGGAGTATCTAGGTGACATTAGGGTTTTGGTTGATTTGTATCTTAAGGTGTTATTCTAGTACGAACTCTAGGGCTGTTTGTGACACTTATAGGAATAGCCCAACGGACTGATTGGAAAGAATAACTTTGAGGTGGTTTCGTACCCTACCATAATCTCTACGTTTGTTCTCCGCTATTAGTGGCCTTGGAGTGACTCTTTGTTGCATGTTGAGGGCTTGTTATATGATCTATCTATGTTATTATTGTTGAGAGAACTTGCACTAGTGAAAGTATGAACCCTAGGCCTTGTTTCCTATCATTGCAATACCGTTTACGCTCACTTTTATTATTAGTTACCTTGCTGTTTTTATATTTTCAGATTACAAATACCTATATCTACCATCCATATTGCACTTGTATCACCATCTCTTCGCCGAACTAGTGCACCTATACAATTTGCCATTGTATTGGGTGTGTTGGGGACACAAGAGACTTTTTGTTATTTGGTTGCAGGGTTGCTTGAGAGAGATCATCTTCATCCTACGCCTCCTACGGATTGATAAACCTTAGGTCATACACTTGAGGGAAATTTGCTACTGTCCTACAAACCTGCGCACTTGCAGGCCCAACAACGTCTACAAGAAGAAGGTTGTGTAGTAGACATCAAGCTCTTTTCTGGCGCCATTGCTGGGGAGGCTAGGTAAGTGAAGGTATATCTTTAGATCTTGCAATTGAATCTTTTTGTTTCTTGTTTTATCACTAGTCTAGTTTATAAAAGAAAATAAAAAATGGAATTGAGTTTGTCTCATACGCTTCATCTTTTTAATATCTTTCATGCGTATGATGGAAAGGAAAATTGTGCCAAAGTGTTAGAAGAAGAATGCATTAAATTGTTTGGCACTAAATCTTTGAATGATGAGCATGATTGCAATGTTGTTAGTATAAACTCCTTGAATATCCATAGTACTAATGATGATTGCTCTAGTCATGATGAAAATATCTCTCATAAGCATGTTAACTTTTGTGGAGTGCATGTTTGCATTAACACACCAAATAAAGAAGATATATATTGCAAGATGCATAAGTACTTAGAAACCAAATTGTTGCAAGAAGAGCTAGATGAATGTGCTAAAAGATTCAATATTTTTCATGCCCCTTGTGAACTTTGCAATGAACATGGTCATTTAAAGCTCCAATGCTATTTGTTTCATGATCAAGTCGTGTCCAAATATTGTGATAATTTGATTACCGTTGAGCATCATAAAGAACTTAGCCTTCTTTTGGGTTATGAAGAAATGAAACGTATAACTGAGGGTATTCCAAAATTTAATCTTGATAGATTTCTTGATTTTGATCTAGAGAAGATTTATATGTATTGTGCGGTGAATTGTATTGAAAATCCTTATATTGCCAATTACATAAAGAAAAGAAAACAAATAGAGGATGAAGAGAATGCTAACGAAAGGGAAGAGACTTCCCAATATCCTCCTATTGTTTCTTATGATGAATCAGGTAACGAGGAGGAGTCTTCTATCCAACCAATCTCATTAATAAGGAGCTCCAAAAAGAGGATTGAACCCACACATGAGGTGAAGAAGAAGAAAAGAAAAAGGAAGAGAGGTAAAAAGGTATCTCTCCCAAATAAAGTTGCTCCTATTATTGTTGTGCCTCATGAAAGTGAAGATGATACACTTGACGATGATCTCGTTATGCCTATTGCTTGTTGTGATGATTATGATTGGAAAGATAATGATACTTCTTATGATCTTGAGAATATTTTTGGCACTTGTTTGGAAGAATATAATAATTGCTATACTATTGGTGTTATCCATACTATTAATGATGAGAGTGATTATGCTTATGATATGAAAAGGCCCAAGCTTGCGGAAGCTATGTTTGATGAGGATGACATATTTGAGAATATATTTGCTGCAATTAATGTTTGTCCCAAGCTTGGGAATGATATGTTTAATAATGATGATATTTTTAGCCTCTCAAGTTTTGGTATGCAAAGTTGTTATGATGATAGCATGCCTTCTACCTATGATGAATATATTGATGAAAGTGGGTTTGGAAGAGTGTCGACTTTAGGAAGTAGTGATCCCACAATATTGGAGGATGTTGAATCTTATAATATTTATGAAAGTGGATTTGGAGAGGTCATGACTTTATTTAGTGATGTATCCACTATCTCGGAAGAGGTTTCAATCGATTATGATGAGAACAAAGTTGCTACTTATGATGATTATTGTGATAAAACTTATGCTATAAAGAGAAGTGATGATTATATTTATAAAACTTGTCATGATTATGAGTACCCTTTCTCTGAAAATTACTCTTTTAATGTGGAAACAATTTTTAGTATTCAAGTCTCTTATGATACTCCCACTATTCCGAATGAGAAGAAGTTTGCTTATGTGGAGAGTAGTAAAATTTCTATGCAAGTAGATCATGAAAAGAATGCTTTAGGTGCTGGTTATATTGTTGAATTAATTCATGATGCTACTGAAAATTATTATGAGGGAGGAATATATTCTTGTAGGAATTGCAATAATATCAAGTTTCCTCTCTATGTGCTTAAAGTTTTGAAGTTATGCTTGTTTTACCTTCCTATGGAAGTTGATTCTTGTTCCCATAAGTTGTTTGCTCACAAAATCCCTATGCATAGGAAGTGGTTTAGACTTAAATGTGCTAGTCATATTCTTCATGATGCTCTCTTTATGTTTCAATTCCTATCTTTTATGCAAGCATCATTGAAATCATCATGCCTAGCTAGGGGCGTTAAATGATAGCGCTTGTTGGGAGGCAACCCAATTTTATTTTAGTTTATTGATTTTTTGGTTCTGTTTAGTAATAAATAATCCATCTAGCCTATGTTTAGATGTGGTTTTGTGTTTTAATTAGTGTTTGTGCCAAGTAGAACCTTTGGGAAGACTTGGGTGAAGTCTTTATGATCATGCTGTAAAAAACAGAAACTTTAGTGCTCACAAAATTAGCTAGAACTTTTTACTGGAGAGTGATATTTAGTTGATTCTTTTTGCAGATGATTACTAGACAAATTCCTCATGTCCACCAATTCATTTTATAATTTGTGGAGTTCCATAAGTTTGCGTTAGTTACAGATTACTACAGACTGTTCTGTTTTTTACAGGATTCTGTTTTCATTGTGTTGTTTGCTTATTTTGATGAATCTATGGCTAGTAAAATAGTTTATAAACCATAGAGAAGTTGGAATACAGTAGGATTAACACCAATATAAATAAAGAATGAGTTCATTACAGTAACTTGAAGTGGTGTTTTGTTTTCTTTCGCTAACGGAGCTCATGAGTTTTCTGTTAAGTTTCGTGTTGTGAAGTTCTCAAGTTTTGGGTAAAGCTTCGATGGACTATGGAATAAGGAGTGGAAAAAGCCTAAGATTGGTATTCCCAAGGCACCCCAAGGTAATATTCAAGGATAACCAAGAGCCTAAGCTTCGGGATGCCCCGGATGGCATCCCCTCTTTCGTCCACTTCCATCGGTAATTTACTTGGAGCTATATTTTTATTCACCACATGATATGTGTTTTGCTTGGAGCGTCTTGTATTATTTGCGTCTTTGCTTGTTAGTTTACCACAATCATCCTTGCTGTACACACCTTTTGAGAGAGCTATACATGATTTGGAATTTGTTAGAATACTCTATGTACTTCACTTATATCTTTTGAGCGTGATAATTTTTGCTCTAGTGCTTCACTTATATCTTTTAGAGCACGGTGGTGGACTTGTTTTAAAGAAACTATTGATCTCTCATGCTTCACTTAGATTATTTTGAGAGTCGTTAATAGCATGGTAATTTGCTTAATGTTAATATACTTAGTGTTCAAGATATGTGAAACTTTCTTTTTGAGTGAATTGAATACTAAGATAAGTTTGATGCTCGATAATTGTTTTGAGATATGGAGGTGATAATATCAAAGTCGTGCTAGTTGATAATTGTGAATTTGAGAAATACTTGTGTTGAAGTTTGCAAGTCCTGTAGCATGCACGTATGGTTAAAGTTGTGTAACAAATTTGAAACATGAAGTGTACCTGGCTTGTGCATCCTTATGAGTGGCGGTCGGGGACGAGCAATGGTCTTTTCCTACCAATCTATCCCCTAGGAGCATGCGCGTAGTACTTGATTTTGATGGCTTCTAAATTTTTGCAATAAGTATATGAGTTCTTTTGACTAATGTTGAGTCCATGGATTATCGCACTCTCACCTTTCCGCCTTTGCTAGCCTCTTGATGCCGTGCATTGCCCTTTCTCACCTTGAGAGTTGGTGCAAACTTAGCGGTGCATCAAACCCGTGATACGATCGCTCTATCACACATAAACCTCCTTATATCTTCCTCAAAACAGCCACCATACCTACCTATCATGGCATTTCCATAGCCATTCCGAGATATATTGCCATGCAACTTCCATCATCATTATTATGACATACATTACTTTTGTCATATTGCCATTGCATGATCATGTAGTTGACATCGTATTTGTGGCAAAGCCACCATGCATTATTTTCCATACATGTCACTCTTGATTCATTGCACCATCCCGGTACACCGCCGGAGGCATTTATATAGAGTCATATTTTGTTCTAAGTTTCGAGTTGTAATTGTTGAGTTGTAAGAGAAATAGAAGTGTGATGATCATCATTATTAGAGCATTGTCCCAAGTGAGGAAAGGATGATGGAGACTGTGATTCCCCCATAAGTCGGGATGAGACTCCGGACGAAAAAAAATAAAAAAAAAGAAGAAAAAAAAGCAAGGCCAAAAAAAAAGAGAAAGGCCCAAAAAAAATGAGAGAAAAAGAGAGAAGGGACAATGCTACTATCCTTTTACCACACTTGTGCTTCAAAGTAGCACTAAGATCTTCATGATAGAGAGTCTCTCATTTTGTCACTTTCATATACTAGTGGGAATTTTTCATTATAGAACTTGGCTTTTATATTCCAATGATGGGCTTCCTCAAAATGCCCTAGGTCTTCGTGAGCAAGGAAGTTGGATGCACACCCACTTTGTTTCTTTTGTAGAGCTTTCCTATACTTATAGCTCTAGTGCATCCGTTGCATGGCAATCCCTACTCCTCATGTTGACATCAATTGATGGGCATCTCCATAGCCCGTTGATTAGCCTCGTCAATGTGAGACTTTCTCCTTTTTTTGTCTTCTCCACACATTCCCCATCACCATATTCTATTCCACCCATAGTGCTATATCCATGGCTCACGCTCATGTATTGCGTGAAGGTTGAAAAAGTTTGAGATTATTTAAGTATGAAACAATTGCTTGGCTTGTCATTGGGGGTATAGAAGTTGGGAACATCTTTGTGTGACGAAAATGAAGCAAAGCCTAACTATATGATTTTGTAGGGATGAACTTTCTTTTGCCATGCTATTTTGAGAAGACATGATTGCTTTGATTAGTATGCTTGAAGTATTATTATTTCTGTGTAAATATGAACTTTTGTCTTAAATCTTTTGTATCTGAATATTCATATCACAAGTAAGAAGATTTATATTGAAATTATGCCAAAGTATCACTCCGCATCAAAAATTCTTTTTTATCATTTACCTACTCGAGGACGAGCAGGAATTAAGCTTGGGGATGCTTGATACGTCTCCAACGTATCTATAATTTTTGATTGCTCCATGCTACTTTATCTACTGTTTAGGCAATATTGGGCTTTATTATCCACTTTTATTATTTTTGGGACTAACCTATTAACCGGAGGCCCAGCCCAGATTTGTTATTTTATGCCTATTTCAGTGTTTTGAGGAAATGGAATATCAGACGGAGTCAAAACGGAACGAAATCAACTAGAGAAGTTATTTTTGGAAGGAAACCCACCTGATGGACTTGGACCCCACGCCAGAAGATACGGGAGGTGCTCACAAGGGTGGGGCGCCCCCAGTGCGCTCCCTGCCTCGTGGGGCCCCCGTAGCTCCACCGATGTACTCCTTTCACCCATATATACCTACGTACCCTAAAACTTCTAGAACAGAAGATAGATCGGGAGTTCCGCCGCCGCAAGCCTCTGTAGACACCAAAAACCATTCGGGACCTGTTCGGCACCACGGGGGGGATCCATCACCGGTGGCCATCTTCATCATCCCGGTGCTCTCCATGACGAGGAGGGAGTAGTTCACCCTCGGGGCTGAGGGTATGTACTAGTAGCTATGTGTTTGATCTCTCTCTCTCTCGTGTTCTCTCTCGTGTTCCCTCTATGGCACGATCTTGATGTATCCCGAGCTTTGCTATTGTAGTTGGATCTTATGTTTCTTCTCCCCCTCTACTCTCTTGTGATGAATTGAGTTTCCCCTTTGAAGTTATCTTATCGGATTGAGTCTTTTATGAGAACACTTGATGTATGTCTTGTCGTGATTATCTGTGGTGACAATGGGATATCATGTGCCACTTGATGTATGCTTTGGTGACCAACCTGCGGGTTCCGCCCATGAACCTATGCATAGGGGTTGGCACACGTTCTTGATTCTCCGGTAGAAACTTTGGGGCACTCTTTGAAGTACTTTGTGTTGGTTGGATGAATCTGAGATTGTGTGATGCATATCGTATAATCATGCCCACGGATACTTGAGGTGACATTGGAGTATCTAGGTGACATTAGGGTTTTGGTTGATTTGTATCTTAAGGTGTTATTCTAGTACGAACTCTAGGGCTGTTTGTGACACTTATAGGAATAGCCCAACGGATTGATTGGAAAGAATAACTTTGAGGTGGTTTCGTACCCTACCATAATCTCTACGTTTGTTCTCCGCTATTAGTGGCTTTGGAATGACTCTTTGTTGCATGTTGAGGGCTTGTTATATGATCTATCTATGTTATTATTCTTGAGAGAACTTGCACTAGTGAAAGTATGAACCCTAGGCCTTGTTTCCTATCATTGCAATACCGTTTACGCTCACTTTTATCATTAGTTACCTTGCTGTTTTTATATTTTCAGATTACAAATACCTATATCTACCATCCATATTGCACTTGTATCACCATCTCTTCGCCGAACTAGTGCACCTATACAATTTGCCATTGTATTGGGTGTGTTGGGGACACAAGAGACTTCTTGTTATTTGGTTGCAGGGTTGCTTGAGAGAGACCATCTTCATCCTACGCCTCCTACGGATTGATAAACCTTAGGTCATCCACTTGAGGGAAATTTGCTACTGTCCTACAAACATGTGCACTTGCAGGCCCAACAACGTCTACAAGAAGAAGGTTGCGTAGTAGACATCAAAAGTCACCATCACTGGGATCAGAATTGGTGTCGTCGATGATGATGTAGTTGTCCGGGAAAGTGGGGTCGTCGTCTCCTTCTGCCGGTGCTGGTCCTCCCATGAATACTCCGATCTTCTTAACCAGGTCGTCATTCTTCTCCAGTAGTGTCTTGATTTCTTCCTCATATCCATCGCTTGTAAACTTGAGTTCTTCCTCCAGCTCGATGATCCTGGTCTTCGCCTTCTTCAATTCCATCATGTCTACGCACATCTGGTTCTCCTGACTTCGAATGTGCTGGTTTAGCTCCTGGATCTATCCTTCCTGGTGCTGATTACTTCCCATTGCTCGTCTCGGCGCCCACATATTTGATAGATAGTGTCCTTGAGTTCCCTGTTGTAGACTTCTCCAATGCGTCCCATGGTAATGTGGGCTGCCATGCTCTTGCCTAGACTCCAGGTGGGTGCTTCGAAAGAAAATTATATGGGTTTAGAAATTGGCGAGAACGTCCTTCCTGGAACTTGTACTTGAATCATCCAACGCTCCTCTTCTGGTAAGGTGGCGTTGTAGGTCCCGATGAAGCTTGGTATTCCAATGTTCAAGTACCTAGTGACTTCCTTCAAGTGGCGTCCAGAAGGTGTGTCTTCATCCGGTTGTGCAAACTTGTTCTTCATCTCCGTCATCCTAAAGAGTGGAAAATGGAGAGGAGTCAGAAATGAGTAGAGAAGGGTGACCTATGGTTTATCTGAGTGGTCGTGTCCTACAATCAGCGTGTGCTCTGATACCATCTTGTAGCGACCCGACCTCAGATGGTCAAGTCTCTGTGCTTCAGTGTCATCCCTGGATCAGTAATGCTGACACACACAGTACTCGAAGGATTTATAAAAGAGTAGCAATCACACACTTATTACATCGAATGTCTCAAGAGAGAACTTAATACCATAATATGGCTTAAGGCCATCTAATGCGATAACAGCGAAAGGCTTGGAAGATAAAGTGAGTCCATCAACTCCAACGGCATAGCTGAGCTGCACGGCAACGACCTAACGAACCTTACTCCTCGTCTGAAAAGTCTGCAACATAATACGTTGCAGCCCGAAAACGGGTCAGCACATGGAATATGCTGGCAATATAACACAGTAGAGCAAGAACAGGATAATGCTATCACTACATGCATATTTGGCTGATGGAAAGCTCTATGGTTATAGTTTTGCGAAAAGCCAATTTTTCCCTACAACAAAGGAATAAAATTTTAATTTAACTATCATGGTGGTTGAAAACAACATTGAGAAGGTATAACCCCAACTCAATCCCAATTAAAGTAGTTAACAACCCAACAATATTAATTAAGAGTGATGAGATACATGTGATAACTCAAGGACTAGATACTCAAGATTGTCCATAACCGGGGACACGGCTAACCATGATTAGATTGTACACTCTACAGAGGTTTGCGCACTTTTCCCCACAAGACTCGATCGCTTCCGTTGGATTTCTCGCACTGCACGGTGTTTGAGAAACGGATGACCGAGACACAGTCTTTCAGAAACATTAACTCTCTACTCCGGGTAGACCATACCGAACCTACAAAACCCACTACCTGCTGATCTACCTCTTCAAGAGCTTCATGTAACTTACTCAACTATGATAGAGCCCATAATAGCTTGTGGCTGCACACGGAAGTTTCTAGCATGAATCATCTCAGTTCCCTTTAAGCCTGGGTGGCGGTCCATAGGAAGATCACACGGGTACCCCGGGATTTCCAAAAAAATACAGACAACACTGGGTTCCCCAGGTGCCTCAATCCACCCAGATGTTAATTTAAGTTGCCACCTTAAGTTAAACCATTAATTAACAATCTCACGTCTGTCATGGATTCACTCAAACCCAAACCATGTCTACGAGCATAGCATAGCGATATAAGCAACGCGTAGAAGTAACTCCCAGGGTTTGATAGTAACAGGGCAATAGGTTCTACCTCAACAACTACTTCCCAACCCACATGTTAATGACATCCTAATCATGCAATGTTTGAGGATTGAACTAATGCATAAAAACTGGGTATGAAAAGAATATGATCAATGTGTTACTTACCTTGCTAACGATCCGCGAATCCTAGAGACTCGTAATAGCACGCTTCGCACTCCGGGAATTCTATCGCAAACAAACAATAACATACATAAGCAACAAGCAAAGATGCACAAGAAAAACTCAAATAAAATAGATTGACCAGAAAGTTCAACTTAAGTATTCCGGTTCCCAAAAAGAATCAAATCAAACGGAGAAACGAAACTCAAACGGCGAAAGAAACAAGATCCGTTTACTAATCTGAACTAAGGTCAAATTTTACAGTACCAAAATCTTGTTTAAGTTGATTAAATAGAAAGAGGGTCTCGAGACGAAGATCTAGGCGCTTGAATTGCCTGATTCCGACAAACGAGCGAAAAGATAAACATAAACTAAGATCGGATCAAAAATCGCGATCGAAAATAATCGCGGATAAATCCAATAAAAAGAAAACTGACGAACAGACTAACGAACGAGCGTTCGTTAGCTGTAACTAACAGGCGAACAACCGTTTGTTAAAACGAACGTACGGACGAACGTCCGCTAAACAGAAAAACCGGCGAACCGAAAAAAAACGAATCTAGGGTACGGCGGATCGGTGCGGTACCTCCGGGCGAGGGCTCGGCGAGGCGCGGTTAGGCGGCGGGCGGCGGCTCATGGGCGGCGGGCGACGGCGGCGCTGGCGAAGCGGCGGCGGTAACGGCTTCTTGTGGCGGCGGCGGCTGGCTCGGCGGGTGGTGGTGGTGGTGGGGGTCGGGTCGGTGGCGATATAGGAGGGGGTGGCGGCGGCGGCGACGGAGTCCGCTCGGACTCCTCGTCCGAGCGGCGGTGGGGAGGCGCGCCTTCGGGCGGTGGCCGGTGCTGGCCGGCCTGGCTCGGCTGGGCCTTAGGCCTAGTCGGGCGCGGGGAAGTTTTTTTTAAATAATTTAGCCGATAGAAATAAAATCCTAGAAAATAAAATAAAAACGTAAAAATGCCAAAACAAATGTTCACCGTCTAAATGAAATATTTAGAACGAGATGGACATTTTCTTGGCCCTAAAATGCAATTTTGAAAACGTGCAATTTTTCTAATGCAAATAAAATCCAAATAAAATCAAATAAAGGATTTTAACATTTTTCCTCCAATATTTCAATTGTTTTGGAGAAGTCATATTATCTCCTCTCATATGAAATATTTTTCAGAGAGAAAAATAATTAAAATAAAAAATCCTCGTTTCATTATTTGATGAAAATCAAATATGAAAACCGGAAAATCCCCAACTCTCTTCGAGGGTCCTTGAGTTGCTTAGGATTTCGAGGATTGCGGAACAAAAATGCAATGAAATATGATGTGCATGAATGACCTATGTATAACATTCCAAATTGAAAATTTGGGATGTTACAATGGAGGTGACGAAGAGCTCGTCGTAATGGGTTACTTCGATGCTACTTTCGACACAGATTCGGATGACTCTAAGTCTCAAACCGGATACGTATTTATATTAAATGGTGGAGCGGTCAGTTGGTGCAGTTCCTAGTAGAGCGTCATGGGGGGATCTACATGTGATGCCGAGTATACAGCTGTTTCAAAAGCAACGCAAGGAGCAGTCTGGATGAAGGGGTTCATATCCGATCTTGGTGTAATACCTAGTGCATCGCATCCAATGACTATCTTTTGTGACAACACTGGAGCTATTGCCATTGTCAAGGAGCCCATGTTTCACAAGAGAACCAAGCACACCAAGCGCCGCTTCAACTCCATTCGTAATTATGTTAAGGATGGAGACATGGAACTTTGCAATGTACATACGGATCTGAATGTGGCAGACCCGTTGACTAAACCTCTTCCTCTGGCAAAACAGGAGCACCAAGACTCCATGGATGTTAGATTCATAACTATGTAAACTAGATTATTGACTCTAGTGCAAGTGGGAGACTATTGGAAATATGCCCTAGAGGCAATAATAAATTGGTTATTATCATATTTCCTTGTTCATGATAAATTTTTTATTATTCATGCTAGAATTGTATTGACCGAAAACTTAAATACATGTGTGAATACATAGACAACACAGTGTCCCAAGTGAGCCTCTACTAGACTAGCTCGTTGATCAAAGATGGTTAAGGTTTCCTAACCATAGACATGAGTCGTCATTTGATAACGGGATCACATCATTAGGAGGAGGATGTGATGGACAAGACCCAACAATAAGCTTAGCATCAAATCATTTAGTTTATTTTCTATAGCTTTCTTCATGTCAAGTATTTGTTCCTTAAACCATGAGATCGTGTAACTCCCTAACACCGGAGGAATACTTAGTGTGTATACGAACGTCACTTCATAACTGGGTGATCATAAAGGTGCTCTACAGGTATCTCCGAAGGTATCTATTGGGTTGACATGGATCAAGACTGGGATTTGTCACTCCGTATGACAGAGAGATATCTCTGGATCCTCTCGGTAATACAACATCTTAAAGAGCTTCCAAGCAATATGACTAATGAGTTAGTCATGGGATCTTGTAGTACGAAACGAGTAAAGAGACTTTCTGGTAACAAGATTGAACTAGGTATGGAGATACCAACGATCGAATCTCGGGCTAGCAACAATCGCCGGACAAAGGGAATTGCATACGAGATTAACCGAATTCTTGACATCCTGGTTCTACCGATAAAGATCTTCATGGAATATGTAGGAATCAATATGGGCATCCAGGTCCCGCCATTGGTTAGTGACCGGAGAGGTGTCTCGATCATGACTACATGATTCCCGAACCAGCAGGGTCGCACGCTTAACATTCGTTGACCCTAGAGTAGTATTGGGATATTTGATGATTGGTAAACGAATGTTGTTCAGAGTCCCAAATGAGATCCCGGACATCATGAGGAGTCTCAGAATGGTCGATAGGTAAAGATTTATATATTGGAAGTCATATTTTGGGTTCCAGGAAAAGATGCAGTTTTTTCGGTATTGTACCATGAAGCTTCTAGAAGGTTCTGGAGGATTCTGGAGGGGTCCGGAAGTCCACAAGTGGGTCCACCACGACCCAAGGGATGGCATGGGCTGAGGGGAGGCACCCTGGCCTTATTGGGCTAGGCACACCAAGTCCTCAAAAGCCCATGTGGCTAGGGAAGGGAAGAAAGGGGGAGTCCTAGTAGGAATAGGATTGGACTTGGAGTCCAAGTCCTCTCCCCCTTGGCTGCACCCTAGGACTTGGAGGGGTTGTTCCCACGCCCCTCCACCTATATATATAGGGGAGGGGCCGCCCAGGAGGACACACTAAGCCCTTGGCGCCCCTCTCTCTCCCGTCACCCCGTAGTTCCTCCGTCCTCATTCTAGTAGCGCTTGGCGAAGCCCTGCTGAACAAGCTCCACCATCACCATCACCACCACGCCATCTTGATGGTTGTAATCCCATCAACTTCTCTGCTTTCTCTTACTGGATCAAGGAGGAGGAGACTTCATCGAGCCGCACGTGTGCTAAACTCGGAGGTGACGTCCATTCGGCACTAGATTGGTTGGATCATGATCGGATCGCGAAGAGTACAACTACATCAACCGCGTTATATATGCTTCCACTTTCGGTCTTTGAGGGTAAGTAGCCACACTCTTCCCTCTCGTTGCTATGCTTCTCCTAGATAGATCCTGGGTGTTTGTAGGAAATTTTTGGTTTTCATGCTTCGTTCCCCATCAACCCTTTCTCGGACAACAAAGAACCTAGCGAATATAATCTCTGGTAAGGTCCCTCGGTAGGAGTTCAAAGTAATTTCTGAGAGATGCAGATGTAGGAATTCGATGTGATTGTTATATTGTATCACATTATCCACCACCGGGCTTAATCTTATCTGCAAAAGAAGAGAACATATTAGTGCCTATATGCAGTTTTGAACACTACTACATGCCTATTTGGTTTGCAAGATTTGTAAAATGCACTAACGTGGCATCTTCGACCAACATGATTAACATGGGCATTTGATTACAATATAGAAAAATGTAGACTTCTTCACAAAAGGTTGAAGTGGATGAAAAAATCCCTAAGAAAACTAGTACAGATGAATCCAAAGGAGAAATGCTTATGGATTGTAACCATATGAATCAAGCAACCAATATGGGGGAAAACATGTATGTACTGAAATCCTCCAAAATTCCTTCAAAAATCATAGTACATTGTCATTGTAAACTTGGGAACAGGTCCCAAAAATTGAACTCACTTATGGTTAACATTTAACAGGAAAGGAACATCACTACAAAAAAAATACACTTCTGTGATGATACGTGTTTGTCACATTAGGTCACGATTTCTGTCATGCATGTACATCCATGACAAATTTATGACAGAATCAAGATAGTCATACCTGTGCTATCGTAGAAGTGTTCCATGACATTACCAAAATTATCATCACGGAAATGTCCACTTCCATGACGATAAATTGCGCATCACAGAAGTGCTTTCGTCAAGGGTGACCGACACGTGGCATCCACCGTAATGGAACGTCATTAAGCTATTAGGTCCGGTTTTGGATCCTATAACCCGTTAACAGACCGGGCCAATGGGGATTTTCCACGTGTAAAATTATCATTGGCCGGAGGAAACATGTGTTGCCTCACCGTTGGGACAGATGTCATCCACTCATTGGACGAGGCGCCTATGATAGGTCGACCGTGTACGCCCTTGATGGCCCATTCCGGTGAAAAAGGCCGGCCCAGTAAAAAATAGCAGGCCGGCCCATATAAGGCCTACTTGTGTCAGGTCCATTTAAGCCCACGGCCCATATGAGATGTGCCAATTCGGCCCGTCAACGGCCCGTTAAAGAATTGACACCATTGCAGCCCATCATTAGTTCGAGCCCGTTAACAGCCCGCTATATATTTGGGCTCAATATCGGCCCGATGAGATTTCGGCCTATTAACGGCCCATTCAGTGGATGGGCCAATTTTCACAATGTACATCTTTCGGCCTTATAGCGACCCATTTAAATATTGGGCTAATTTCCGGCCCGGTGTGTCTCTGAGCCTGTTGACGGCCCATAAATCAGTTGGGCCATTTGTAGTCGGACGTGAGTTTCGGCCTTTTAGCGACCCATTTAAGTGTTGGGCCAATTTCCAGCCAGGTGTGTCTTTCAGCCTGGTGACGGCCCATATATCTGTTGGGCCATTTGTAGTCGGACCTGAGTTTTGGCCTTTTAGCGACCTATTTAATTGTTGGGCCAATTCCGGCCCCTGTGCCTTTCGACCGTTAACGGACCATAAGTGAGTGGGGCCATTTGTAGTCGGACTGAGTTTTGGCCTTTAACGGCCCATGCCCTCCATGGTCCAATACCAGCCCGGTTTCTCTTCGCCTGCTAAAGGCCCACAACCTGATTGGGCCATTTACAATATGACGACTTTTGGCCTCTTAGCGGCCCATGCTCTTCATGGTCGATACAAGCCCATTGTCTCTTCGGCTGCTAAAGGCCCACGGTATAGTTGGGCCATATGTAGCTCGAACTTAGTAACGGCTCGTTAACGGCCCATGAAATCAATTGGGCCCACCTGTTGCCCGCTTCGATGTCACTGTTAACGACGGGGAGTTAAGAGGGCCGACCATTAACTTCGGCTGGTAACGGCCCATTAACTAATGGGCCCACTAAAGTTCGTACATGTCTTTAGGCCAAATTAGATAATTTGAGCCCATTACGACGAGCAATTATGCACAGGACCAAAACCGATCAAGCAAAGGTACGGCATACAGGGAAAAATGTTGCACATCCAGCATATATTACAGGAAATTACATCCAATGGGCAATCAAAGATTGATTCCAGTGCAAATAAATGAACAGAACCAAACGATCTACAACGTCACAATCTGCAACCTCAGCACGGATGATGCCCATAAGCATGTGGGCAAGTTCTTGATGCTTTGCTACACTGTCTCTGAAAACATTGATCAGTTGTTGTCTCGCACAACTCTGCACCACTGATTCCTCCACCATTTCCATCATTCCTTCAGCCATTAATTGGTTCACAAACATACATTTTTTCCGTTGTATTCGAGACAGAGGATACTGAACAAATTCAGATGGTGATTTTGGCAGGCTTGTATTATTGATAGTGGAGAATGTCTCGACCACTGCATCATAACATAAATTAGGAGGGGAACCAAATAGATTAATCATGAGTTATTGGCATATTACCTGGCCTAGATTTATTGGAAAGAAACAATGGGGTTGCCTTGCTATTTTCAGAGTTTGTCTTCTTATCTTCAGCAGCCTGCACCAAATTAAGACACTAGCATTGCTATCATTGGCCAAGTCAGATAATAGGAAAGCAACATTGGCACAATGAACGTTTGGGCAACTAGCCAACACCAAATTTACACAATATGGCACAGCTATCATCAGCCAGGTAAGGTAATACGAAAGAAACATTGACACAATGAATGAATGGGCAACCAGAGGAGCACTACAATTCAGTAATGTGCATGATATGAGATAGTACACTCACTGTCGTGGTTTTGTCACGACAGATGTCCTCATGAAAGGACTTAGTCGTGGAGCCATTGCTATGGGTTAGCTTAAAAGGGTTAAAGCGGACAAGGGACGCAAGAGTGTTTTATACTAGTTCGGCCCCTTACGATGAAGGTAAAAGCCTACGTCTAGTTGTGATGGAATTGATGGGGTTTTGATGACCAGGGAGCGAATACGCTTTGCCTGAGTCTCGAGTTGTTGTCTGTTGTCCTGAACCGCCGCCGGGTCGTCCCCTAATATACATGGGTTGACGCCCGTCGGTTTACAGAGTCCCGAGGCCGGCTCATAAACGTGTCCAGCTTGGTCTCCACTCTTTCTACCTTACAATGCAAGTTACATATCAATGCCGGTATATAGCTACAAGCCTTAAACCGGTTCTGGGCCGTGAGCCTCTACTCAGTGTCATCATCTGTCTTCATGGGCTTCAAGTTAATCCGGCCACTCCTGGCCGATTTACGCCTAGTAGTAATATCCCCAACATTAGGCCCCAGACTGATTTGAACTGGTTCATGTCAGTCCTTAAACCGCCGTGACGTCATCTTCCCAAATCATGGTAAACCGTCGTGACGTCATCTGTTAAACTGTGCATGACACATCTTCATTAATGGGTCTCCGACAATCGAGGCGACAGCTCCGCTTTCCAAATTTTTGGCTCCTCAATTTTCGCACCTAAAACTTATCCCTTGCCTTTATAAATAGGGTCGAGGGGTCATCTTCACCTTTCCCCTCGTGCCTCTTCGCGTCGTCGTCTTCCTCGCGCCGCTCAACCCTTGGAGCTCCGCCGCCACCGTCGACCGTCGCCTCTACCTCGACCACAGCGCTGCATCACCGAACAGCTGTGGCCTTGGATAATTAAGCTACAATGATCCCACGCTAATGGTGCCACGTCACCACGATTCTTCGCTGCTAATCTATTGTTAGATCAAAACCGTCCAAAATTCAAATTCAAAGTTTGGTAAATAATAAAAATATTCAAACATTAAAATAAAAATGTTCGGGTTGTACTAAACATTACATAGATAAATATGGTGTAGTAAACACATTTTTATAAAAGGCCTAAATAATTTAAAATGATTTAAAACAGAAAAGTAAATAAATAAAAGAAAAGAAAATACAAAAGAGAAAAACTAAACTAACAAAAAAACAAAGAGAAAGCCCCCCTGCTGGGCCAAGTGGCCCAGCTGGCCTTAGCCGTCCGAGCGGGCCGGCCCATGCACCCACCCGGCCCAGCCAGGCCACCCAACCCACCGAGTCGCCTTCCCCCTTCACTGCTCCTCCGACCGCACCGCGACAGTGCCGCGCCCCGCCGCACCACCTCGCCGTCGAGGGCGATGAGGATAAGGCCTCCACCGAGGCCGCCCCCGAGATATTTCTCCCGCACTCGCCCGCTCACTTCCCTCACCCACTCCACCTCTTCCTCTCCCCCTCGTTCCCCATCGACGCCCGAGCGCCATCACTGCCGTCCTCCGTCGTTGTCACGGCCACCGGCGGCCCCGCGCCCGCTGACCCTATCGGTGAGCTCCGCCAGGGTCGACTCCTTCGTCTGGTGGCCTCAGCTGGAGCTCGGAGGCGCTGCAGCATCGGATCCCCTTCGTCCCCATCTCCGGCTGCCGTCGATCTTCTTCGTCTCCGGCGCCGCCCCTGCAGCTCCTAAACCGCCACCGAGCCTCCTTGTGTGCTCCACGGTGAGCTCTCCTTCCTCTCCGCTCTCTTCTCCTCGCCCCAACGTGCTTGTAGTCGCCGCCTCGTACGTGCCCGAGCCCATCATCGCGGGAGCTCATCGCCGACGAGCTTCCGGCGACCAAATGGTCCCGCTCCAGTGCCCGTTTAGCTCGCCCGCGCACGTAGAGCCTGCCTAGCCTCTTCTTTTGCTCCGTAGCACGCTGCTCCGCCGTCTCCGACATCCACCCGTACGAGTCGCCGCCTCCGCTGCTCGCCGGCGTGGTTCCGGTCATCCCCGAGACCAACCCATAGCTCCATGCGACGCGCGACGTCGTTAGCTTTCGAACGGGAGTAGCCACACCCGTTTTGGGCCACCGTGGCGAAATCCCGAGGCTCGCCGGCGCCCTCCGCCGTGTTTTGGCTCGCCGAGGCCAACTCCGGCACAGGCATCCGACGTGGCCGACCTGGGGCCACCCCCAGGGTCGCTGCCAACGGGCCCCACGGGCCCAGCTTAGTGGGTTGACTTCGATCAGCTCGCTTGTTGAGCAGCCAGTGGTACTGACATGCGGGTCCCACCGTGTAATTAAACAAATTAAAATGATTTTGTAAATGAACTTAATTAGTTAGTTTAATGGGTCACTGACATGTGGGGCCCATCTGTTAATTAACTCTGCTTAATTAAAATAAACCTCTATCGCCCCTCTGTCTATGACAAGTGGGACCAATGGTCGATTTGACGGTCGGTAGTCGATTGATTTGCTTACCTCACCCTGACATCATGCTGATGTCATAATGAATTTATAATAATACTAATTCCAGAAAATGTTTTAATCTTTAAAAATTCATATAAATTAAACCGTAGCTCGGATGAAAAAGTTTTCTACATGAAAGTTGATCAGAACGATGAGACGAATCCGGATACGCAGCCTGTTCGACCACCACACATCCCTAGCATAGCAAACACGCAACTTTACCCCTCTGTTTCATCTGTCCGAAAATGCGAAACACCGGGGATACTTTCCCGGATGTTTCCCCCTTTTGTCGGTATCTCCTCCTACCGCGTTAGGGCACACCTAACACCGCTGTTTGCTTTGTCATGCATCATTACGCATCTTTTTGCATTGTATTCATTGTTTCTTCCCCCTCTTCTCTCCGGTAGACTACGAGACCGACGCCGCTGCTGCTGCCCAGTTCGACTACGGTGTTGACGACCCCTTCTTGCCGAGCAACCAGCAAGCCCCCTTTGATCACGGATATCGCCTATTCTACTCTATCTTGCTTGCCTTGAGTAGTGTAGCATGTTCTTGCTTCGTTATACCTATCGATGCATAGCTTTGTCCTTGCTACTCTTGTTGTTACCTTTACCGCAATCGTACATGCTTAGTATAGGATGCTAGTGTTCCATCGGTGACCCTACACTCTTGTCCGCTCGCCATGCTATACTATCGGGCTGTGATCACTTGGGAGGTGATCACGGGCATATACTATATACTTTACACTGTTACATTACTTGTGATATTGTTCGGAGATGAAATTTGAAAGGACGGTGGCTCCATCCCAGAGAGGTGGGCCTGGGTTCCCGACGCCCCGATTGTTACTTTTGTGGCGGAGCGGCAGGGCAGGTTGAGACCACCTAGAGAGAGATGGGCCTGGCCCTGGTCGGCGTCGCGGATACTTAACACGCTTAACGAGATCTTGGTATTTGATCCGAGTCCGCCATTTGGTCTATACGCACTAACCAACTACGCGGGAGCAGTTATGGGCACTCGGCGTCGTGGTATCGGCCAAGCACTTTGTGACGTCGGCGATCGAGCGCGCTACCGGATTGGGTGGAATGCTCGCTAGGCTAGGTCTGCTTCCGGCCGCCACGCAACATGCAGGTGTGCTAAGGCGATGGGCCCTGCACTTCAGGCGCTTAGGTTTAGACCGGCGGCTTGACCTCTGTTGTGCCTAGGTAGGGCTGCGACGTGTTGATCTTCCGCGACCGGGCATGACCGTGAAAGTGTGTCCGGCCAAATGGGATCAAGCGTGTTGGGTTATGTGGTCCACCGCAGGAAGTTAATCTATTCAAATAGCTGTGATCTTGATGCAGGGCGACTTGGAGTTGTACCACGACCTTATGACAACTAGAACCGGATACTTAATAAAACACACCCTTCCAAGTGCCAGATATAACCCGGTGGTCGCTCTCTCTTAGGGTTATGAGGAGGGGATCGCCGGGTAGGATTATGCTATGCGATGCTACTTGGAGGACTTCAGTCTACTCTCTTCTACATGTTGCAAGACGGAGGCTGCCAGAAGCGTAGTGTCGGTGTACTAGAGTAGGGGTACCCTAGTATCCCGAACTTCGTGCCAGGCATTCAAGACTCCCAGCGGCAGGGCTTGCCTAGTGACCGCCAAGGTCCTCCGCGGCTCCTTTGGAGCGATTCAAGAACAAAGTATCCAAAGCCCCGGCAAGAGGAGCTTGCCGGGAAGACCACTCAAGGCACGAAGGAAACAAGACCCGGCAAGAGGAGCTTGCGGGAAGGCTTGGTGAGCAACAAGCCCCGAGCGACAAAGGATTCAGCAGCGGCAAGGTGCTTGCCGCGGCAGCAACTCTCTTCATCTCCGCTCCAGCTCATCCACCAACGTGTCGCCATGGGGCCATTCCAGCGTAGCGTGTCAAGAGGGCTGTGCAGCCAGCAGGAGCAGCGATAAGCGGCACGACAAGCTCACCATCGTGGCAAGCGGTGGTGCGCTTGACGGTCCTGTTGCCTGTTTCAGCGACAGGACGGGCATTTATTGATCTTGTCCCTTGCCGTCGAGTTAGGTATAGAGCACTGTACCTTTGTACAAGTCGGTGTACCAACTACTGTTTTTCCATTTATACCCTCATCTACGTTGCCACCTGTGGTGACCCCTTGAGCCTATAAAAGGAGGCCCGTGTGCAACGTAGAAAGGGTTCGGTTCATTCGAATCATTCGAGACCACACTCACTCAGGCTAGGTTTTGTAGCTCTCATTTCTCCCTAGCAAGAACACAATACAATCAACCAAGCAGCAGTAGGAGTATTATCTCTCCGGAGAGCTCCGAAGCTGGGTAAACTGCTCGTGTGTATCGCCTCCATCTGCTCTTTGTGCAATCTCCGCCCCCCATCGAAGCACAAGGGACTCGGTCCGCCAGGTCCCATAGGTGTTCGTGGGTCACGATCAGCTTCCCCGACATCTTTGGCGCGCCAGGTAGGGGGCGCCGAGGCTGTGTGAACCTGATCCGGCGTTCACACGAGCAACTTCTTCATCATCTTCGTCAACACGCCACCGAAGAAGAAGGCTTCGGCGGCAGCAGAGCCGTCGCGTCAAACCCACCACCACCGAGCTGACGAGTGGTGGGGAAGACGGCGGAGGAACGGCGTCGTCGAGGAGCCCACGACGCCGCCAGTCCAGGACAAGGCGGCGCGAAGCCGGCGTCCGAATCGTACCTCGTCCATCTCGGGAGGTGCGGGACCGACAGCGTCATGATGCTCGCAGCGCCATCGCTCGTTGGATCAAGGCCAAGCTGGAGGATCCGAGGCCCTCGAGACCGCATGCACGCCACAGATTTGGTACGCAGCGAGTACGATCGCTTGGACGGGATGCTGCTCCTCCTAACTTGGTTAGAAGTCCGAGCACATCCCGTTCCTCGCACCGTATGCCATTACCACCCACCACTCCAGCAGAAGCCTTGGCGAGAGCTCAACTGCTTCTAGACTACCCTCCAACGGCCGACAAGGTCGATGAATGGAGGGCCACCATCCAGAGTCTCATCGGCTTTGCCAACGGCGATACTCCGCGGCAACCAACTGCATCCTTGCCGCGGCGAGAAGTCAAGGCAAGAGCTGGTGGTGACGAGACCTGTGGGGGTGCAACCACCATGCACTCTCCATCCCGAAGGCCAAGATCACCAGCTCCTCGGATCCACCTCGACAGCGACTCCACCGCGTCATCGGATCCACGAGCTCGCCGTGATCAGCGCCAAGTTCTTCAAGAACGGCAACAAGAAGACGCCGAACTCGCATCAGCGCCCCAAGAGAAGCGCGGCGTCGATCCGACCAGCGTGCGGGCCCGCTGTTGACATGCATGCGCCTGGAGAACCAGCGACTTGCAGTCTGTGATAGGTTGCCCTGCGTTCACTCGTGAGCTGCGGCAAGTCCAGTGGCCCGACAAGAAAAATTTCAAACCAGATGTGCCAGAGAAGTATGATGGCAGGACGCATCCGTCAGAGTTCCTCAGCATCTACACCATCGCGGTGCAAGCTGCGGGGGGACAAGACGACAAGATCCTCGCCAACTACTTCCCATTGGTACTCAAGCCAAATGTCAGATCTTGGCTCATGCACTTGCCGGACAGTTCCATATCCTCTTGGGCAGATCTGTGCCATCGGTTTGTCGGCGCCTTCACGGTGCCACAAGCCTCATGGCCAAGAGAGTGACCTTCACCTTTCGCCTGAAGGAGGGGAGTCCTGCGCAAGTTCATCCAGAGATTCATCCGTGCACTACAACATCCCGGATGTCCACCCTGCCACGGTGATCGCGTTCATCGAGCGCGCGGAACCGCAGGATGAGGGAGGAGATGGCGATGTGTAAAGTCAAGGACGTCAGTGAGCTGTATGCCTTGGCCGACAAGTGTGCACGTGCTGAAGAAGGGAGAAGACTCCTAGGAGAGAATGTTGAAGCAGGATCAGACAGTGAGGAGACCGCCCCGACAAAGAAGAGCCGGCGGCGGAACAACAGGAAGAAGAAAACCAAAGAAGTACTAGTTGTCGAGCAGTCCGGCAACGGAGGTGGCGCCAAGAAGGCCAAGGCTAGTGGCTCCGGCAAGGAGGTTGCCGCTGACACCGACCGCCAAGCTGTGGCGGCCGCCGACAAGCCGGACAGCTCCAACAAACAAGATCAGAAGATTCATCGCACCAAGGGCCACGATCTCCAGAGTTGCAAGAAAGTTGAGCAGCTTGTTGAACAGCAGAAGGCTGAGTACGAGCGGCGAGACAAGGAGAAGGCCCAGGAAGGTGCTGGGGCAGCTAGCAAGAAGAGACCCGGCGGGGGAGGACGCCGTGGCAAGGCCAAGTAGCGGCAAGGAGACAGAGCTCCCCGCGGCCGCGACAAGGATGAAGACGAAGATGATGATGAAGATATGGAAGATGATGAGGCTGATGAGCAGGAGTTTCAGAAAGCAACAGAGGTCCTCTGTGTTGACGGCGGTGCTTCTCTGCATACCTCACACCGCCAACTGAAGCAATGGATGCGGGAGGTTAATGCAGCAGAACCATCCGTAGAGTCACGCAGGCCTCTGAAGTGGTCTAGCACGCTAATCATCTTTGATATTGAGGACCACCCTGATCGCATAACTGCGGTCGGGTGCTTGCCGATGTTGGTCTCACCAACCATCCGCAACCTCAAGGTCACTAAGATGTTGGTTGACGGCGGGGCCGGCTTGAACCTGATCTCCTCTGCAGTGCTCCAGAAGCTTCAAATCCTCGACGGCGAGCTCAAGAGGCGGCACTTTCAAGGAATCAACCCAGGAAGGAGCAAGCGAAAGGGAAGATCACGCTGCGGTAACATTTGGCAGCGAGCTAAACTTCAGGACTGAGAGGATCACATTCGACGTTGCGGATTTCCCATTGCCCTACAATGGAATACTTGGCCGTCCAAAGACTCGCCAAGTTCATGGCAGCCTCTCATTATGCATACAACCTACTCAAGATGCCCGGCCCGATAAGTGTCATTTCTGTTCATGGGGACAAGAAGGATGCGCTTATCTGCGCCGACAAGATTTACCAGGATGCAGCAGCTGCGACAGATAGCAAATCACTTGCCGCTGAAGCTCCCCGGGGGGAAGAAGAAGACCACTTTGTCCGCAAGAGCTCGATGCCCACTCCGCAAGCGCACTCTCTTGAGTGCTGCGCCACCGCCGAGGACGCACCATCGAGCTCCACCGCAAGTGCAAGAAGATGATGGCAGCTCCGCCGAAGACCAAGAAGGTGCCCGCCAAGGAGGACGGCACTGGTGGTACTTCACCACCGGTGCCACGCTTGACCCTAAATAGGAAGGCGCGCTCGTTGCTTTCCTGCGGGCGAATGTCGATGTGTTTGCATGGCAACCGTCTGACATCCCCGGCGTTCCCAGGAAAGTAATTGAGCACCACTTAGCTGTTTGTCCTCATGCGCAACCCGTCAAACAAAAAGTCAGGAAGCAGGCAGTGGAGCGCCAAGAATTCATAGCAGAAGAGATCAAGAAACTGGAAGCAGCAGGCCTTGTCAGAGGAGTGCTCCATCCCACGTGGTTGGCCAATCCGGTAGTTGTATGCAAGGCAAATGGGAAATGGAGACTTTGTATTGACTTCACAGATGTTAATAAAGCTTGTCCCAAAGACCCATTTCCCTTGCCACGTATCGACCAGATTGTTGACTCCACGGCTGGATGTGACTTGCTTTCATTTCTTGATGCATACTCCGGATATCATCAGATCTTCATGGCAGAAGAGGATGAAGAGAAAAGCGCATTCATTACACCATGTGGCACATACTGTTTTATACGGATACCTTTTGGTTTGAAGAATGCTGGTTCAACGTTTGCAAGAGTGGTCCATGACGCTTTTGAGCCGCAAATGCACAGAAATGTAGAAGCCTACATGGATGACATAGTGGTCAAGAGCAAGGATAAAGCAACTCTGGTTCAAGATTTAGATGAGACCTTTGCAAATCTGCGCAAGATCAACCTCAAGCTCAACCCCGAGAAGTGCGTGTTTGGAGTCCCATCCGCAAGCTTCTCGGTTCTTCGTGTCTCGAGGGAATTGAAGCCAATCCCGACAAGATCAAGGCCATTGAGCAGATTGAAGCACCAAAGCGCGTCAAGGATGTACGAAGACTTGCCGGTTGCGTGGCTGCTCTCAGCAGGTTTATCTCTAGATCTGCTGAGCGCGCCCTACCGTTTTTCAAGGTTTTGAAAAAGGCAGGTCCAATGAAATGGACTCCCGAAGCGGAGGCTGCGCTGCAGGACTTAAAGAGGTACCTGTCCTCCACTCCAATACTTGTCGCACCTAGGCCACAAGAGAAGTTGCTGCTGTACATAGCGGCGACCAATCAAGTGGTTAGTGCTGCGTTAGTAGCGGAAAGGGAGGCGGACGATGAGCCGGCAACCATGGCAGATACATCCAGCGACAAGCAGGGGGCTTCGCCGACAACTCTGGTCCCGACAAGGACAGATCTGCGCAGGATTGCGAGAAGATGCAGAAAAGGATGGTGCAGCGTCCAGTCTACTTTGTCAGTTCCCTTCTGCAGGGGGCTAGGTCAAGGTACTCTGGTGTGCAGAAATTGCTTTTCGGCCTCCTCATGGCCTCGAGAAAACTGCGCCATTACTTCCAAGCACACGAGATAACAGTTGTCACTCGCTTTCAGCTGAAAAGGATATTGCAAAATTCAGAAGCAACAGGCAGGATTGTCGAGTGGGCACTGGAACTGTCAAGCTTTGGCCTCAAGTTTGAAAGCACTTCAACTATCCAAAGCAGAGCATTGGCAGAGTTTATAGCAGAATGGACGCCAACGCAAGATGAAGAAATTCCAGAGACGAGCATCCCCGTCAAGGAAGCAAGTAAGGAGTGGCTGATGTACTATGATGGTGCCTTCTCGCTGCAAGGCGCTGGTGCCGGCGTGCTGCTTATCGCACCCACCGGAGAGCACCTCAAATACATAGTCCAAATGCACTTTCCCAAGGAGCAAGCAACAAATAATACTGCAGAGTATGAAGGTTTGCTTGCCGGTCTCAGAATTGCAGTGGACCTTGGGATCAAGAAGCTTATCGTCAGGGGTGACTCGCAGCTTGTCGTCCGCCAAGTAAACAAAGATTATCAGAGTCCGTTGATGGAAGCCTACGTTGACGAAGTGAGAAAGCTAGAAGAGCACTTTGAAGGCCTGCAAATGGAACATGTCCCAAGAGCTCAGAATGATATTGCTGATGGCCTGTCAAAGTGTGTTGCACTCAAGTTACCTGTGGAACCAGGAATTTTTGTGCTCAAGCTCACTCAACCAACTGTAACACCATCAACCGGACAGAACAAGAAGAGGAAGTTGATTTCCGGTGACTACTTTCCGGCAGAGCTCCCTGAAGCCGCCGCCAAGAAGGTCCCCAAAATCAACACAGATATCGCTGAGGAGCAGTCTGCTCCGACAAGCCTTAGGGTTTGTTCCGTTGAAGCAGACGCTCCCGACAAGTTTTGCTCCGGCAAGCTTGCCGGGGATCATCAAGCTCCGGCCGATCCGCAGGTTCTTGCCGTGGAAGCTGATGTTCCCGCAGCGGCAGATGTGCCTTTAGTCCTTGTTGTCGAGCCGCAAGCTCCAACATGGGCGCAGCAGATCGTCCATTTTCTTCAGACAGGAGAACTTCCCGAAGAGCAAGAAGAAGCGGAAAGAGTAGCCCAGCAGTCAAGTATGTACAAGTTTGTTGACAACATCCTGTACAGAAGAAGACTCAACGGAGTGAAATTGAAGTGTATTTGCCGGGAAGATGGACTGAAGCTGTTGGCGAGAGATACACGGAGGCATATGTGGTCACCACATTGGCGCAAGAACACTTGCCGCAAAGCTTTCCGGCAAGGTTTCTTCCGCCGACAGCCCTCCGTGATGCAACTGCACAAGTAACCAAGTGTGAAGCGTGCAGGTTCCATTCAAAGCGGATACACCAGCCAGCTCAAGCTCTCCGGGCGATCCCTTTATCCACGGCCATTTTCGGTGCGGGGCTCGACATCCTCGGCCCCTTCCCCGAGTTGTCGGGGCTTTGAGTACTTGTACGTCGTAATCGACAAGTTCACAAAGTGGCCGGAAGTGGAAGCAGTGAGGAAGGTGACAAGACAACAAGCGATCAAGTTCTTCAGTCAATTGTTTGCCGCTTTGGGATTCCTAACAGAATCATCACCGACAATGGCACACAATTCACGAGTCGCACCTTCATGCAATACGCCCAAGATCTTGGCGCCAAGGTCTGCTTTGCTTCATTGCTCATCCAAGGAGCAACGGTCAGCGAGAGGGCAAACGCTGAAGTGCTGCGAGGACTCAAGACCGAACTTTTGACAGCTGCGCAAGTGCGGAAGAAACTGGATTGAGGAGCTGCCGGTGGTTCTTTGGTCGATCAGACGACGCCAAATCGAGCCACCGCCGGACACCTTCGCTCTAGTCTATGGAGCAGAGGCAGTTCTCCCACGGAACTCAGATACGGGTCACCTCGAGTGCTCGCTATGATGAGCTTGAGCAAGAGCAGCTGCGACAAGATGACGCGCTGCTCCTTGAGGAGGATCGTCTTCAGGCTGTTGTACGAGCTGCTCGTTACCAGCAAGCTTTGCGCCGCTACCATAGCCGCAAAGTTAGTGCCAGAAGCTTCGAGGAAGGCGACCTTGTTCTTTGGCGCGTCCAATCCGCCAAGAATTCCAACAAGTTGACGCCAAAGTGGGAAGGCCCTTATCGGGTGAAACGAGTCACTAGGCCTGGCGCTGTCCGCCTTGAGACCGAAGATGGCATTCCGTGAGCAACTCCGGAATATAGAGCATCTTCGTAAGTTTTACCCATAGAGGCTGTTGCGGAACCTGCTCAAGCAACCACCTTTTGTACAAGTCTTGCCGACGTTGCATGTAATCCTTTGTACAAAGCCGGGCGCAGACCCCGTGCATCAGTAAAGCTCATGTGTTGCGCACAACTTTTCAAATGCATGCTTTCATAATCCTTTATGCATGTGTTATCTAACATTTTGTGCAGCATCCACACCCGGTAAGCAATAACGAGCCACAAGGCTACATAACTTTATTTTCTCTTCTTTCTTCTCAAAAGAAAGGAAGGTTCCTTCGCCCACAAGTTAGCCGGGGAAGGAGAAGATAATGGTGTGGGCCGCCAAGTGTCGCTCGAGGAAATATCGCCTTGCCGGGAAGCAAACGACAGAAAAGCTAAGTTGCCAAAGTTTGAGCAATCAGTTTTTAAATTTTATGTTATCTTCCTCGAACGATAGTACTTTGTATGGAAAACCCTGCGCTGAAGGAACCAACTCATGGCTGGTTTGCGCCCTTACTTTGTTTCGAGTCCGCTCAACAACTTAAGTGAGCTGCAACCAGTTGCGACAAGGTTGCTTGTCGGAGGCGGCATCGCCCGGCAGGCTGCCGACGTTCCGCACTCGGCGCCATGCAAAGGTGCTCATACCGACAAGTTCCCTAAAAAGCGAGGGCACAAACATACAAAGGAAGGAATCAAATAGAGGAAATAACATTGCAATCGCATTCTAAGATAGAGTATATTACAAAAATAACTTGTCGCAGATCTAATGAATTGTTCTCCTAAACATGATCAGCAGCGACAAAGGAAAGATAAATTTGGCGGCCTAGTCCACGCGCCGCCATCAACCCTCTTGACTCCGCTCACCCTGTCCACAATGGGTGCGACAAGGGCCTTGAGCGCTTCAACGCGGCGATCGGCGGCGGAGGACTTGAGGGCGTTGGTGAAGCCGACGCTGGATTATGGAAGGCCACCTTCATCAGCACCTTCCAAGAGCCCTCGACAGATTTGGCGCGACTCGTCGGCCAGCTGCTTTGGGATCTCTTCCCGAGTCAGCTGGAGAGCCGCCACCACGCCTTGAGGAACAGCTGAGCTTGGCGCTGGGTTGAGATGCTCGTCGGTGGAGTACCCGAGGTCCACCATCCCAGCTCCATCAGCTCCTTGTCGATGGCGGCGGCTGTATTCACAAGACCTCGGTCCAGATCATCACGTTCTCCCCGAGGGTGTTGTGGGCGGTCGTGGCGTCGCCAACAGCTCCTCGTTGGCCTTGATCTTCTCCAACAAACCCGCTTCCGCTCCTTGGCGCCGCCCGGCGTCTCCGTCAAGGTGGTCAGCTTCAGCTCAAGATCCGCCTTTGAGTCCTTGGCGGCGCCGAGCTCTTTGATTCTCTCGGCGAGGCGACCCCTGCAACTCGCCAAGAGTGTAGGCATCCTTCTCGGCCGTGCTTCAGCCGCGATGACCTCCTCGCCGCTTCTTCCGCAGACCGGCCTCGGCTGCGCATTTTAGTCTCCAACTCCTTCTTGGCAGCCTCGGCAGCTGCGGCAGCATCCTTTGCCTCCTTGAGTGCTCCGCCAATTGATTGCTCGCACGCGGCAAGATCTTCCTCATAGCTATCAAGGTTGATCTTCCGCTGCGCCAGCTCACCTTCTTGCGCAAATAGCTTCTCGCCGGCAAGCCTTTGCTGCTCCTCGACCTCGGCCTTCTCAAGGATAAAGGCCAGACGCTTCGGAGAGTTGCTCCCGCGCTCGCTATGTCCCGAGAGTTTCTTTGTTGGCGGCGGAGCTCTTCTGCGCGCTTCTCCATGTCAGCTCCGCCCCGCAACAAGTGCTTCCTCGACTCCGGCTTAGCTTGTCGGGCGCGGTAGAGCGACAAGAGCTTCTTCAAGAGCTGCTCTTCCTCAGACTTCGCCACCGCTGCTGCTTGGCGATCAACTAGCGACAGCCCAGCGGAGACGAGCAGCTCCTCGTCGAAGGTCTCCTCGACCGGCGCCTGAGCTCGACGCCCATGGAAGCTTGATGAAGACGCCGTCGCCGGCCTTGAGATAGGGCGCTGGCTGGGGCTCTTGAACTGGTGCTGCATCGGTGGCGGAGGGATCGGCGGTTGGTGTAGCGCCTGGCGCTCCTGCGGCCTCAGGGTCGTCAGTACGATCACCTGACCCCTCCCCAGCCTTTGCGCCAGCAGCCTTGGCGGCCTCCTCGCCGGCGGACCCATCGGCGCCAGCCTCTTCCTCCATGTTGGTGGCGTCGCCATTGTTGCCGCGCGCGTCCTCCTCGCCGGCAACCTCAGTCTCCATCGGCTCTCCGGCAGATGGATCTGATGATCAGAGAAAGAAAGAACAGTCAAACAAATGTTCGAAAAGAAGAACAGAATAAAGAGAACCCAAGGGAAATTTTCAAGTAAGAAGATTACCTGCAATGGGATCTGTAGCCGCGGTCTCCACCACCGGAGGGTCGTCGGCGCTGCCCCTTGTCGGAGAAGCTCCCCTTGTCGGAGAGGCCTCCCTTGCCGGAGAGCGCTCCCTTGGCGGAGAATTCTCCCTTGGCGGCGTAGTTGAAGCAGACAAAATTTCGGGAGCGACTTCCGGGACCTCCTGATGAGGCTGCTCTGCTCCTACACAAATCAACAAGCGAGATATCAGTAATGAAAGAGCACCCATGCACACCTAACCGTAAGAAATAAATCAAATACTTACGCTGGGGGCCGTGCTGGGGGCTGCTCTGAGGAAGGATTGCCGGATCCGGCAAGGGAGTCTCAGACGCACCTCCTGTCGCCACGGGGGGATCGTCTTCGATGACAACCACCGGGGTCTTGGCTCTCTTCGACGCCCTCTGAGCCAGCGTCCTGAAGAAGGAAAAGGTTCAGAACGAAGCAAGTCAGATACAAGACAAAACAGCGAATTGAAGAATTACAAGTACAGCGACAAGATCTTACTCTTCTTCCTCCTCCTCGGAGCTGAGAGCGGAGAAGTCGAATTCCGCTCTGCCTCCGGTGCGACGAGCTGGAAGAGTAGGCTCCCTCGGACGCTTGGCGGGTGCGGGGGCCGTGGTCCCCGAAGGCCCTGCTTCGGTTTCCGTGGCGGCGTGAGGCGCTCCCGCGGCAACAGAGCTTGTCGCGGTGGAGCGCGTCACGCGGCGAGACGGCTGTTGGCCCGGTTGCCGCCCCGCCACTTCTCCGGTCTTGCGGAGGCGCCTTCTTGGCTGGGCCGCGGGCTCCTCCCGCGGCAAGCTACTTGAAGGCGGAGGGGAGGCACCCCCGGCAGGCTCGTTCGGCTCAGCTTCAGGCTCGGCCTGCTCCTCCGCGCCGGCAAGCTCTTCGCGGTCGGCAAGGCTTGCCGCCTCGGCCTCCTCCACGGTGAACCCGAACTCACCAGCGGCAGCAGCTTCCACCGCCTCCTCCAGCCTGGTGGCGATGCGCTGTAGCTCAGCGTCGGTGGTGTCGCGGGTGAGCCACTTCTGCTCGTCGGCGCGGATCGGCACCTCTTCCAAGTTGTCGAAGAACTGCTGCACGATGTCGTCGGCGGGCTCTTGCCAGTTGGAGCGATTCCATGGGAATCGCACAACAACATCATCGCCACGGATGCGGTCAGCGGCAGTTGTTGCACAAAGGGACGACCCCTCGGCAACATGAACCACTCGGGGTGATCTGCGTCGTGCTTGAACAGCTCGGCAGCATTGCATCCAGCTCCAAGGCGGTGAAGTTCAGCTTGAGGCCCGGACGCAGCCTCATGATGTCCGCGCGTTTTGGAACTCCCAAGCAGGCCTCCTCCTCTCCTGCAAGGGCGCAATGTGGCGGCGAAGGAAATCGCGCCAACAGCGCCTACGGTGAGTCCGGCATGCCGGGGCGCAAGATCCGGTCACGGCGATCTTCAACTTGGCATCCTCGGCGCCAAGTTGCTCGATCGTGCCCGCGCACTATAGGAGTTTGGCGCGAGGCAGTGAAAGGCTGTGGGTTCTCCTCTATGATCCAACACCAATCGGCTCTCCACTCCTCCCACTTGCTGCAGCTCTCCTTCCAGAATCGCCTCTTTCTTGCCGATCCACGAGATCCAAGCAATCCCTCCGACAGCGGCTCTCCTCTCTCAACCGGGGCATGAAGTAGTGGCGAAGAGGGCTACATTTGGGTGGACTCCGACAAAGTTTTCAGAAGGTGTGCAAACGCCATGGTCAAGACGGCGTTGGGGTGAAATCAAGGAGCCGGAGGCCATAGGTGTTCATGATATCACAAAAGAATTCGAAAAGGGGGCAGAGCCCGCAGAGAAGAAAAGCGCCAAGAAGGGATACCCGACGGAAACCTTCTCGGATGTGGCGGAAATCACCCTACGTGCTGGTGCGCCCGCGTCTCCGTCGACCGAAGAGGTAGTACAGCTCCCGCAGCTCCTGCGCGTCGAGCAGGGGGTCGAAGGTGGCCCGCTCCTTCCGCAGCGCCGCGAGCCGCTGCGCCTCGGCCGACTTCAAGCATTTCCCCTTATCGGCTTTCGGAGCCATGGTGGAGGTGGTGGAGGAGTCCGACGGCGTTGGTGGCGCCGGTGGCAATGGGGGGCGGGGCGTCGCTCTCTTTGGACCTGAGGAGAAGGGGGGAGCAGCGGTGGTTTTTGATGTGACAGCAATGGCAAGGTGGGCGTCTTGCCCCTGTTTCCCCTGCTTATAAGGGGCGAAGGGGGGCGGACGTTCCGCTTTTCCAATTAAAGAAACCCCCACGATCTCTCCCACGATGCCACGTCCGGAGCGTGCTGTTCGTGGGAGACGTGGTGGGTCCGAGGCGAATAACTGCGCGATCTAGGCCGTGCGTGCCCGTGCCTTTATTTTGGGCCCGCCCATGAGCTTCGGCGCTGTGTGTGGCCAGGCCGGGGCTCTGTCGGTGTACTAGAGTAGGGTACCCTAGTATCCTGAACTTCGTGCAGGCAGTTGCAGCACCCAGCGGCGGGGCTTGCCTAATGACCGCCAAGGTCCTCGCTGCTCCTTTGGAGCCATTCAAGAACAAAGTATCCAAGGCCCGGCAAGAGGAGCTTGCGGGAAGACCACTCAAGGCACGAAGGAACAAGACCCGGCAAGAGGAGCTTGCCGGAAGGCTTGGTGAGCAACAAGCTCCCAAAGCGCGACAAGGATTCAGCCGCGGCAAGGTGCTTGCAGCGGCAGCAACCTCTCTTCATCTCCGCTCCAGCTCATCCACCAGCGATGTCGCCATGGGGCCATTCGGTAGCGTGTCAGAAAAGGCTGTGCAGCCAGCGGGGAGCAGCGATAAGCGGCGTTGACAAGCTCACCATCGTGGCAAGCGGTGGTGCACTTGATGGTCCTCACTGTTGCCTTTGTTAAGCGACGAGGACGGGCATTATTGATCTTGTCCCTTGCCGTCGAGTTAGGTATAGAGCATTGTACCTTTGTACAAGTCGGTGTACCAACCACTGTTTTCCATTTATACCCTCATCTACGTTGCCACTGTGGTGACCCCTTGAGCCTATAAAGGAGGCCCATGTGCAACGTAGAAAGGGTTCGGTTCATTCGACTCATTCGAGACCACACTCACTCAGGCTAGGTTTTGTAGCTCTCATTGCTCTCTAGCAAGAACACAATACAATCAACCAAGCAGCAGTAGGAGTATTATCTCTCCGGAGAGCTCCGAAGCTGGGTAAACTGCTCGTGTGTATCGCCTCGATCTGCTCTTTGTGCAATCTCCGCCCCCCATCGAACCACAAGGGACTCGGTCCGCCAGGTCCCATAGGTGTTCGTGGGTCACGATCAGCTTCCCCGACACGTAATCTTCGATAGGATTAGCTATCCCCCTCTTATTCTGGCATTCTACAGTTTCGTCCACTGATATGGCCCTTTACACATATATCCAGGCATATGTAGTGTAGCTCCTTGCTTGCGAGTACTTTGGATGAGTACTCACGGTTGCCTTGTTCCCCTTTTCCCCTTTCTTTACCCGGTTGCTGCGACCAGACGATGGAGCCCGGAGCGACGCCACTGTCGATGGCGACTACTACCTCGAGGCGCCTACTACTACGTGCAGCCCACCGACGGCGCCCAGAGTAGTTAGGAGGATCGAGCAGGAGGCATGCACCTCTGTCGATCAGTATCCCGGTTTGTGCTAGCCTTCTTAAGGCAAGCTTGTTTAACTTATGTACGTACTCAGATATTGTTGCTTCCGCTGACTCGTCTATGATCGAGCACTTGTATTCGAGCCCTCGAGGCCCCTGGCTTGTATTATGATGCTTGTATGACTTATTTATGTTTTTAGAGTTGTGTTGTGATATCTTCCCGTGAGTCCCTGATCTTGATCGTACACATTTGCGTGCATAATTAGTGTACGATTGAATCGGGGGCGTCACAAGTTGGTATCAAAGTCGACTGCCTGTAGTAATCCCCCTTTCCAACTTCTTGGCCGAAGTCGAGTCTAGACTTTACAAAACTTTTACTAACATGGCTGTGTGGCCCATGGGCCCACGTCGCCATCGGGAGGTAGTAGGATCTTTTATTCCTCGACCTTTACTCTGGGATTCTGAACTCTCTTCTATTCGGGTTAAACGATTTTTACTAAAATCTAACTTTAGGTTCTCGAAAATACTTTCTCCCGGAGAGCCCCTTCAGTCCAGGTGATCGCCGGCTGCACCAGAAGATTTCGAAGATACTCTCCGATTTTCTCTCGAGACCTTGTGCCCGTTGCTTTTGCAATTCCCGACCACCGATAAACCCTTATGGATAACTACTTACACTTTCCATTCATACGATCATCCCCCATTGATCTTGTTATTACAAGATACCCCGAAGTTTTCTCTATTGTTCCGAGAATACTTTGTGCCTACTGCCTTGTAGTTCTTTGCCACCTGAATACCCCTAAGAATAATTTCTCGCACTTTCCGAGTATCCGCTCATCCCCAGTTGTTCAGATGTTTCACAAAAGTCTTTGAAATACTATTCAATCCTCCGAAAATCCTTAGCAGCTTTAATGCTCTGCAAGTACTTGACTACTTACATTATGGATGCTTCCCATATATCTGGCAATATTCACTAGTATCTTTTGGCACCGTCATTTTGATCCTATTGATTCAACATGTGTGCGAATGCACACAATCATCTATCAACCCTTCTAAATTATCTTTCCGGCTCAGACATCATTTTTGAACATGAGCCGGTTCTCGACCAAACTATTTGTCGTCAATTGTGCCTCTGGTCTATCCAACTTATCCATCCTTGATCAGAGCGACTGCTTCTGGTCCTTTGTTTTGGAAATCGAAATTCCTTTGTTATCTAAGCATCGAATTATTCAGATGTTCTATAATATGATGCCCATGCATTCTTCTACCTCTGGTTGAGTACCGATGCTCACATCAGACCCCTTGTGGACCATCGGTTCCTTTGTTGGATTTTATCCGACAGTGTCCTTCATATTGAATAAACTTGAGAGCCATACCATGGGTATATAATGCCTTTGGTAAATTGTATCATCTGCTTTTGAACAATGCTCTACTTTCGAGCTTGTATTATTTACCCCGAAGTTTGTGGTATATGTTCGTAAGATGACCTGATGGGTTGAACCTATGCCTTCCTTACTATGTGTGAACTCGGAAGTTTTCACGGGTCATACTCATCTGGTATTTCACCAGGTAAAACTTTCAACACTAATGCCATTATCGAAATGAGAAGTGAATGTAAGGTTATGCTTTGGAGAAGTGGGAGTCGACCTTGAACTTTGTGTTCATGCCCATGGACACGATGTAGATCCTATCATGGAAGCTTCTTGTAATAATAACTATTTCCTTGTTATAATATCATTTGGTATCTATGAATTGATCCTTTGCAATCATGGATCCGGCCATATTTTCTACTTGATTCCATTTCACAGACAATTTAAAACACTTGTCCTCTACAGATCAATGCACCCGTCCAACTTCTATTTTGATCTACCTTCGAGTACTAACCCCCCTAGTATCTCGAGGATATCAACCGATTGCACTACATCTTATGCATTTCTGATGAAGTAGTGCCTTTCCCCGTCATAGTTACTCCACGGGTTCTGGGTTGTCGTCAACCGAGAACACCGATTAGTGAATCGAATCACCCCTGTGATTCAGTACTCCTAGTACATTGTGGATGAGAAGTTTAATACTCCATCACGTCATTCCTAGCCTGATCGGCTATATCATTTTGTGCTAAATTTCAACTATGCTACCTGGTCCTTTCTTCCCGGAGCACAATTTTCGACGATGAGCTAAGCTTACGTCGATTTTCCTCGTCATATCATTTCACCTTGAACAACAAGCTTGATTTCGAGTTTGTGTCGTACCCATGGCTCCAATAACCTTTTGCTTCATAATTCCTTTAACTTGATGTCATCGCTGGTGGATTACATCTTCGTGGAGCCTCTCGACAAAATTTGTCGTGATCATCATCAACATCTTGACTCCTTCCTGGATATCAATTGAATTCATGATGAGAAATACCATCCTTGCCCTCGATGAGTTGTGTTATCATCGGCCACTTTATTGCCTTCCCTCCAACACAAACTTGTTCGTATTTTGTGTTATACCTTGAGTTCCTTGCTACCCAGCATCGTTCTTCCTTACCTTGGAGTATTACCATCTTTTATGTCAATAATGTCGTGAGAATTTCACCACCTCTTATGAATTCTTGGTATAGTGATACTTCTCATAAACACTATTCTTTCTTGGTCCCCGTGTTGATTCTAACTGGGTTACCAACAAGTGAACGATGCTGCGTGGATTTTGTACTTCTAACAACCCTATTGCTTTGAAGTTGATGGTCGATAGTTCGTTCTTAGGCTATTGGATGTTGAACCACCATTCTAACGTTGATCATGCTACCTAAGCCCATCTTTCGGGTGCACCTTTCAATCAATGTTCAATTGTGTATGCTTTCCTCGAGCATACATCATTATATCATTTGATCTGACAAAGGTTATCTCCTTGTTCACATAATTGTGGAAACCCATCCTTCCGAAATCTTGATGAATTGTCACTGAGTTCATCAACTATCTCCTTATCCCTTCATTGGTTTAAGGATGAACTATTGCTTCAAGAACCCGCTCCCATAATTCATTGCCTAAGAATCTTGAAATGTCATTTCGTCTATTTGTGTTGCACCTTTTCTTCTCGGACATCCTGAGTCTGAGGTATCATGACACCAATCGGATCTGAATCTCGGTCGATATGATGGTTGGGACAACTTTCAAGAGTTATGATGTTGGTCCTTTGATGACCCGGTAACATGATGTCATGCCTAGCACCCCTTCGGGTGGAGGACCTATTGTTGTAGTATCCTTTTTAGCAAGTTTAGCCATTCTTCCATGAGGAAATTGTAAGACTTATTCTATAAGTTGCTCCTGACGGATCCTTTGTGAATCCAAAGTATGACCTTTACCCAAAGACCATGCCAATACTATCTCAAAGCATGTTTGTGATACTCCACTTTTCAACAAAAACATTTGGAGGCCAATGCTAAAAGTTTCCTGCTCAATTATCCAAACACCGTTGTATGGGTAATGTCATGAAATTTCTCTCCCCTTACCTAAAGGGTTTTCTACATTATATCCTGTCATGGATATCATGCTCTGCTTGTCCTTGGGAAGGATATACCCCCTGAATTATGTGTTTAAACACATATTTCTTTCCATTGTTCTGATTAAATCTGGTAATCACCTTTCCTTTCCATTGGATTGCTTAACCCTACTTGTGATCTATATTAGATAAGCAGTAGTATTCTTCTGCTTAAGAAAACACCTCGGTGTACAATTCTGTCAGCAAGACCCTGTTACTATAGTTGATGACATTTCGGTAACCACTGATGGATGAGAACTTTGCCTATTGGTCCGCCTCGTTCAACGAGCAGGAGAATGGTTTTCTTCGTCCCTCGCCCTTGGTACCGATGTTGTTGCCGACATAACTGACAGGCTATCCTCCGGCATGCCTTGCTTACATGATCGTGCAAGATGTCACCACCATTCCTACTTTTAACCCACATGGTGGGCCCATAACCCACAGTTCCACAGGATCGAAACCTGACTCTCCTGTACACCATGTTGCCAAAGATATTCCTCGCGCTTGACTTCATATGTAATTCATGAGCCAACTACCTTGTGATCTATTCTAGTATCAGAAGCAATACTTATTCCATTGATTTGAATCCCTTTTCACAAGTTGTTTCAGGCGACGAACGATTGCCTATGCACTTGGAACTCCTATTTTGCACCTTCTTACTTTGCTCTCGATAATGTCTTAAGTTTCAAATTGAGAGTTACTTTCCGCCACCTTCCCTGATGTTATATACTAGATAAGAAACAACATGGCGACCGTTCTTCGAAATACACCCATATCCTTTCATAAGTACGATGGAGTTCGAAGCAAGGATGCCTACTTCATCATGATGACCGAAGCGAGAGAAATGAAGACATCAACGAAAGGATTAACTTCTTCGAGAAGAGCAACCAACGCCGAGAAGACCGTTAGAATTTCGTAACCAATTCCCTTCCCCTTACTCCGCTCCTAAATCTCGAGGCGAGATTTCTTGTAGTGGAGGAGAATTGTGACGCCCGGATAATTAAGCTACAGTGATCCCACGCTAATGGTGCCACATCACCACGGTTACTGCTGCTAATCTATTGTTAGATCAAAACCGGTCCAAAATTCAATTCAAAGTTTGGTAAATAATAAAAATATTCAAACATTAAAATAAAAATGTTCGGCTTGTACTAAACATTACATAGATAAATACGGTGTAGTAAACACATTTTTATAAAAGGCCTAAATAATTTAAAATGATTTAAAACAGAAAAGCAAATAAATAAAAGAAAAGAAAATACAAAAGAGAAAAACTAAACTAACAAAAATACAAAGAGAAAGCCCCCCCCCCCTGCTGGGCCAAGTGGCCCAGCTGGCCTCAGCCGTCTGAACGGGCCGGCCCATGCACCTACCCGGCCCAGCCAGGCCACCCAACCCACCGAGTCGCCTTCCCCTTTCTTTGCTCCTCAAGACCATGCAACAGGTTGCGCGCCAAGACCACCTCGCTCGCCGAGGGCGATGAGGATAAGGCCTCCACCGAGGCCGCCCGAGATATTCTCCCTTTCGCCCGCTCACTTCCCTCGCCCACTCCGCCTCTTCCTCTCCCCTCGTTCCCCATCGGCCTTGGCGCTATATCGCCGTCCTCCGTCGTTGTCGCGGCCACCGGGCCCAGCGCCCGACGACTGTCGGTGAGCTCCGCTTGGTCGACCTCCTTCGTCTGGTGGCCTCAGCTGGAGCTCGGAGGCGCTGCAGCATCGGATCCCCTTCGTCCCCATCTCCGGCTGTCGTCGATCTTCTTCGTCTCCGGCGCCGCCCCTGCAGCTCCTAAACCGCCACCGAGCCTCCTTGTGTGCTCCACGGTGAGCTCTCCTTCCTCTCCGCTCTCTTCTCCTCGCCCTAACGTGCTCGTAATCGCCGCCCCTCGTGTGCGAGCCCATCACCGCTGGAGCTCATCGCCGACGAGCTTCCGCGACCAAATGGTCCCGCTCGGTGCCCGCTTAGCTTCGCCCGCGCCAGAGCCTGCCTAGCCTCTTCTTTTGCTCAGAGCACGCTGCTCCGCCGTCTCCGACATCCACCGTCTGATCGCCGCCTCCGCTGCTCGCGGCGTGGTTCCGGTCATCCCCGAGACCAACCCGTAGCTCCATGCGACGCGCGACGTCGTTAGCTTTCGAACGGGAGTAGCCACACCCGTTTTGGGCCACCGTGGCGAAATCCCGAGGCTCGCCGGTGCTCTCCGCCGTGTTTTGGCTCGCCGAGGCCAACTCCGGCACAGGCATCCGACGTGGCCGACCTGGGGCCACCCCCAGGGTCGCTGCCAACGGGCCCCACGGGCCCGATTGATCTGGTTGACTCGATCATCGCCGATCGGGCAGCCAAGTGGCACTGACATGCGGGTCCCACCGCGTAATTAAACAAATTAAAATGATTTTGTAAATGAACTTAATTAGTTAGTTTAATGGGTCACTGACATGTGGGGCCCATCTGTTAATTAACTCTGCTTAATTAAAATAAACCTCTGTCTGCCCCTCTGTCTATGACAAGTGGGACCAATCGTCGATTTGACCGGTCGGTGGTCGATTGATTGCTTACCTCACCACGACATCATGTTGATGTCATAATGAATTATAATAATACTAATTCCAGAAAATGTTTTAATCTTTGAAAAAAATTCTTATAAATTAAACCGTAGCTCGGATGAAAAAGTTTTCTACATGAAAGTTGATCAGAACGACGAGACGAATCCGGATACGCAGCCCGTTCGACCACCACACATCCCTAGCATACCAAACACGCAACTTTCCCCCTCTGTTTCATCTGTCCGAAAATGCGAAACCCCGGGGATACTTTCTCGGATGTTTCCCCCTTTCGTCGGTATCTCCTCCTACCGCGTTAGGGCACACCTAACACCGTTGTTTTCTTTGTCATGCATCGTTACGCATCTTTTTGCATTGTATTCATTGTTTCTTCCCCCTCTTCTCTCCGGTAGAATATGAGACCGACGCCGCTGCTGCTGCCCAGTTCGACTACGGTGTTGACGACCCCTTCTTGCTAGAGCAACCAGGCAAGCCCCCCCTTTGATCACCAGATATCGCCTATTCTACTCTATCTGCTTGCATTAGAGTAGTGTAGCATATTCTTGCTACGTTATACCTATCCCGATGCATAGCTTTGTCCTTGCTACTCAAGTTGTTACCTTTACCGCAATCCTACATGCTTAGTATAGGATGCTAGTGTTCCATCGGTGACCCTACACTCTTGTCCGTCCGCCATGCTATACTCTTGGGCTGTGATCACTTCGGAGGTGATCACGGGCATATACTATATACTTTACATTGTTACATTACTCGTGATATTGTTCGGAGATGGAAATTTGAAAGGACGGTGGCTCCATCCGGTAGAGGTGGGCCTGGGTTCAGCGGCCCCATTTGTTACTTTTGGCGGAGAGCGACAGGGCAGGTTGAGACCACCTAGGAGAGAGGTGGGCCTGGCCTGGTCGGCGTCGCGGATACTTAACACGCTTAACGAGATCTTGGTATTTGATCCGAGTGCGGCTATTTGGTCTATATGCACTAACCAACTACGTGGGAGCAGTTATGGGCACTCGGCGTCGTGGTATCAGCCTAAACACCGTGACGTCGGCCGATCGAGCGGCGCGCCGGATTGGATCGGGCGCCTGCTAGGCTAGGTGCGCTGCCCGCCGCCCACGCAACATGCGGTGTGCTAAGGCGATGGGCCCTGACCCTGGCGCTTAGGTTTAGACCGGCGTCTTGACCTCTCTGTTGTGCCTAGGTGGGGCTGCGGCGTGTTGATCTTCCGCGGCGGGCATGTCCGAGTGAAAGTGTGTCCGCCAAATGGGATCAAGCGTGTTGGGTTATGTGGTGCACCCCGCAAGGAAGTTAATCTATTGAATAGTCGTGATCTTGATAACAGGACGACTTGGAGTTGTACCTTGATCTTATGACAACTAGAACCGGATACTTAATAAAACACACCCTTCCAAGTGCGGATATAACCGGTGGTCGCTTTCTCTCGGGGTTATGAGGAGGGATCGCGGGTAGGATTATGCTATGCGATGCTACTTGGAGGACTTGATCTACTCTCTTCTACATGTTGCAAGGCGGAGGCTGCTGAAGCATAGTCTTGACGGGATTAGCTATCCCCTCTTATTACGGCATCCTGCAGTTCAGTCCATCGATATGGCCCTTTACACATATATCCGGGCATATGTAGTGTAGCTCCTTGCTTGCAGTACTTTGGATGAGTACTCACGGTTGCCTTGTTCCCCTTTTCCCCTTTCTTTACCGGTTCTGCGACTGACGATGAAGCCCAGGAGCTGACGCCACCGTCGATGGCGACTACTACCACGAGGCGCCTACTACTACGTGCAGCTCACGACGACGCCTGAGAGTAGTTAGGAGGATCCTGTAGGAGGCCTGCACCTCTTCGTCAGTATCCCGGTTTGTGCTAGCCTTCTTAAGGCAAGCTTGTTTGACTTATGTACGTACTCAGATATTGTTGCTTCCGCTGACTCGTCTATGATCGAGCACTTGAATTCGAGCCCTCGAGGCCCCTGGCTTGTATCATGATGCTTGTATGACTTATTTATGTTTTTAGAGTTGTGTTGTGATATCTTCCCGTGAGTCCCTGATCTTGATCATACACATTTGCGTGCATGATTAGTGTACTATTGAATCAGGGGCGTCACAAACGCACCAGAAAACGGCGGCGCCTCTCCGCTTCTTCATCAGCACACGTAAGCTTTCTTCTCTTTCAGCCATAGATCTGTTCTAGGGTTTCGGTGTTCGTCGATATTCTTCGGTGTTCATTAGTGTCCATTGCCTACATAATATGGTTTTGAGCCAGACCTTGATAATTATCCTGTTCAATGCTAGCCGTAGCTCTTTTTTCCCATCTAATGCGCCTTGCTAAGATAGAAGATCCCATCTGAACCTTCCTCCATTGTTTCGGCACCACTCCTTAGGTCTGAATATATTTTCCTTTTCTGATATGCCGCAGATTCAAAATTGTAATACCAACTTGTGAGGTCTGTTTTCCTTCACTTATACATCTGCAGTCTTTACTCTTCAATGTTTAGACTAGGCGGTTTAACTTTGTAGAAAAAAATGACAACCCGGTATATACCATTAGTCCCCTTGTTGAACCGCCAATATATTTCCACTTACCACCTCCACTGGTGTACTGCTTCACTGTTGAACTCCAGTTTGTAAATAGCTGACTCTGGTTTAGCAATATACTTACGTCTTGTATCACTGTATAGCTGTCAAACATAAATCTTAAACCGAAAATCATTATATTGTAGATCTTCATTGCCATGGCCAAACAAGTGTATGAGTGCAATTGGGTCCCTTCTCGAGTAACAGAGGAACAGTTAAACAATCTTGTCAAAACGGGCGCCTTAAACAAGAAAGATGTCATTCACTGGAGGATCCCTGGCCCGGAATGTCCACCTACTCCCAAAGACGGAGAAGTTGTTGTTTTTGCTGATCACCTAAGCCGGGGTTTCAACCCTCCCGGTTCAAAATTCTTTCGGGATGTACTGGCCAACTTTCAAGTGCACCCACAAGACATTGGTCCTAACTCTGTAACTAACATCTGCCACTTTCAAGTGTTTTGTGAGGTTTACCTTCAAGAGGAACCTTCAGTAGAGCTATTCAGGGATTGCTTTCATCTGAACCGCCGCACAGAATTCAAAGATGGGCCTAACACAGAACTGGGCGGGATGGCGATTCAGAAGAGGAAAGAAGTCACCTTTCCTCACGCCAATCTCCATATTCACCCCAAAGAGTGGAACCAAACTTGGTTTTACTGCAAGGATACGTCCCCAGCTGATGAGAATCCCCTGCCGGGTTATTGTCCTGAACGTCTGAGCAACACACACCCTTTTCCTCAAAAGCTGACTGCTAAATAAAGAAGCAAATATGCTCCTCAACTATCCAAGCTTAGAGCCTTTATGGCCAACAGGTTGACAGGAGTTGATTTTGCACGCTGTTGGATAAGCTGGAGCGTTTTGCCCTTGAGCCAACGCCCCGGTTTGATGTGTGAGTACACAGGGGAATTGAATGATGCTCGGTGGCACATTGATATTCAGCTTACAGATGACGAAAAGTCACTGAAGCTGTAAAAAAGATGCTGAATGAACCGGAGGCTACCTGTGCTAAAACCGGACTACCCCCTTTCTGCACCATCAACAAACCGCCAGCTGTAAGAATCATACTATCTGTTTTATCTGAAATTGCTTCTGTCCCGATATGTTCTGAAAATGTGATGAATTTTTGGCAGGACAATGATCCGTTCTGAAACAAAAAACCTCTGCAGGACAAACCGGCGAAGCCAACCCGCCAAAAGATCAAAGCTGTGAAAAGGCCTACCAACTAGAAGAGAACCACTGCATCCTCCGATCCAACGGATGACGATGATGTGGGTAACTCGGATTTTGAGGTAGAACTTGACTCACTTGGTTCATTTTTCATGCGCCTTATTGATGATGATTATTGCCAGGACGATGCTGAAGTCAGTCACGCCGATGATGTAGAGGTAATCGTTCTTTCCTCTGATTCAAACCCTTTGCCTTCACTTAAAATCCGTCGAGCAAACCGGAAAGTTAAAATTTCACATCCTCTTGCTTATTTGGATCCCAAATTTCTTGTGAAGACACAACAACACGAGGCTCGCCGCACAACCCGGCATAGCGGCCAGGTAGTTACCTCCGCCGGTTTACCTAACAGTCCGATTCGGAAACGACTATCAGAGGTCTCTAATTCCCTTGACATGTCATGCCCTAAAGTAGGTTGTTTTCGTCAACCTCTTAATCCGTCTGATTCCAATTATCAGGGCACTTCTCATTCATCCTCTGGCGAGTCGTCAGCCACCAAACTTCCACCCCTCAAAATGGTTATTGGGTAAGTTGTTCACTTGCCTTATTCTTGATATGCATTTTATACGCTATACTGACCTTCGCGTTTTTATTTTGTCAGCGCTAAGCCTAGACCAAGCAAGAAAGCTTGCCTGAACAAACCGTCAGAAGAAGACACAGCTGCTGAACCGGAGAAAACTCCAGATCATATAGAAGCCCACCTTGATGATGTGCTGAATGATCCACCGCCTCAAGATGATGACTTTGTTACTGAACCGGCAGACATCGACACCACAGGCCATGCTGACGAACTGGCCCGTTCTCTTCGAACTGAGAAACCGGCAAGTCCAGCAAAGAATATCAACAAACCGGCGGCCCCAGTACGAGCTGCTGCGGAAAAGGATGATGACATTTTGATTACTGGTGTTGGCTATACAGATCCAGGGAATCATGTCGCTTTGTCGAAGCATACCGCCAAGGAGGAACTTTATGCAATTGGTAAAGGCAAATGGAATGCCGATCTGTCCACCTATACCCATCTGAACGCCCAAGACCTTCATTCCGGCTATCTGAACCGTATGTTCACGAGCCGTGACTATGAAGCCGGTCTGGTCAATATGATGAAGGAAAAATATGAGGTAACTTTATGCATACTTCTCTTTTTGTATTGTGTTTGCAGTTTATCAACTGTAGTAGCCCCCAAGTGACGGTTTAAGAGAGCAACTTAAACCGGGACTTTGATAGCAATCTTCGAGCTTGCAACAATGCATTTTAACTTCACAGATGTAGCCTCCAAAGTCCGGTTTAACTGTATAGAGATGAAGCGGGACTTTATAGAAGAATTCACTTTTTAGCAAGTTACGAGCAAATACACATTAGCCCCCAAGTGCCAAGCTTAATACTTGTATTGTGCTTTGGGACTTTTAAAAATTGTCTGATAGAGCAAATATGCATTAGCCCCCAAGTGCCAAGGGCATAACTTGTTATGGGCTTGGTACTTCAAGTATTCTTGTTACTGATCGGATGATTTGTCTCTTTGTAGGTTGAGCTGAGCAAAAAGGAGAGCCAAACCGCTGATCTTCAGGAAAACCTTAAATTGCAACAAGATGACACCTCCAAGGCAAAGGCACAGCTAACCAGCGCTTTAGGCGCTATGGAGAAACTGAAAGAATGCGTCAACAAGGAATGGTCGGTTTGGGAAAATGAAAAATCCAATTTGATCAAAAGGGCTGAGAAAGCAGAAGCTGCTCTTAAACCGGTGGTTGATGAACTGACCAGCATAAAGCGGCAGGTTCATGCCATGACCGCAGCCGTGTTTGGTAAGCATCTGTAACTCCCGATTTTACCATATTCTTTCATGTATCTGTCGGTTTACTAACCCTTTCAATGATATAGGAACTCGTATTGGCCACTTGGGATCTGACATTCAGAAGAAGTTAAAAGCAGCCTATACTCTAATAGAGCAGCTTTATACCAGCGCGCAACGGATCATATATACTGCTTCTCACAACAATCCTCCTCCCAACTTGATTAAAGATACCTTAGAAAGGTTATCCATGCTACCTTATATATATAACCAAATATGATAACTTAGGTTGTGACATATACCAACAATGGAAACATATAATACCTGCAACTTTTATGCATGATGTTGGCTGGCCAACCTTGTAGAGGGGCTTATAACCCCAATCGTTTTAGGAGAAAAACTACTCCTGTTGAGATAAAGCCGGATTACAATGTAAACCATGTCGGGTTATGATAAACACCGGTTCACTCCATAATAGAATTGTATTTGAAAAATCAGACTGGGCAAATAGTCTTCGGCTGATGATTTGATCGTGTACCGTCAATTTGTAATCGATAGTCGGACCGGGTTGTTTAACGCCGGTCTAAAAAGCAAAAAAAGGCTTTATCGAAAAAGGAAACAGAACCCAAACAAAGGCAAATAAAAACCATTGTAGGCGAGGCTTTGAGCCGATCAAGAGGCGTAACCATGTTTCGGACATGAACAAGTCCCCAAGAAAGCGTAGCTACGGTTCGGGTTCGATCAGCCCCCCAAATGATGCTATGGCATTACGCCGATCAAGAGGTGTAGCTATGGTTCGGGTTTGACCAAAGCCCCCAAGTGATGCTGTGGCATTGCGCCGATCAAGAGGCGTAGCTATGGTTCGGATACGACCAAGCCCCCAAGTGATGTTGTGGCATTACGCCGATCAAGAGGCGTAGCTATGGTTCGGATACAACCATAGCCCCCAAGTGATGTTGTGGCATTGCACCGATCAAGAGGCGTAGCTATGGTTCGGATACGACCAAGCCCCCAAGTGATGCTGTGGCATTACGCTGATCAAGAGGCGTAGCTATGGTCCGGATACGACCATAGCCCCCAAGTGATGTTGTGGCATTGCGCCTATCAAAAGGTGTAGCTATGGTTCGGATACGACCATAGCCCCCAAGTGATATAATATAAATCTTTCGAGAAGCTAAACCAAGGGGTAAACCGGACGCCGCTTTAGAACAGAAGCTCCATGTAACCACACATGATGTAAGAAAACAACAGATACCCCGCTTTAGCTGAGGTTCCGGTTTATTATATTGATCATAATATATACATAGTCATAATATGTACATAAACAGAGCCTAGAGCTCAAGTATAGTAAGGCCGAAGATGAGCAATATTCCACGGCCGGCTGGTCTCCTCCTCCGATTTACGTGAGTCTTTGCGCTCTCGAACATCGATCAGGTAGTATGGCCCGTTGTGTAGATTCTTGCTGACCACAAAAGGTCCTTCCCAAGGTGGGGATAACTTGTGCACGTCTGATCCTGGATGAGCCGAAGCACCAAATCTCCTTCTTGAAAGGTTCTGGTCCTAACCCGGCGGCTATGATAGTGATGCAGATCTTGCTGATAAATCGCTGAATGGGCGGCCACTATGTCACGCTCCTCATCTAACAGGTCGAGAGCTTCTTGCCGTGCCTTCTCGTTGTCCGCTTCAACATATGCCGCCACACGAGGCGAGTCATGACGGATGTCACTAGGAAGAACCGCCTCCGCTCCATAAACCATGAAGAACGGCGTGTATCCTGTCGACCTATTGGGCGTGGTGTTGATGCTCCATAATACTGAAAGTAGCTCCTCAACCCAACAACCCGGCGTCCGCTGCAAGGGAACCATAAGTTGGGGTTTGATGCCTCTCAAAATTTCTTGATTGGCCCTGTCCGCTTGACCGTTGGATTGTGGGTGAGCCACTGATGATACGTCAAGCTGTATGTGCTCACGTTGACAGAACTCCTTCATGGCACCCTTTGATAGATTGGTACCATTGTCAGCGATAATGCTATGTGGAAAGCCAAACCGGAAAATCACCTTTTTGATGAATTGAACCGCCGTGGCCGCGTCACACTTGCTAACTGGTTCTGCCTCCACCCACTTTGTGAACTTGTCAACCGCCACCAAAAGGTGGGTCTTCTTGTCTTTGGACTTCTTGAGAGGCCCAACCATATCCAGCCCCCAAGTCGCAAACGGCCAAGTAATTGGAATCATCCTCAATTCTTGAGCCGGTACATGAGCGCGCCTTGGAAACTTCTGACAGCCATCACATCGTCTAACCAAGTCCTCGGCATCAGCATGAGCTGTTAACCAATAAAAACCGTGACGAAACGCCTTAGCCACCAAAGATTTTGAACCGGCGTGGTGACCACAATCTCCTTCGTGGATCTCGCGTAAAATTTCACAGCCTTCTTCGGAGACACACAACGCTGAACGCATACGTAATAATTGCAATGATGCAGCTCTCCGTTGATAATAGTCATAGACTTGGACCGCGGATTATCTGCTGGCCAATGTCTCATCCTCCGTAACTTCGCCCCAGTTCATGTATGCAAGATAAGGAACCGTCAATCAGGGATAACATGCGAGCTGCCACCAACCGAGCTTCCGGATCAGGAATAGCCAAATCCTCTTCACCAGGGAGCTTGACGGACGGATTATGCAGAACATCCAAGAAGACATTAGGCGGAACCGGTTTACGTTGAGAACCTAGGCGGCTTAAAGCGTCCGCCGCTTCGTTCTTTCGCCGGTCCACATGATCCACCTGATAACCTTTAAAGTGACCTGCGATAATGTCCACCTCACGACGATATGCTGCCATGAGTGGGTCCTTGGAATCCCAAGTGCCAGACACCTGTTGAGCCACCAGGTCCGAGTCACCGAAGCACTTAACTCGGCTTAGGTTCATCTCCTTAGCCATCCGAAGACCATGGAGTAAAGCTTCGTACTCAGCTGCATTGTTAGTGCAAGGGAACATTAAACGGAGAACAAACAAAACTTATCACCTCGTGGGGAAGTTAATACGACTCCAGCCCCGAGCCCTCCAATTGCCTGGACCCATCAAAGCGAATAGTCCAATAAGTGTGATCCGGCTTCTTTTCAGGCGCTTGTAGCTCTGTCCGGTCGTTGATGAAATCCTCTAGTGCTTGAGATTTGATCGCCGTTCGGGGTATATACTTCAACCCGTGAGGCCCGAGCTCTATGGCCCACTTGGCAATCCGGCCAGTTGCTTCCCTGTTCTGGATTATATCTCCCAAAGGAGCAGAGCTGACCACTGTGATGGGATGACCTTGGAAATACTGCTTTAGCTTCCGGCTTGCCATAAAAACTCCATATACCAGCTTCTGCCAGTGTGGGTACCTCTGCTTGGACTCAAATAAGCACCTCGCTGATATAATAAACCGGACGCTGAACGGATATTCTTTTCCTGCCTCCTTGCGCTCCACCACAATAGCCACACTGAAAGCCCGAGCATTCACTGCCACATATAGCAACAGCGGCTCCTTGTCAACTGGGGCAGCAAGAACCGGCATATTAGCTAGCTGCCGCTTTAAATCCTCAAATGCTTCATTCACGGCGTAACTCCAGAAGAAGTTATTCGTTTTCTTCAGCATCTGATACAAAGGAATGGCCTTCTCGCCAAGGCGGCTGATGAACCGGCTCAACGCAGCAATTCGGCCTGCCAAGCGCTGAACGTCATTGATACACTTCGGTTTAGCCAAGGAGGTGATGGCCTTGATCTTTTCCGGATTAGCCTCAATGCCCCTATTAGACACCAGAAAGCCCAAGAGCTTGCCTGCCGATACACCAAAAACGCACTTAGTCGGATTAAGCATCATCTTGTAAACCTGCAGGTTATCAAAGGTTTCCTTTAAGTCATCAATCAGCGTTTCCTTCTTCCTTGACTTGACCACAATATCATCCACATAGGCATGAACATTACGGTCGATTTGTGTATGAAGACAATTCTGCACACACCGCTGATAAGTCACCTGGGCACTCTTGAGCCCAAAGGGCATAGATACATAGCAGAAGGCTCCAAAAGGGGTTATGAAGGCCGTCTTCTCCTGGTCCTTAACTGCAATCTTAATCTGATGATAACCGGAATATGCATCCAGAAAGCTCAAACGCTCGCAACCCACCGTAGCATGAATAATTTGATCAATACGGGGCATGGCAAAGGGATCTGCTGGGCAAGCTTTGTTGAGATCTGTGTAATCCACACACATTCGCCAAGTGACGTTCTTCTTAAGGACCAGCACTGGATTAGCCAACCACTCAGGATGGAAGACTTCAATGATAAATCCAGCCGCTAAGAGCCTGGCCACTTCTTCTCCAATAGCCTTCCGTCTCTCTTCATTGAACCGACGGAGAAACTGTTTGACCGGTTTATACTTAGGATCAACATTAAGTGTATGCTGAGCGAGTTCTCTCGGTACACCTGGCATGTCAGAAGGCTTCCACGCAAAGATGTCCCGATTCTCAGGGATGAACTCAATGAGCGCGCTTTCCTATTTCGGATCAAGTTAGCGTTGATCTTGAATCGCTTGGGCGAATCGCCGAGCACGAAGTCAACAAGCTTAGTCTCATCGGCTGATTTAAACTTCAAGGCGGATCATGCTCGGTAGTTGGCTTCTTCAATGGAGTCATATCTGCGGATCAACGTTGTCCTTGTAAAACTTCAACTCTTCGTGGCACAAACCGACTCAGCATAAGCTGCATCGCCTTCTTCACACTCTAGAAGCGATCTTGCGGCTCCATGGACGATTATAGTTCCTTGTGACTGGCATCTTGAGCTGAAGATAGACATAGCAAGGCCGTGCCATAAACTTAGCATAAGCCGGCCGTCCAAGCAGGCGTGATACGGACTTCGATCTTCACCACTTCAAAGGTCAAAGTTTCGATCTCGAGTCATGCTCGTCCCCAAAAGCCACCTCGAGCTATCTTGCCAGCAGGATCGCCGATTTACGGGCACCACACCATGGAACACCGTCTTTGGATGGTTTAAGATTTTTATCTGTTAATCCCATGCGACGGAAAGTTTCATATCTGGGATATTGATCTGCTCCCTCCATCCATGAGTACCTTGGTGAACTTATAACCTCCTACCTGAGGTGCCACCACCAACGCCAGATGACCCGGATTGTCAACCCGGGGTGGATGATCTTCCCTGCTCCACACAATCGGCTGCTCAGACCAGCGTAAGTAACGCGGCACCGCCGGTTCAACGGAGCTTACTTCCCTCTTATGAAGCTTTTGGTCACGCTTGTCCAAGCTAGTGGTGAAGACATGATATTGCCCCCTATTCAACTGCTTCGGACTGCTCCGGTAACCCGACATCTGTTGTTGCTGCTGATTGCCCTGATTACCTTGACTGTTATGCCCGCCTTGATTACCATGGAAGCCTGAACCGGAATTTCCTCCGCCATAACCTGGCCCATGAGACCTGGGGCCTGAACCGTCACCTGGTCCGTGATCATACCGGAAGGCATTAGAATTTTTGAACTCTTGCATGATGTAGCAGTCCTTCCAGAGGTGTGTGGCCGGCATCTCCTTCGTCCCATGTTTCAGGCAGGGCTGGTTCAACAGGTAAGACAGGCGGTCCGGGTTAGGGTTAGGTGCTCCACTGTGCCGGGGCGGTTTACCCTTGCGCCGTTGGCCCTGATCCTATGCGCTGGCATTGGCCACAAAGTCCATGCTGTGATCCGCTTTACGTTTGCCACCGTTTCCATGACCCGCCGGGTTGTGGTGCTGCCCCTTGGCGTTGCCGCTCTTCTTTCCCTTCCCTGTCTTATCATCATCCGACTCGGGATCCTTGGTACTATCAGAGTCAGCATACTTTACTAAAGCGGCCATGAGGGTTCCCATGTCATTGCAATGGCGTTTCATCCGTCCCAACTTCAACTTCAGAGGCTTAAACCGGCAATTGCCTTCCAAAGTTAGAACTGCGGTGTCAGCGTTGATGCGGTCTGATGAATGTAAAATTTCCGAGACCCGGCGCACCCACTGGGTTGTTGATTCTCCTTCCTCGTGTACACAGGCAGCTAAGTACACAATCGACATGGGCTGCTTGCATGTATCCTTAAAATTCTGGATAAACCGGGTTCTCAACTCGGCCCATGATCTGATAGAGTTAGCAGGTAGACTCTTTAACCAAGTACGAGCCATCCCTTCTAGCATCATGGTGAAGTACTTTTCCCAAGCTGCATCATCCACATCCAGCATTTCCTTGGCCATCTCGTAGCTTTCAACCCATGTCTCTGGAGGTAAATCGGCAGTGTAATATGGCACCTTGCGCAGGCCCTTGAAATCCTTGGGCAGGCGTACATTGCGTAACGCTGGGACGAGACACGGCAACCCAAAGAGCTAGAGGTAACTCCTTGAAGGAAATATGCCCTAGAGGCAATAATAAAGTTATTATTTATTTCCTTATATCATGATAAATGTTTATTATTCATGCTAGAATTGTATTAACCGGAAACATAATACATGTGTGAATACATAGACAAACATAGTGTCACTAGTATGCCTCTACTTGACTAGCTCGTTGAATCAAAGATGGTTAAGTTTCCTAGCCATAGACATGAGTTGTCATTTGATTAACGGGATCACATCATTAGGAGAATGATGTGATTGACATGACCCATTCCGTTAGCCTAGCACTTGATCGTGTAGTATGTTGCTATTGCTTTCTTCATGACTTATACATGTTCCTGTAACTATGAGATTATGCAACTCCGTTTACGGAGGAACACTTTGGTGCTACCAAGCGTCACAGCGTAATCGGGTGATTATAAAGGAGTACTACAGGTGTCTCCAAAGGTACATGTTGGGTTGGCGTATTTGAGATTAGGTTTTGTCACTCCGATTGTCGGAGAGGTATCTCTGGGCCCTCTCGGTAATGCACATCACATAAGCCTTGCAAGCATTGCAACTAATAAGTTAGTTGTGAGATGATGTATTACGGAGCGAGTAAAGAGACTTGCGATAGCGAGATTGAACTAGGTATTGGATACCGACGATCGAATCTCGGGTAAGTAACATACCGACGACAAAGGGAACAACGTATGTTGTTATGCGGTTTGACCGATAAAGATCTTAGTAGAATATGTAGGAACCAATATGGGCATCCAGGTTCCGCTATTGGTTATTGACCGAGAATAGTTCTAGGTCATGTCTACATAGTTCTCGAACCCGTAGGGTCCCACGCTTAACGTTCGATGATAGTTCATTATGAGTTTATAAGTTTTGATGTACGAAGTTTGTTGAGTCCGGATGTGATCACGGACATGACGAGGAGTCTCGAAATGGTCGAGACATAAAGATTGATATATTGGAAGCCTATGTTTGGACTTGGAAGGTTCGGATGAAAACAGGATTTTCTGGAACACCGGGGTTACGGAACCCCCGGGGTCAATGGGCCTTGATGGGCCATAAGGGAGAAGAGGAGGGCCGACCAGGGCAGGCCGCGCGCCCCCTCCCCCTCTAGTCCGAATAGGACAAGGAGAGGGGGGGCGGCGCCCCCCTTCCCTCTTCCCCCTTCCCCAAGTCCTAGTCCAACTAGGAGAGGGAAGGAGTCCTACTCCCGGTGGGAGTAGGACTCCTCCAGGCGCGCCTCCCTAGGGCTGACCGCACCCCCCCCCTTGCTCCTTTATATACGGGGGCAGGGGGGCACCCCATGATACACAAGTTGATCTACGTGATCGTTCTTAGCCGTGTGCGGTGCCCCCCTCCACCATATTCCACTTCGGTCATATCGTCATGAGCTTAGCGAAGCCTGCGCAGTGAAGTCATATCGTCGCGGAGCTTAAGCGAAGCACTCGTCGGTGGAGCATCATCATCGTCCACCACGCCGTCGTCTTGTGGAACTCATCCCCGACGCTTTCTGGATCGGAGCCGGGGATCGTCATCGAGCTGAGCGTGTGCAGAACTCGGAGGTGCCGTACATTCGGTACTTGGATCGGTCGGATCGTGAAGTCGGATCGTGAAGATGTCGACTACATCAACAGCGTTGTTATAACGCTTCGCTTCGGTCTCACGAGTGCGTGGACATACACTCTCCTCTCGTTGCTATGCCATCACCATGGTCTTGCGTGTGCGTAGGAAATTTTTGAAATTACTCGTTCCCCAACGATGGCATCCGAGCCTGGTTTTATGCGTTGATGTCATATGCACGAGTAGAACACAAGTGAGTTGTGGGCGATATAAGTCATCTTGCTTACCAGCATGTCATACTTTGGTTCGGCGGTATTGTGAGATGAAGCGGCCGGACCGACATTACTGCGACGCTTACGCGAGACTGGTTTCACCGCTTGAGCACTAGTTGCTTAAAGGTGACCAGCGGGTGTCTGTTTCTCTCACTTTAGTTGAACTGAGTGTGGCTCGCCGGTCCTTGCGAAGGTTAAAACAGCACCAACTTGACAAACTATCGTTGTGGTTTTGATGCGTGGTAAGAATGGTTCTTGCTCAGCCCGTAGCAGCCACGTAAAACTTGCAACAACAAAGTAGAGGGCGTCTAACTTGTTTTTGCAGGGCATGTTGTGATGTGATGTGGTCAAGGCGTGATGCTATATTTTATTGTATGAGATGATCATGTTTTGTAACGAGTTATCGGCATGGCAGGAGCCATATGGTTGTCGCTTTATTGTATGAAATGCAACGCCATGTAATTGCTTTACTTTATCACTAAGCGATAGCGATAGTCGTAGAAGCAATAGTTGGCGAGGCGACAACGATGCTACGATGGAGATCAAGGTGTCGCGCGGTGGCGATGGTGATCATGGCGGTGCTTGGCGATGGAGATCACAAGCACAAGATGATGATGACCATATCATATCACTTATATTGATTGCATGTGATGTTTATCCTTTATGCATCTTATCTTGCTTTGATTGGCGGTAGCATTATAAGATGATCTCTCACTAAAATTATCAAGAAGTGTTCTCCACGAGTATGCACCGTTGCGAAAGTTCTTCGTTTGAGACACCACGTGATCGGGTGTGATAGGCTCTACGTTCAAATACAGCGGGTGCAAAACAGTTGCACACGCAGAATACTCGAGTTAAACTTGACGAGCCTAGCATATAATAGATATGGCCTCGAACACGGAGACCGAAGGTCGAGCGTGAATCATATAGTAGATATGATCAACATAGTGATGTTCACCATTGAAACTACTCCATCTCACGTGATGATCGGACATGGTTTAGTTGATTTGGATCACGTAATCACTTAGATAACTAGAGATGTCTGTCTAAGTGGGAGTTTTTAATATGATTAATTGAACTTAAATTTATCATGAACTTAGTACCTGATAGTATTTTGCTTGTCTATGTTTCTTGTAGATAGATGGCTCGTCTGTTGTTCCGTTGAATTTTAATGCGTTCCTTGAGAAAGCAAAGTTGAAAGATGATGGTAGCAATTACACGGACTGGGTCCGTAACGAGGATTATCCTCATTGCTGCACGTAAGAATTACATCCTGGAAGCACCGCTGGGTGCGAGCCTGCTGAGGAGCAATGCGAAGTTGTGAGCGTCTGGCAAAGCAAAGCGATGACTACTCTATAGTTCGATGTGCCATGCTTTACGGCTTAGAACCGGGTCTTCAACGGCGTTTTGAGCGTCATGGAGCATATGAGATGTTCCAGGAGTTGAAGTTAATATTTCAAGCAAATGCCGGATTGAGAGATATGAAGTCTCCAATAAGTTCTATAGCTGCAAGATGGAGAGAATAGTTACATCGGTGAACATATACTCAAAATGTCTAGGTATAATAATCACTTGATTCAACTGGGAGTTACTCTTCCGGATGATAGTTTCATTGACAGAATTCTCCAATCACGCCACCAAGCTACAAGAGCTTCGTGATGAACTATAATATGCAAGGGATGACCAAGACAATTCCGAGCTCTTCGCAATGCTAAAAGCTGCGGAGGTAGAAATCAAGAAAGAGCATCAAGTGTTGATGGTCAACAAGACCACTAGTTTCAAGAAAAGGGCAAAGGAAAGAAGAAGGGAACTTCAAGAACAGCAAGAAAGTTGCTGCTCAAGAGAAGAAACCCAAGTCTGGACCTAAGCACTGGCTCGAGTGTTTCTTGCAAGCGATGGACTTTGGAAGCGGAACTGCCCCAAGTATTTGGCGGATAAGAAGGATGGCAAGGTGATCAAAGGTATATGTGATATACATGTTATTGATGTGTACCTTACTAATACTCGCAGATAGTACACAGGTATTTGATCTGGTTACATTGCTAATATTTGCAACTCGAAGCAGGAACTACGGATTAGCGAAGATTGGCTAAGGGCGAGGTGACGATGTGCGTGGGAAATGGTTCCAAAGTCGATGTGATCGCGGTCGGCACGCTACCTCTACATCTACCATCGGGATTAGTTTTAGACCTAAATAATTGTTATTTGGTGCGGCGTTAAGCATGAACATTATATCTGGATCTTGTTTGATGCGAGGCGGTTATTCATTTAAAACAGAGAATAATGGTTGTTCTATTTATATGAATAATATCTTTTATGGTCATGCACCCTTGAAGAGTGGTCTATTTTATTGAATCTCGATAGTAGTAATACACATATTCATAGTGTTGAAACCAAAAGATGCAGAGTTGATAATGATAATGCAACTTATTTGTGGTACTTGCCGTTTAGGTCATATCGGTGTAAAACGCATGAAGAAACTCCATCTTGATGGACTTTTGGAATCACTTGATTATGAATCACTTGGTACTTGCGAACCGTGCCTCATGGGCAAGATGACTAAAACGCCGTTCTCCGGAACTATGGGCGAGCAACTGATTTGTTGGAAATCATACATACTTGATGTTTGTGGTCCAATGAATGTTGAGGCCTTGGCGGGTATCGTTATTTTCTCACCTTCACAGATGATTTGAGCAGATATGGGTATATCTACTTAATGAAACACAAATCTGAAACATTTGAAAAGTTCAAAGAATTTCAGAGTAAAGTGGAAAATCATCGTAACAAGAAAATAAAATTTCTACGATCTGATCGTGGAGGAGAATATTTGAGTTCGAGTTTGGTTTACATTTGAAACAATGCGGAATAGTTTCGCAACTCACGCCACCGGAACACCACAGAGAAATGGTGTGTCGAGCGTCGTGTCGTACTTTACTTGATATGGTGCGATCTATGATGTCTCTTACTGATTTACCGCTATCGTTTTGGGGATATGCTTTAGAGGCGGCCGCATTCACGTTGAATAGGGCACCATCAAAGTCCGTTGAGGCGACACCTTATGAACTGTGGTTTGGCAAGAAACCAAAGTTGTCGTTTCTTAAAGTTTGGGGCTGCGATGCTTATGTGAAGAAACTTCAACCAGATAAGCTCGAACCCAAATCGGAGAAATGTGTCTTCATAGGATACCCAAAGGAGACTGTTGGGTACACCTTCTATCACAGATCTGAAGGCAAGATTTTTGTTGCTAAATTGGATCCTTTCTAGAAAAGGAGTTTCTCTCGAAAGAAGTGAGTGGGAGGAAAGTAGAACTTGATGAGATAATCTGTATCTGCTCCCTTATTGGAAGGTAGTTCATCACAAGAAAGCGGTTCTGTGACAACTACACCAATTAGTGAGGAAACTAATGATGATGATCATGAAACTTGAGATCAAGTTACTCTTGAACTTCGTGAGGTCAACCAGAGTAAAATCGCACGAGTGGTACGGTAATCCTATTCGGAAGTCATGTTACTTGACCATGGCGAACCTACAAACTATGAAGAAGCGATGGTGAGCCCAGATTCGCAAAATGGCTGGAAGCCATGAAATCTGAGATGGGATCCATGTATGAAAACAAAGTATGGACTTTGGTTGACTTGCCCGATGATCGGCAAGCCATTGAGAATAAATGGATCTTTAAGAAGAAGACTAACGCTGATGGTAATGTAGCTGTCTATAAAGCTCGACTTGTTGCGAAAGGTTTTCGACAAGTTCAAGGGGTTGACTACGATGAGACTTTCTCACCCGAAGCGATGCTTAAGTCTGTCCGAATCATGTTAGCAATTGCGCATTTTATGATTATGAAATTTGGCAAATGGATGTAAAACTGCATTCTTGATTGGATTTCTAGAAGAAGAGTTGTATATGATGCAACGGAAGGTTTTGTCGATCCAAAGGGTGCTAACAAAGTGTGCAAGCTCCAGCGATCAATTTATGGTCTGGTGCAAGCCTCTCGGAGTTGGAATAAGCGCTTTGATAGTGTGATCAAAGCATATGGTTTTATCTGAGACTTTTGGAGAAGCTTTGTATTTACAAGAAAGTGAGTGGGAGCTCAGTAGCATTTCGATATTATATGTGGACGACATATTATTGATTGGAAATGATATAGAATTTCTGGATAGCATAAAAGGATACTTGAATAAAAGTTTTTCAATGAAAGACCTCGGTGAAGCTGCTTACATATTGGGCATCAAGATCTATAGAGATAGATCAAGGCGCTTAATTGGACTTTCACAAAGCACATACCTTGATAAAGTTTTGAAGAAGTTCAAAATGGATCAAGCTAAGAAAGGTTTTTACTGTATTACAAGGTGTGAGATTGAGTCGGACTCAATGCCCGACCACAATGAGAAGATAGAGAGAAAATGAAAGATGTTCCTATGCTTCAGCCATAGGCTCTATCATGTATGCAATGCTGTGTACGGACACGACGTATGCTTAGCAATAAGCTTGGCAGGAAGGTACCAAAGTAATCCAGAGTGGATCATGGACAGCGGTCAAGAACATCTGAAATACGAAAAGGACTAAGGATATGTTTCTCGTATATGGAGGTGACAAAGAGTTAGTCGTAAATGGTTACGTCGATGCAAGCTTTGACACTGATCCGGACGATTCTAAATCGCAAACCGGATCGTGTTTTATTAAGCGGTGGAGCTGTCGGTTGGTGCAGTTCTAAACAAAGCGTCGTGGCGGGATCTACATGTGAAGCGGAGTACATAGCTGCGGAAGCAGCAAATGAAGGAGTCTGGATGAAAGAGTTCATTTCGATCTAGGTGTCATACCTAGTGCATCGGGACCAATGAAGATCTTCTGTGACAATCTTGGTGCAATTGCCTTGGCAAAGGAATCCAGATTTCACAAGAGGACCAAGCATATCAAGAGACGCTTCAATTCCATTCGGGACCAGGTCCAAATGGGAGACATAGAGATTTGCAAAATACATACGGATCTGAATGTTGCAGACCGTTGACTAAGCCCTTCCACGAGCAAAACATGATCAGCACCAAGACTCCATGGGTGTTAGAATCATTCTTGTGTAATCTAGATTATTGACTCTAGTGCAAGTGGGAGGCTGAAGGAAATATGCCTAGAGGCAATAATAAAGTTATTATTTATTTCCTTATATCATGATAAATGTTTATTATTCATGCTAGAATTGTATTAACCGGAAACATAATACATGTGTGAATACATAGACAAACATAGTGTCACTAGTATGCCTCTACTTGACTAGCTCGTTGAATCAAAGATGGTTAAGTTTCCTAGCCATAGACATGAGTTGTCATTTGATTAACGGGATCACATCATTAGGAGAATGATGTGATTGACATGACCCATTCCGTTAGCCTAGCACTTGATCATGTAGTATGTTGCTATTGCTTTCTTCATGACTTATACATGTTCCTGTAACTATGAGATATTGCAACTCCGTTTACGGAGGAACACTTTGGTGCTACCAAGCGTCACAGCGTGAATCGGGTGATTATAAAGGAGTACTACAGGTGTCTCCAAAGGTACATGTTGGGTTGGCGTATTTCGAGATTAGGTTTTGTCACTCCGATTGTCGGAGAGGTATCTCTGGGCCCTCTCGGTAATGCACATCACATAAGCCTTGCAAGCATTGCAACTAATAAGTTAGTTGTGAGATGATGTATTACGGAACGAGAAAAGAGACTTGCCGGTAATGAGATTGAACTAGGTATTGGATATCGACGATCGAATCTCGGGTAAGTAACATACCGATGACAAAGGGAACAACGTATGTTGTTATGCGGTTTGACCGATAAAGTTCTTCGTAGAATATGTAGGGACCAATATGGGCATCCAGGTTCCGCTAATGGTTATTGACCGAGAATAGTTCTAGGTCATGTCTACATAGTTCTCGAACCCGTAGGGTCCGCACGCTTAACGTTTCGATGACAGTTCATTATGAGTTTATAAGTTTTGATGTACCGAAGTTTGTTGAGTCCGGATGTGATCACGGACATGACGAGGAGTCTCGAAATGGTCGAGACATAAAGATTGATATATTGGAAGCCTATGTTTGGACTTCGTAAAGGTTCCGGATGAAAACAGGATTTTCTGGAACACCGGGGTTACGGAACCCCGGTGGGTCAATGGGCCTTGATGGGCCATAAGGGAGAAGAGGAGGGCCGGCCACGGCAGGCCGTCTGCCCCTCCCCTCTAGTCGAATAGGACAAGGAGAGGGGGGCGGCGCCCCTTCCCTCTTCCCCTTCCCAAGTCCTAGTCCAACTAGGAGGGGGAGTCCTACTCGGTGGGAGTAGGACTCCTCCAGCGCCTCCCTAGGGCCGCCGCCGCACCCCTTGCTCCTTTATATACGGGGCAGGGGGCACCCCATGATACACAAGTTGATCTACGTGATCGTTCTTAGCCGTGTGTGGTGCCCCCTCCACCATATTCCACTTCGGTCATATCGTCGCGGAGCTTAGCGAAGCCTGCGCCGTGAAGTCATATCGTCGCGGAGCTTAAGCGAAGCCCTGCATCGGTGGAGCATCATCATCGTCACTGCGCCGTCGTCTTGTGGAACTCATCCCCGACGCTTTGCTGGATCGGAGCCCGGGGATCGTCATCGAGCTGAACGTGTGCAGAACTCGGAGGTGCCGTACGTTCGGTACTTGGATCGGTCGGATCGTGAAGTCGGTTCGTGAAGACGTACGACTACATCAACCGCGTTGTTATAACGCTTCCGCTTTCGGTCTACGAGGGTACGTTGACATACACTCTCCCCTCTCGTTGCTATGCCATCACCATGGTCTTGCGTGTGCGTAGGAAATTTTTTGAAATTACTACGTTCCCCAACACTCCTGGTTCTATCGATGTGGTTGGACGAACCGAAATAAGCTGACGTGCTTCATGATGTGCTGCTAACTCGGCCTCCATGCATGCACGAGACTGATCTACCACCTCCTGAGCATCACCAGCGCCCCCTGCCAGGTTGTGGCCATGGGGCGGTTCGCGGCTCCGCGCATTGCTTGACACGGCCGGTTCATCCATATGCCTGCTGAAACTCCAACTTGGACGGGGGGTGGAATGAATCCGA